>PVLA01000034.1:600000-992716 GCA_004027455.1 Hydrochoerus hydrochaeris | reverse complement strand
ATTTATACAAAAACAAAATACTTTTTTGATCAAAGCAAAGAGATGTGAATCAATTTTTAAATACAGTATAAAATTTATAGATGCCAAAATTTTTGATTATTTTATATGTGTAAGAGCTAGATATAATATGTATATTATAGAAAAGAGCACTTATTAGTTATATATAAGAAATTTAACTTTAAAGCTTAGTTTTGTAGTATAATCTATCTTCAGATAAGCATTTCTCTCTAGTGAGCTATACAGAGAGGGTATATTACAAACTACAATAATCGCTGTTCATTTAAACAATCAAAACTTAATTATTAAAAACATTTTGCAAATCAACATTCAAATATTTAACTCTTAAAGTTCAGTTTCTTAAGTAACCAAAAGTCTAACAATGGAAAATATAAGAAATCATCTTAGTAAAATAAAAAAATAAATAAACTAGTTTTTGTAGATTTAACCAAGAGCACTTTATTATCTTATGGCTTTAGAAATAATAAAACTTCTTTTCAATAGAGCCAATGTGTATAGAAATGATATATAATTTATTAGCATCTGTTGGGATAAGCTTCAGTAAGACCCATGAGAAAAACTTTAACTTAAATACTCATCAAGCAGTATAACTAAAATTGTACATAGAAAATAAAAATAGTGTTAAATAAAAATGTAGGCTAGATATGAAAGGGGCTCCAAGTAGCACACCAGGAAATGCCAGTTACACCTGTAATTTAGGGCCACAACACTCTTGGATTACTAGTCTCTCTATTCCAAAATATTTTATCAGCTTCTCAATACAGTCCCACTGTGTTATTTGAGTGTAGTTTTAAGTAACTTTTAGATAAAAATTTATCTTCTTGTTCATTATTATTAAAATAAGAGGATATAAATTTTCTTATTGACAAAATGGAGAACAGTGCGTGTGTTTGACTCCACTTGTGTTTGGGTAAACGGCTCAGTAAATAACGGTTAATATTAAAGATGAAAGATTGATTGGTATTGATTTCGATGTCTTTTGAAAACACTCTTCATCAGTATTTTGTTACTTTCCAACCCAATCTTGTTCAGCAAGTTTGTAAAATAAAATTTAAATCTCCGAGTTGCTAACATCTTTGTCCTTTTTTCCTGGTTATCAAAAGATGACTGTTCATCAAACAACAAAAGTCATGTCCCTTTGCCTCCTTTAGATCAGGTAGGATGAGAGATTCGATCCTGTGCAAGGCAGGCTGCCTCCCCCTAAAACTGAAGCAGTCACAAGAAGGAAGGATCATTGGACTTTGTGTATCCCACAAGAATAAAGAATTATAGTCTGGAATGTGAGGATGAGATAGAATAGAAGAAATAAAAACTAGGTACAGAGGAGACAAGGAAGCTGAGGGGTTTTTTTAATTATTATTCAGAAGCTGAGATTTTTAAAAACTGTACTTAAAACAACAGCAAAAAGCAAAAACAAAAAATAAAACTACAGTTTCAAGACACAAACATTGCTCAAACTTTATTCTTTCCCACAAAATTCACTCAAAAAATTCTAAAGGTTTTAAAGACATAATAAGTTTGTAAATTGGGCTCTGAAATTGTCCTTTCATCTATAAATTACAATCTCTCCATCCTTAAAGAAGTACAGTGAAACCCTGATTGGTGGTCAAAATTTGTTCTAGAAACACGCTTGTAATCCAAATCTCTTTTATATCAAGGTGAATTTCTCCATAAGAAGCAATGGAAATTCAGATGACTTGTTCTATATAAAAATATAGATATAAAATGATCACAATATTATACTAGGGTACAAAATAATAAAGAAAATACAAAATGCAAATAAAAATAAATTAGGTTATGTGTAGGATGACTTTCACTATCGCTATCAGAATCACCGCTATCCATTGGCTCAACAGGATCTTTTTTTAAAACTGCAGCTTTAACCAGGAACTATCCAGTGACACTTACTTTTGCCTTTTTTTAGGATTTCACACAAATATGACATTGCATTGTCATTAAACAGATTTGTGACTTTCACTGGGATAGCCTTATTTGGGTAGTGCTTTTCTACAAAATTTCCACTGCCATCTACATTTTACACATCTCCCTAATCTCGTTTAAAGTGAGGGTTTCCTCCAACATTTCTCCTTTTTCTTTGCTGATGAGATCTCCTCTATAACCCCTTGCTGTTATGAGATTATTATCCCCAATTCTGAAGCAAAAGGGAGAATAACAATTGGCTCAGTTGTGACTACGTGACATTCAGTGTTACATACTATTCCTAATGCAAGACATCGCTCAGTTATCAAGTCAAAATTCATTAGGATTTAGAAATTAGAAATGTTTCCTTGTCTTGTGGAGTACTTGTAGAACAAGTTACTTGCATTCCAAGATTTTACTGTAGCAATTTTAGTTGGCAGCATATCTCAAATATATGCAAAAGGCTTGCATTCTGACATAGTTTCCAGATTACCTGACAGCCAGTAGGAATATACATCTAGATCACTCATCATGAAGACACTCCCAAGACTTCATAAATGTATTCAGCTGTGGCTCATAATGAATCTCATTTCTCTGAACACTGGCACTCCATTCTTGAGTGCATACTAAAAACTCTACTTAATAAACCTTTCCTGTGCCTCTTACTGATGGGTCCTGACAATTCCTTTTTCCATGATGAGATTCAGTGGACCTGCAAACTTATTCTACAAAAGAGTGAGATAAGTTCTTTATTGCACTTTTATGGAACTCAAGCCAGGTGACAAAAATCAGTCTTTCTAGGCGACCAGTATAAGATGGTACGATGTCTGTAGACCCACAGCTTTAGCAGCATCTACTTATTCAAATTAGAATACTTAAAATTTGCAGGAGAACATTATTTTTATCCTGGAATGATGGATATGAACTGATATTATCTAGAGAAATTCATGATACTAGTTATCAAAAACCTCACTATCTCCTGTCAATTTATAGTCTAAGTAACCTAAGGCTTCAGGTAGTTACAGCAATTACTAATATTGGTAGATAAAACCATGCTCACAGAAATGTTTGTTTTCAACAAACCATTGAAAGATTTTGAAAATGAATTTTAATAAGCAGTTTTAGATAAAGGCATATTTGATTCAGTGGTCTAATTATTTGTTCAAATTTACGGTGGAGAAAGAATTTAAGATTTAAGGTAGAATATATGACTTGACTCACCATGCCGCACTATTGAGAATCACTCTAATTGGAGGTGCAGATTTATTGTGAGTCAGCAGTATCCCCTCTGGCAAAAAGCAATGTATGCAGAGATATAGTGTAGGACACTTCTAGTCAGTACTAGAGTCATGGCATAAAATCTATGGCCTTGTTCTGGATTGTAGTGCTGCAAGTCACATAGCATTTATTTAGGCTTGTCCAAATTTGGAAACTTCTTTTTCTATAACTACAAAGGATATACCTAATCAATCTTGACATTTTTTTCCCACTTGACTTAATCTGGCCTCACAATCCTTCTCAACACAGCAATTTAAAGATTCCCTTCAAGGGAGGCATAAAGGAAGTGACAGCAAAATGGCAGAGTAGGGAGCTCCAAACTCTTATTCCCTCAAAGAAACATGAAAAGCAAGTAGAAAGCTGTCAAAATCACATTTGT
This sequence comes from Hydrochoerus hydrochaeris, assembly GCA_004027455.1. Taxonomy (NCBI): domain Eukaryota; kingdom Metazoa; phylum Chordata; class Mammalia; order Rodentia; family Hydrochaeridae; genus Hydrochoerus; species Hydrochoerus hydrochaeris. The sequence continues at coordinate 989,121 of PVLA01000034.1, read as the reverse complement.
CAGAAATCTGGAAAACAGTCAAAAGCATCTAGCAACCACGTAAATGCTGAATAAAGAAAAAGTCAAATTCAGGATGGTAGGAATGATTTGAGGCATTATTCTATGCCTTTGTCCTACCTGTGTCACCTCTGAATGGAAGTCTTGGTTCTGAGGAGATGGTTGTCTGCATTTCTGGTGAGGAACCCACTGATTCTGGAGGGTGCAAAGCAGAACTATTGGCAAAGGACTGTACACATTTGCTCTAACCTGTATGGAGGCTCTACAAGGTACCATCCCTCTTCTTTAAACAAAAGTATTGAGCATTGCTCAGCAGTATTGTTAGCCTGATTTAATAATTCTCAGATGCCTAAGGCAAAAAGTGACAGTCACAAAAATAATGTATTTTTAAAGCCTTGGGAGCCTAAGCTTGAAATGGTTTATTTGATTTCCAGAAATTAGAAATCAGAATACTCAAAATTTGAAAACCAGGCACAAGAGGTCAGAAAAAGATTCATGCTGAGAAAATATCTAAGAAGATTTTAAGCTTTCACATTGGGCTGATCTTTAAGCTTAGTTCAAGCCTAGTTAAATATTGAAGTGTTCCCAGCAGGAATCCAGTATGCAAACACTTTTTTGTTTGTTTTCTATTCATTTGCTCCTAACCTTCAAGGACTTCTCTGTCAAAACACTAGCTGCACACAGCTAGTTAGGAAGCAGAGGTATTAGCACTGTGCTTGACAAGGAATTTAGTACTTTCAGAAATAGTTTGGGAAGGTAATTGATCATTGAAATAATGGGAAAGGTAGCATGTCTAGATTCAAAAAGAAAAAAAAATCACAAAGAATGCATAAAACCATAAAGGATGATTATTCTAATAAACAAAATAAATTGACAGAAATCATTCTTGTAGAAGTTCAGTGAACAAACTGCCTAGGCAAAAGCTTTAAGCTATTGTCATAGGTGTATATGAAGAATAAAAGAAAAACACATAAGAAAATAAAGAAAATAATGTATGAATAAAATTAGATTATCAATAAGGAGATAGAGGAACCCCTTTCTGGGGTTGAAAGGAACAATAATTAAAATTTTTAAAAAATTTCAGGAGGGACTCAACATACAATTTGAGTGGATAGAATGCATTAATGAAATTGCAGCTAGGAAAATTAAAAGAATGAAGAAAATGAATACAAATCTAAAAATTTAAGCCTTTGCTTCACAGGGGATTCATACACAAACATATACAAAAATAATTCAAAACAATTCAAAAGTGATGGAGAACTAAACATGAAAATTAAAACTAAAAATTTCTAGGAGAAAATCTGCAGAGCCAAACTTTTAGGAATTTGATCCATTAAAATTCTAGAGTTAATAAAATTTTTAAAATGAATATAAAATACTTGCTTATGTGCATTTTAATAGATTCTTTTCTTTTTAAAATTTTTCATTTTTATTGTTACAAATTTGCATTACATGATTATATTCCTCATGTGGAGTTGGTACATATATATAAAACATTTTAATTTTTAAAAATCTCCTTTCTTCTTCTCTCCATGTTTTAGTTCCCTTCCCTTTAGGTAGAGATTGCAGTTTTTGTCATTTCTAAAACTAAATCAATATTCTAGTTTCATTTTACATATTAATACAGAACTAGTCTGTACTTGTAAGTACAGTGAAATGTGAGGTGAGAAGAAAACTGTCAAGATGGGAAAATGGTAATCATAAGAAAATTTACTAAAATATACAAGTGCTTAGTAAGTTTGTCATTTAAATATATGTTATCTACTTTTGTTGGTAGAGATTAGAAAATATACTGTTAAAAATAAAAAGATATAATTTAAAATAACATGTATACAATATTGTGTCTAAAAATTAGAAGCAAATTTTGGGTTTAAATTGGATAAATAAAAAAATTGATTTCAAAAAGTGAAATTAATATAGGAGAAATATAACTGCAGACCTGCTAGATGTCAGGTATGCTGAGTTTGTATCCCTTGAAATCAAAGAATGAATTCCAAAGAACAAAGGTAGATAAGAGTAGGAAAGGTTTATAGAGAGATAGCTCCTGAGAGACAGGAGGGTCCTCAAAGTGGGTTGCCACTGATGTCATTTCTCTAAGAATGTTTTAGAGTAAAATCATGAGGTGGGTACAGAATCACAAGGTGAATACAATGTGGGTCAAGTGATCATCAACCAATATCTTAAGTGTAGCCACTTAGCTAATATTGATCCAACAGGCAAGTAAATCAGCAAGAATATATGGAAGAAACAGTTATTTGGGGGAAAGAAAGGGTCTGGATGTTCTAGTCACTCACCTGGATGACTGATGTCTATCTGGACTTTACTGGACTAGGTGATTCTAATTATAGAATATAATTTCAATTTCACTCTTTATTCCTTAGGGAGGCATGTAGATTTGGCCACTGCATCTTTATTTTGAGCTTTGAGCTTCTTCAGATGTACTTTCAATTATAATTGTATCTTTTTTTTTTTATGGTACTGGGGATTGAACTCACTACCTCATTGTTGCCAGGCAGACACTTATGCCACTGAACTAAACCCTCAACCCCTTCAATTACAATTCTGATGTCTTTACTTTTTCTGCTGAATTCCTGAGACCCCTGCCCCTCTCTAGCTGCCCCTTTCTATCCAATGCCCCTTTCTATCCAATGTACCTGACTATAATATTCCCTCCTTGGAAGACTATCCTATGTGCAGTTAGAAATTGGGCGAAATTTCAATCTACCCGCTTCAAACTGAGAAGTGTTGGTGTAGGGGAAGCACAGTCAAGGGGCTTCTCTAGAGGACTAATATAAGGGATCTTGGATGGAAGTCATGTTGTAGTGTAGCAGTCACAAACATTCTTTGGAATGTCATTCTAGTGTTTTCTAGTGTAGGTCTGACTGCTGTTTATGAAAGAAGGCTCCTGTCTAATATCAACCTCAAATATGAGAGTTATAGTCTTTGTCCAAAAGTATCAGTTAGACTAAAAACAATTGGGGCCTGGGTAGAAGTGAGTGTTGATCTAAGATTTGAGGCCATAGTCTTCTTTTCTCCTTTGAAAAATAAGGAGATTTTAGAAGAAACAGCCTGGGCTCAACCAAACCAAATGCTTAAAGTCACAAAAAATACATTTTTATATTTCTTTGTATCCTCCACAAACTTTTTCTCTACATAATCGATTGTTCCAGTTTTGCCACTTGCTGTCTTTCTGGATGGGCAAAAACCTTATATGCAAAATCTTCTCACATCAGAGATATATCTCTATACTTACAATTTTTTTCCCATATACTCATTATTTTACTGTAATCTTTCTATAACAAACCCGACAGTGGCTGTTTAAACTTTAATATGCCTGCTCTCTTCATCTTTTTGATGTCAGAGTGTTGCATTATGATATTATTATATTTGAACCATTAGGATTTGTTAGTATCTCTGAAACATTTTGATATCAGCTTAGAATAGGCTATACTTAGAATAGGCTATACTTTATAGTCAGTTATCTTTATCTAATTATAAGATATTAAATTACATAGAGAAACACTTATCTATACTTGTTTTCTTTCAATAAAGTGCCATGAAGGAAGAATATATTTGTGTATAGTTACATTTTATGGGTTATTAAAATTTATCTCTTAAATTCTAGAGTAACATCACCTTGACTGCACCGTATTTAAGTGTAGCTAAGTATTGTAATACATATATGACGTAAACATAAGAATAACAATGCACAAGCCTTAAAAAAGTATCCTGTATAATCCAGTTGACTGCCTAATATTGAATTGGCATGCACATTTCATTACAGGTAGCATAAATGAAGTAAGAGGTCAGAGGCATGAACCTGAGAAAGTTTATCATCATAAACAACTTCAGCCTGTAAGTCATCAATATATACATCAGTATTTTAAGATTTTTTTTCTGTTTTGGATTTTTGAAGGCCTATACACCTGGAAAATACAAATACACCATAAGGTTATTAATAATTGCTATCAACAATTTTGTAGAAATCTTTATGTATATTTAATTTCTAATCTTAAGACACATTTTAGACTCTTTTAATGGGTTTTATAAGACATGAATATATTGACAAGAATTAGGAACATCTTTACAGCCCTTAGATGTTTAGGAAACAGTGTTAATAACTGAAAATATACTTATTATCCATGTAGAAGTGCATATCATTTATTAAATAACAAAAATATTTAATCAAAGCTAGTAGATGTAAATCAAGTTTAAAAGTCACGACCAGATTTATAGAGATGCTAATTTTTGATCATTTTATAGTAAGGTCAAAACAATTATTGTATAAAGAAAACAGCTATTAGTTACTTCATATGTAATAAATTTATGTTAACTGTGTAAACTTAACTTTAAAGCTTAGACTCATAGAATAGCTTATTTCTACATGTACAAACATCTGTGCCCAAATATATAAGTTATATCATAAACTAAGATAGTAGTTGTATATTTAACCCATGATGAACTGATTATTGAAAATGTTTGACAGGTAAATAGTCAAATACTGTTCAATTCTTAAGGCCCATTTTTTAGTAATCAACAGCCCAGTGATGAGAACATAAGATACTTACTTTAATAATTTAGAATTGTTGTTTTAAAATTTAATTTTGTAATTTTTAATATGTTAAGAAAACCTTACTGCTTTAGACATAGAAATTTTATATATAGCCACATTAAATATATCTTCATAATTGCCTTAGATGACTCATGAGAGCCAAATCATAACATTTAAATATTTTAAGCTAAACATATTATCTTAAATTATTTTAGACAAGCAACAGACATTGCATTTATAAAATCAGTCTTGATAGTACCTCAGTTAGCTAAAAAACTGATGGAAATATGTTATCAAGTTTAAAGACTTCTTCATTTTTATCTTGTTAATCCATTGTTAAACTTCTGAACAAAGCTATTAGGGCTATAACATTAGTGCCTATTTGTCTATATACCAAATAAAATAGAACATACCTCTGCAAATCGACACACAGAAACATATAAAGCAACACAACCATATATAACTCATGTTATCAGACTATAAAGCTTTTATTTTTAAGAGCTATATCACATTTGAGACTACCAGTTTTCATCTGCTAATGTTTTGAATAAGTTTAGCTAAACCAAAACCCCATATAAATAGTCTTTCTATGGAGATTTCTAAAACAGAGCCATAAAGAATAAATTACTGAGCTCAAAAAATATTTTTTAAATGAACCAGTTGAAGATGCTTTAACCAGTTATGAATGCACATTAAACAGACAGATGGACAAGGATAAACACAGAAGTCAATTATTTTAAATCAGAGTTCACTCTCATATATTGACCTAATTTAACTACAATAATCCTTTGACAGATTTTAGGTTTATAAATGTAATAGAATAGTCAGAACTTTTCTTATAGGTCATCTATTAACAACAACACATTGCAACAAGAGTCAGAGGAACAAAACCTCTTTACACCTGTAAATCCAGTGGGAAATTTGCATAGGCACTTCCTGCATTCCAGTAAGAACCAGCTGTTCCCCTTGATGTCTTTTAAAATTAAAAAAAATATGATATTCATCGCCAAATGTAATAGCAACTTTAATGTTACTTGCTTCTCACATGAAGTCAGTGTTTGACCTAACATCAACATTACATCTTCCCAGTCCACTTTATAGTCCTAAGGAAGTTAACTGGAGACCTCAGTGAACTTACCAAGATTGTGTGAAAACTTTCCCAGATCTTCTATGCACTGTTTGAGGTTGGTGAGGGTCAAGAACACATGGACAAGGATAGGGCTGAACACTCTTTACCTCCACTAAGGAATACTGCCTTTGAGGAGCTTTAACAAAATCTGATAACAGTGGATATAGGCTAGCAGATCCTTCCATTAGTATTGGCTTGGAAGTCTGGTCCTCAAGGTATGGGAGATAAGGAAGGGGGACCTCAGGTTTAGCCAAGGTAGATGCATCAGACTGTACTCTAAGGACCAGAGGCATTTGATCTTATAGTGACCCACATCTACACCTCAAATACAGCACAGGATTGTCTCAATGAAAAGAAAGTTGGGATGTAAAGCAACTCCAACCATCCTGGCTTTCTCCTACAGTACAACTCCAGCTATAAAACAGAACCATAATCAACACTTTCTTCTGCATTCTATTTTGCCTCCAGGAGATAAGCAGACTATAAAGAAATTCTCAGGTGCAGAAAAATATAAACAACTCTTTCTTGGAGTGTGAGGGTAAACAAATTTCAGTGCTTAAGAGTACACTCCAAGTCAGGTATGATGGTGCAACCTGTAATCCCAGCACTTGAGAGGCTGAGGGAAGAGGATCGCCTTGAGTTCAAGACCAACCTGTGTTACCTATTAAGATCAAGCACAGCCCAAAACACAGAGTGAAACCCAGTCTCATAAAACAAACAAAAAATACACTCCAAAGGAGTAAGGGAATCTGATACTGAATTTGTAAATAACTACAAATAATTTAGAATTCTTATAAGTAATAAGACTAAAATACAAATATCAATAAAATAGACACAATTAAATGAACTTCTTTAAAAAGATCTTTTGTTTGCTTAACACATTTCACAATATCTCTTCTGCAATCTCAACAAAATGTTTATAAATTGATTTTGCATTGTTGCAGAAAGTGTGCAGTTTAAATGCATTTTTTCTACTTTCCTTGTGTCTAGCCCTGAATCCAAGCATTCAATGCCTTCCTGATTTTATGGCCTGGTTTTGTTGACTGTTTCCTCTGGGGTCTCACTCAGATCTCAAAACTGCCGAGTAACTTAGATGCTTGAAATGGAAAAAGCTTTGTTTAAGCTTTATTTAACCTACTCAGCTCACCAGAGTTGGTTAGGCATTTCTCAAACACTCTTTTCAATAAACTCAATAAAAGGGTTATATAGCCCTCAAGCAATTAATGGCAACTTTATGCCTGCCTACACAGAATTCAATAGAGAACTGTAATATGGATCTTTCAGGATTTTTGCACATGCCTGATCTAATCTAACAAATGCATCTAACAAATGCAGGAAAATATTTCTAAACCTTGGGTTTATATCAAATTTTATTGTAGTCTGCCTTTTATAATTTGACATTTTCTCTTTCTGTAGTTGTCTTCAATAGAGATAGCTTATAATTTCTGTGTAATACAAAATGTTACTGGGGATGATCTCTGCCCTTAATCAAGATGTGCTTTCTCTGTTTCATTCCTGGTCAATTGGGTATCACAATCCAGTCACTGCACAAGAAATCCAGTGACAGAATTGGATCTTAATATGCATGAGATGCACAATTAGGTGGTATTAAACTACAAGGAGATTATGTGAGATGTGTTGGGAACAATATCAGTGTGATACCCTCTCTGTGAATACCCAAGGAAGGGCCACTTAATCTCCAGAAATTCCTGGATCCTTCATGTGGGAAATATTCTGTGTTTTACTGTTAAACAAATTTTTGACCTAGACACTAGAACATATCTAAAGAATGTGCATTAGAAAATATGGAACGAATCTTCTAAGGTGAAAAAGGATAATTTGAAGATGTGGTGTTCAACCACAGTGAGAAGAAAAAGATACTATTTTTGATGGTATTACAGAATTTTTGTCAAATTGATAATATTTTATGAATGCATTCTAATAAGAGTATTTCATTATGAAGATGATTGGTAATTTGGAATGAACAAAGGCAAGGCAAAGAGAACCCTTGCAAAGTGAATGTAATGAGGAGAGCAGAAACTAGAAGAGAGGGCCAGAGATTTAGATTAGTGGCATAAGCGCCTGCCTGGTAAGCGTGAGATAATGAGTTCGATCCCCATGGGGGGGGGGACTAGAAAAGAAAGAAGTGGAGAAAGATGAAATAAGTGGAAATATGTAGGTAAGTCAGCTTTCCTGTTGCTGGACACTATTTCCAATCAAGCACAAGCAATTTAAAGAAGACGTTTAATTTCCAGGCTATGATCTCCCTGATTGGAGGCAAAATGTCACAGTGGACAAACATGGTAGAGGGAAGAGACAAGATAAGATCTGGAGACCAGAATATATTTTTCTAAGATATATTTCCAGTGACCCACCTACCCAAAGGCTCTACCTTCTATCAGTATATTCAGCTGTGTTATCATCAAGTGATCAATCCTTCGATGAGGATAGTCCCTCTTCTCAGGACCTTGTAAAAACCCACTTTTCAATATATGAAAATTTTGGAGATAATTTAGATTTAAAACATATGAGTGAATGATTCGTTAACTCTGGAGGTGAGATAAGCCAGAAGGTTTTTGTTTTTGTTTTTGCTTTTTTGGTGCTGGGAATAAAACTCAAAACCTTGAACCTAATCAGGCAGGTGCTGTGCTGCTAAACTATATCCCCAGCCCCCAGGCCAGGGGAATTTAATGTTTATAATTTATTTGTTTAATCTATTGCAATGTATTTCTCTTACATCATCTCAAACATTTTATAAAACTTGTGAATTATGTCAAATATTCAAGGAATACAGTTTTTTCATAATTGAATCAACATAGTAAAGAGAAAATATATCTTCAAACAGCAAAATTTAAGTCAAATCAAATTTAGTAAAACTAAGAATGACAGGGAGAGAGGGAAAAAATGTACGAATCTATGAGGGGCTGGGTTATAGCTCAGCAGCGCTGCACCTTCCAAGCAAGTGCAAATCCATGAGTTTGAAAATTCAAAAGTACAAATTTGGAAATTCAAAAGTCAGTACAAATTTGGAAATTCAAAAGTATCTTGGAAAAGACACAATACCAAAGATAGGATAGAGAATGATCCATTTTAGTTAAATATAATGATTATATAATGAAACATTTTATACAGTATTATATTAATCAAAATAATGTACATTTTATAAACACTACATATTGTACTGATTTAATACAGCAAAGTCTGAACTGCACTCTCATCGCAAATTTCTAGGGTACTCTGAGTGGCTCTGTCAGTGAGTCAGGGAACTTTATTAGGTGTTTCTGCTATTCAGCATCCCGAAATTTCAGGCATGCAAATAGGAGATAGAAAGACAAGTATAACATAAAGCATTATGTGAACATGTTGAAAAGAAATAAATCAGTTTTATTTGCATTTTAGTTGCCAAAATCCAGTCAAATAATTCAAAACTAATTGTCAGGGAATGTGGAAATGATTTGCAGAGCACGGTTGGTGTGTATTTGTCCAATTTATTCCCTGGACACACCAATATCTACTGATCTAATCATTTGGATTAGGAAACCAGGAGATTGGAGTTTGGGGTTTGTTATGGTGAGCTCTAAAATGGTCCCCAAAGTCTCAATTGTTTGGAAGCTGATTGGTGATGTGACTTGGAAGGGTATTCCTTTTTCTTTACTTCCTGGTCACTAGGTAGTAAAGACCTTTTCTCTGCCAAGTCCATTCCACTAAGCTGTTTCTGCTTTTGAGCCAGTCAACAATGGATAGTAACCATGAGTCAAATTGTTGGTGTTGAGGATTGTGTTTCAAAGATAAGAAAAGTGACTAAGGCAAATTTAGGTAACAGAAGTTGGGTCATTGCCATCACTATAACTGATCATGTGGTTTAGAAGCTTTGGAACTAGTTTCTAGGAGGTATTTAGCTAGAAGAAATCTAGAATGCTGTAAGCTGGTTGGAGCCCTGAACACAATAATGCTGATAAAAAATGCATATGGTCAAGGCTAGGCTCCATAAGTTTCAGTTGAATTCAAGGTTGTGTATGCTATGTTGTGGTAGAAAATTTGTCTACCCATCACCCATGTCCTGAGAACTTGTGGAGAACTGAAATTAAGTGGAATGGGCTGGTTAATCTGACAGAGAAACTTTCAAAGCAATCTAATGTTAAACTGTGGCATAGGTATGAATTTTATCCATATATAATATCCATATATTAAGAAGTAGGAAAAAAAAGTGCAGTTGAATGATTTGAAAAAAATTTGCTGCTCTCCATAAATATATTGCCTACAAAGTTGGGGCTGAAGAAACATGTTGAAAAGATTGGCATGAAAAAAGAGCCAAGTGTTTTTGCAAAATGACAGTAAACATGCCTTAAGGGATTATCAATAATCAGTAAGACCCCAACTTTTGCAGACTGAGAAGTGCAACATTGGGAAACTGTCAGTTGAAAAGAAAACCTCTGTGCCCCCTATACTCAAGAAGGGCCACTTGGGGAGATTGATGTCATTCGATTTGTTTCACCATACTCATTTGATCCTGGCAGTCAGAGAACTCTGCATCCATGATATAAGGGACTCTGGATCTTGCTTGAGATGGCTGCAGACCTTAGCATTGTCCATGTAGTGCTGATTTTATAGGTATGCAGATTATGTGAGTTGTGTAGGTCAGATTTCAGGAAAAAACTTGAGACAACAAGCAGTGTGTGCCTGAGAGAGCAGTGTGTGAAGCTACAAGAGTGAAGGTGAGAATGCTGTGAACCCCAGGAAGTTGGAGACACCAGGAACACGGATCACCTACTTTTGGTTGCAAATAACCAAGATATTATCTAAAACAACTTAGAAAGTTTTATTCACATAGTAACCATTCCATGCAGGAGTTGTTTCAAGACTGCCACATTTCTAAGTTAATTTTATGACAATTAACATCTTTCCCCTCTTAATATGTCTAAATATTTGAGCAAATCTAATCAGCATTCCTATCCATTAGAATATCAAGACACAATTTGAGGGAAGATCCCCTCCATGAGATTCCTCTTTTTTTTAAAGGAAATCTTTATAAGAAGCTATTTGAATTTTCAACAAAATGCATAAATCTTTCCAAGAAGCTGTGAAATTCCATTTGTGACAGTTGAGTCATTTGACCATTTTTTGGTGGAGCAGAGAGGCAAGGATTATGCATATTCTGACATTTTTAGGTTCTTACATAAGAGGTAAAATCTAGTAAGGGCTAAGTGGGCTGTGAATTGTTTTTCATAAATGTAACAGTGTTTGCCACAGGTCTTAGATAAATAACTATCAAGTGTATTTTTATCTCTGGTGAGGACCTATGAACAAGCAAAATGTTATGCAACAGTTAATTCAAATCTTTGCTGCCTACAGTTGAACATTACTAAGAATGTCTATCATGGGCTATAGAAGAGAATCAACTCTTTGCCATCACAAAGGGGTTTACCTATTGGTATCTCTGTCCATGGTACTGGCAAAGTGCTCTTCTACAGAGCTATGCTTTGTAATATTGACTCTGTTGAGTTTGTTGACACCTTTATTGTGATTTTTAAAAATGCATAAGGACTTTTGCTTAGGATAAATGTGCTTGAATTGGATTGGGAGATACCAAGGCTTAATTTACTGTCATTTTCACTATTCTTAAAAACAAATAATTTATTATTTTAACTTTTTAAATAGCAAATAATTCTTCATTCTAGAGCATTGGTGATTGTGTGTAGTCCTAGTAGAAGAGAGTGGTTAGCTTTATTATGAAAGCACTAGGGTCAAATCTCCATTGCCCCTCTCCAGGAACACAGTAGGCTCACTCTTTCAAACTTCATCATTTGCTAATTTGAATTTTTTATGAGTGATTCAATAACATGGGATGGTGAGATGTTAAATTTACTAGAATAATGGAATTCTGCTGTGAAATTAGAGAAATTTAAATGTACCTTGCTTTTTTGTCTATTTCCTAAACTTCTTTTTTATGCCCATTTTCTAAATCTTTTAAGAAATGTGAAAGTCAGATTATGCTATTGATAAATTAAGGTCTGTTAAATCTTCTTTATGAGGCAAGTTTCTGTGCTTCTATTAATACCCAACTATAGACCATTAGAAGGATGCAAGTTATGCAGCATCAACCACTATAATGCAGCTCTAAGCTTGTTCAAATAATTAATAGATTGTACATTCAAACCGAGGCCTGCCAAAGCTCTTTATCCTAGGTGTTAATTCATTCATAGTAGGGTAAGGGGTAGCTTAACTTGACATAACTGATCAGAATTATCCTGCATTCTGTCTACTTGGGTCAGAGTTTTATCTCCCAATATTCATTATGCTCTGAGGACATGTGATTATAAAGCTGGAAACAGATACAAAGAATGAGCACCAGAAAACAAATCTATTGTGAAGGCAGGAGAGACAGTACATAGGTATAAGCAGAGAAAAGGTACTTGATACACCCGCATTATAACACACAACGTCTACACCAGAATTAAAGGGACTAAGAGGGATGTACTGCCATCTAGTTTTAATGTATTTATTCTATAGAATAAATAATTTCAAATACCATACAAGAAAAATTATGGAAATTCCAATTGTAAAAGTTATAAAGTAAGAAACTGAGACTCAGAGAAGGGCAATAATTTTCCCAGTGCTGTCTGATTCACTAAGAGATTGTGAGCCAGAGTCTTTATCTATACAGCCTAAAACATGATTTTGCCAAAATCTACAGTAAACGTACTTTACAGTGGTGATTAATGCATTGTATCTAAAGAAAGGGAAATAATAGTATGTTTTTACCACAGGCTCTGTCTCTCTTTCTGTCTCTCTCTCTGTCTCACACACACACACACACACACACACACACACACACACAAGCACACATACACAAGGCCATTTCTTGCAAGCTGATTATCTCAAATACCTTTTTAGATTCACTTAAGGGATATAATTCAAAGACTAAAACACAATGTTTTATGTGAAAAATTATCTCCACAAAATATTGAATCTAGTATAATTTTCCTGATGAGTAGTTCAGGTTTCTCTAACACATAGAACTAATTCTGAGGCGTAGCGTTAAATGGTATACAATTAGTAGAATGAGGGCAGCTGGTACATAGGTGCACAGTGTTACAGCCGATGGAGGGTATGCGTATCTCAAACAGTACAACTGGCAAGCAGAACTGCTAGTAACACCAACAAAATCTGTGTAAACAGTGGCCCATTAATCATATTAAGGTGGAAAATAAACCAAATAGCCCTACTGATGTGACAATGTAAACTGGAGTACAAAAAAGATAAGTGTTTGTTCAAAGAACAGGATATCACAAAAAGAATACAAATTTATTATTTTTAGAGGAGTTTTAGGGATGAAAGGACAAAAATATTTACTGAAGACAGTTTATAATCAATTTTAAAAGACGGACTTGATCTAATAATAAAGTAATGGAGTAAAATATACAAAGTAATATATGTATGTAACTTATATATCCCAACTTTGGGGTTTTAGACTATATTTTTAAAGCTTTGTATGAAGTTTTTCTTAGTTCAAATGTGGATTTTGCTATAAATATCAACTCTTAAGATTGTGAAGGTTAACCATGTCAGAGTTTTATGAAATATAGGGCAGTTTTAAAAGCACAGGCTTATAGCTTATTCTTTCAAAAATGTTTTAAAATATAGATCATCTGCTGAACATTATCTAAGGCATATTTTGTCCATCTTTTAATTATCGTAGCAACACTACAAGTTAGGTAATATGTTATTATCTTGTAAAAGTGAAAGGATGAGGACCAGAGAGGGTAAAAACTTTCCAAGGTAACAGAGTTACGAGTATTAGGATTGCAGTGCAATTCATTTTTATGCAACATAAATCTTGTTATAAATTTTACTTTGTTCCCTCTGTGAAAAAAAAACTTTGGACAGGAGTTCAAAGCTACAAAATAAACAGTTGCTGTTATCTCATTCTTAATAAATCACTCATACTTTCAGATATTTTTGTGGTATTTTTAGTGAGTCCAATGGATGGCACGTGTCCTAATTATTAGAAGTTTTCTAAAGAGAAGTGAGATGTTAAAATTTTTATCTCTTTAGAAAAGCAAAAAAGTGACAAATAGTAAAGAAATTTAGATGATATTTAATAGTATATTAATATAGAAAATAAGACATCATAGATGTTACTAAATTTGTGAGATCATTTTGACTAAACATCAAGAGCTAAACAGCTACCATTCTACTTGGAAAATACAATTTATATTTCTTTCATTGGGATTAAAACATAAGCCAAAGCCACAATTCAAGAAAAACATTTGTTATAAAATAGAAAACTACAAAAACACAATAGAACAAATTGGCTTTTACAGATAAACTTTATAAAAATATTAAATAACAGAACTTCATCCTATTTGAAACTTTTTTAAAAAATCTTTTTGAGACAGGTTCTTGCTGTGCAGTTCAGGCTAGCCTTGAGCTCACTTTGTAGCCCAGGCTGGTCTCAAACTTGCAAAGATTTTCCTGCCTCAGACTCCTGAGTGCTGAGATTACAGGCATGTGCCATAACACTCAGCTTTAAATGGATTTATTGACTGATTCATTGATTGATTGATTGGCTCTGGAAATTGAACTTATAACCTTGCACTTTCTAGGCAGGCCCTGTGCTGCTGAGCTACCCTGGCCCTATGAAACATTGAAGAAAAAAATACCTTTAAACAATGCAGCATATGATTAAAATACATAGATGACAATTATAGCAAAAAATGTAGAGAGATACATTCATAAAACTATAGAACAAGGATTTTTTTTACCAGTTTCTATAAACAGATCTGAATGAAGCCCAAATGTAGGTAAGTGGGATTAAAAAAAAAGTCAATGAACGCATAGATAAAAATTAGAAAATCTAACAATCCACATGTGAAAATTACAAAGAAATAAATGATATTTTCTGTGGGTGCTGATAAAACATTTGATTAGAGTAAGCACCAATACATGATTAAAAATGAATTGCAATGGTAGCTTCCAGGATACCTGTACAAAACTGCAGAAAATGCCTCAGAATAAACGTCATAGTGAAAGTTTCCTGCTGAAAACAGAGCTATGCCAAGCAAACCTATCATAATCACTATTATTTAAAATTGTTGTAAAAGTATAAACCAATACAATTAATCCATAGAGAAATGCAGATATTTAAAAGAAACAGGTAAAATTCTTTTCACAAGGAAAATGTAAAAATAAATTTAAAACTAGAAACAGAAAGCGATGAATGCATCACAGCTGACTTTTAAAAAAGCAATCACAGATCTTGGCATGGTGGTGCACACGTGAAATCCCAGCTACATGAGAGGCTCAGACAGAACGATTCCAAATTCAATCCCAACCCAGTGAATTTAGGGAGATCTTGTCAAAAAAAGCCGGGTGGGGCTGAAACTGTAGCGTGGTGTTAGATTACCCGTGCAGAACGTGAAAAGTCCTGGTCTTGGGTTTCAGCCGCAGTAGTATATTGATCATGGAAAGAAAATATTTGCATATCATTTTCTGTCATCTTTGAATGAGGTGAACTCTCGCACTTGTAGATTAAACACTGTTAGTGGGCATCCACAGAGTACCTAGATAACTACTAGTTCTGTCAATTTCCTTGGCTTTAGACACCTAGGAGATTGGCAAAGCACACTTCCATGCATATCAGTGTGGTCATGGGGTTGGGGGTGACTGGGGACTCCGTGTTCCCTGGCCTCCTCCCTCTGTTGTGCTTCACCCACTATTTGCTTCCCTGCTGCCATGAGAAGAGAAACTTTCTATTGCCATGCCCTTCCAGAGTGATGCTTCCATCTTGGAACGAATTGATGATATACTGAAATCTCCAGAACTGTGGACCAAATTAAACCTCCTCTTTACGATGTGCATGTCAAGTATTTTGTCCCAGCAGTGGCCCCGCAAGTCTGACTAGTCCAAAAATTGCTGGAGAAATGGAATAACTATATCTGATCATGTGCTTCAGAAACCATTGAGAATGGTTTGGAAGATAGTGAAGATGCAAGCTGGAGAAGCCCTAGAATGCTGTAAACTAATGATTTTAGTTGGAACTTAGAAGGCAGGAATGCTAACAGGAATGATGCACGCTAAACGTTGTGCTGTTAAGGTTTGAAGTGGGAATGAGGATTGTCTGAGGCCATGTTTGTTACATTATGAAGAATTTGTCTGTGCCTTAAAACCACCTGTGAATTTGAGTATAATGGTGACTTTGATTAATGGATTGTATGGAAGAAATTTTAAGACAGCCCAACAACCAGATTTCTGGATGTTTGTAACCAGATAGTTAGTGAGAATTAGAAGCAAAAAGCACAGCAAAAAGATTTTATTTCTCTTTAGTTCCAGGACAGTAAATTTTGTGTTTTTTCTTTCTCAGATTTCACATAATATACACTACTAATAAAGGACCTTGTCAATGGTCCTTTTGCATTTTGCATTTTTAGTGTACTATGTATTTTTGTCTTGTTTGGTCAGGCATATGCCAGTAGAAAATTAGGAGAAATTATATCATGAAGTGATACAAGACAGTTCAAAGTGAAAGATTGTTTTAATGTTGATAATAAAATACCATTTACCATAAAGTCATAGTTGTTCTGTAAGGTGTTTCTCAATAATTTTATTATGTATTTTTTGAGAAATTTAGGGGTGAAATTTGTTATTAACAACAAAAGCTAATAGCATTAATTTTACATAGATATTCTATAATATTGCTTTCATATAGTAATTTATTCCTTCATATTCATGATATTTATAAACCACTTTTGGAAGAGAAATTGATATATATTCTATTTTTATACTCATAATTATTCAATTAAAAATTAGATATTGCATTTTTTATATTTTAGGATTTATTTTATGTCTTTTACATAGTTTCTATTTACTGGCTGAGATTTTCTGTCCTTACTTTCACTGTAACTTTATAGTCACCTATTTTTTTTTCCTAAGCAGAAATTCAGGCTGCTATGAATTTAGGCTGATTTGAACTCACTTTGTAGCCCAGGATGAGCTTGGAATTGTGACAATCTTCCTGTCTCAGCCTCCTGAGTATTAAGATTGTAGGTATGTGCCAAATGCTCAGCATTGCTTAGTTTTTTTTTTAATTTAAAGAAAAAAAGTAAAACAGAAAAGGGGTAGAAATAATACAGACTTTCAAAAAAATTATGCAAAGAAATCACTAGCTCATAAATTACATATTGTCATCTTAGAAATAGTTGTTCAAGTCACAAAATTAAAGCATAAAAAGTGGACAATCAAACAATGAGAGTGCAAACCGTTCAGTTCAATGATCCAACAAAAACTCAGTAATATGGTTATCTATCTTACACACTTAAACATACATACAGTTATATCCTTTAGAGCACTTTCCTTCCCTATCTTTTCTACAATAGCTATTACATAATTTGGATCTTATTACTCCTACAGTTTTTATTATTTTTTACACTAGAGAGACAATATAATATTTACAAATATGATTCTTATTTATTTCACTTATGAGGATAGTCTCCAGTTGCCTCCATTTACCTATGAAGGCCTCAAGAACATCATTTTTATAACTGAGTAATATTCCATTGTATAAAAATACCACATCTTTTTCATCCACTCTGTGATTAATGGGCATTTTGGTTGCTTCCAAGATTTAGCTATTACAAATTGTGCTGCTATAAAAATGGGTGCACATATATCACTGTGAGATGAACTTTTCAGTTTTTCTGGAAAAAAACCCAGGTTGGAATAGTTGGATTAAATGGGATTTCCAATCCTAGTCTTCTGAGGAATATCCATACTGGTTTCCATAGTGGTTGTACCAGTTTACACTCCCACCAACAGTGAAGCAGTGTTCCTTTTGCCTTGAAGCCTCACCAACATTTGTTATCAGTTCATTTCTTGATGACAGCCATTCTTTCTGGAGTGAGATGGAAGCTTAGTGCTGTTTTAATTTGCATTTCTCAAATGACCAAAGTGATGGTGAACATTTCTACATGTATTTATTTGCCATTTTTATGTCTTCATCTGAGAAGTATGTGTTCATCTCAGATGCCCATTTTTGGAGAGGGACTTTGAATTTGGGAAGCTTGATGTTTTTTAATTCTTTATATATTTTGGATATAAGTCCTTTTTCTGAGGGATTGCTGGCTAAAACTCTTTCCCATTCTGTGGGTTTTCTTTTCACTTTGTTGGTGATTTCTTTTGAAGTGCAAAAACTTTTTGCACTTTTTAACAACATGAGATCCCAGTTGTTGATTCTTTGAAGTGTTTCCCATGCGGTTAGTGTTTTGTTCATGAATTTTCTGCCTACCCCTATGTCTCCAAGATTTCTACTTACCTTGTCTTCCAGTAGATTTAGTGTTTGTTTTAATATTTAGGTCGTTGATCCATTTAGACTTCAATTTTGTGCATGGTGATATGAATGGATCTAGTTTCAGTCCTTGGCACGTGGAGAGCCAATTTTTCCAACACCATTTATTAAAGAGAGTATCCTTCTTCCAGTGGACATATTTAGCCCCTTTGTCAAGTATCAGGTGGCTGAGTGTCTTTGTAGTTGTGTTTGCATCTTCTAATCTGTTCCAATGATCCTCAGGTCTATTTCTTTGTCAGTATAATGCTGACTTTATTACTGTGGCTTTGCAGTATATTTTCAAGTCAGGAACTGAGATGCCTCCTGCCTTGCCTTTGGTGCCCAGAATTGCCTTTGGTATTCTAGGTTTCTTCTGTTTTCAAATGAGTTTTAAGAGTGTTTTCTCTAGATCTGTCAGTTATGTAAGTGGTATTTTGATTGGGGTTGCATTAAATGTGTATAACAGTTTTGGGAGTATGACCATTTTCACAATGTTGGTTCTTGCTAGCCAAAAACAAAGAATATCTTTCCATTTTCTAATATCTTTTTTGATCTCCTTTTTATGCATTGTATAATTTTCAGCATATGGGTCTTTTACATTCTTGGTTAGGTTGATTCCCAAGTATCTCATTTTTTAGACGCTACTGTGAAAGGCAATATTTCCATAATTTATCCCTGAGTGAGGTTTTTGTTTGTGTACAGGAATACTATTGATTTTCCAGCATTGACTTTGTATCCAGCTACATTGCTGAATTTCTTTTATTACCGCTAGTAGTCTTTTAATGGAGTTTTTTGGGTCTTCTATGTAAAATATCATGCCATCTGCAAATAATGATAATTTAACTTCCTCCTTTCCTGTCTTTATTCCTTTTATTTTTATCTTTTCTGATGGCTTTGGCTAATATTTCCAGAACTATATTGAATAGGACTGGTGATAGTGAACATCCTTCTCCTGATTTTAGAGGGAAGTTTTCAGTTTTTGTCCATTTAGTATAATGTTGGCTGTTGGTTTGTCATAGATGGCCTTTATGAGATTGAGGTAAACACCATGTATTCTGAGTTTCTGAAGGGTTTTTATCATGAACATGTGTTGGACTTTGTGAAAAGCTTTTTCTGCAACTATTGAGATGATCATGTGTTTTTTGTTTTTGGTTCTGTTGATGTGGTGTATTACATTTATTGATTTGTATATGTTAAACCATACTTGCTTTACCGGAATGAATCCCACTTGGTCATGATATATAATCTTCTTGATGATTTGCTGCATTCTATTTGCCAGCATTTTATTAAGAATCTTTGCATCAGTGTTCATTAGTGAGATTGGTCTATAGTTTTCCTTTTTGGTTGGGTCTTTCTCTGGTTTTGACATCAAAGTAATACTTGCTTCCAGGAATGATTTAGGGAGGATTGCTTTCTTCTCAATTTCATTGAAGAGTTTAAGGAGTATTGGCATCACATCTTCTCTAAATTTCTTGTAGAATTCATCCTTGAATCCATCAGGACCTGAGCTTTTCTTTGTTGGCAAGTTTTTATTATGTTTTCAATTTCAATAGCTGATATTGGGTTATTCAAAATTGCTATATCTTCTTGGTTGAGCTTTGGCAGTTCATATATTTCTGAAAATCTGTCCATTTCCTCTGTGTTTTCCACTCTTTTGAGTACAGATTTTCAAAGTAGGTATTCATGATCTTTTGAATTTCCATGAGTTCTGTAGCCCTTTTTATTCCTTATTGTATGAATTTAGGTTTTTTCTTTCTTTTTCTTCATAAAGTTAGCTACAGGTTTGTCAATTTTTTATTCTCTCAAAATACCAGCTTTTTGATTCATTAATTCTTTGTATTGTTTTCTTAGTTTCAATTGCATTGATTTCTGCTTTAATCTTTACAATTTCATCTCTTCTATGAGCTTTGGGTTTAACTTGCTCTCATTTTTCTAGAAGCCTGAGATGTAACATTAGAGTGTTTATTTGTGCTCATTCTTTTTTCTTGCTATGACAATTTATTGCTATATTTTTCCCTCTTAAGACTGCTTTCACTGCTTCCCACTGATGACAGAATGTTGTTTCCATATTTTCATTGAGTTGTAAGTTTTGTTTTATTTCTTCTTTAATTTCACCTGTAACTCACTGGTTGTTCAGAAGGTTGTTATTTAATTTACATGTATTTATGCATGTTTTGCAATTTATCTTGCCATTAATTTCCAATTTTGTGCACTATGGTCAGATAGTGTACATGGGATAATTTCAATACCTTTGCATTACTTAAGACTATTTTGTGAGTTATTATACTGTCTATTTTGGTGAATGTCATATGCACACCTGAGAAGAATGTATATTCTGATGTGGTTGGGTGGAAAATTTTGTAAACATCTACTAAGTGCATTTACTAACAGATATGATTCAGTGCTATTATTTGTTTGCTCACTGTTTGTCTAGTTGATCTATCTCTTTGTGACAATGGGGTATTAAGGTCCCCAGTTATTGTGTATTTGATTTTTCATTTCCATTTGTCTTATATAGTTGGGTACTCCTGTATTTGTTTCATATATATTCATAATTGTTAGCTTTTCCTCTTGAATTTTTTGACTAACAAGTATGTAGTGGCCATCTTCATCTCTCTTAATCATTTTAGGTTTGAAGTTCACATTGTGTGCAGAATAGTTACCCCTGCTTTTTTCTGTGTTCCTGTTGCATGGAATACTGTTTTCCATCCTTTGACTTTTAACCTAAGAATTTCCTTTGGAGTCAGATGTGTTTCTTATATACAGATATTGTGGGATCCTGTTTCTTGTTCCATTCTGCAAACCTGCTTCTTTTGATAGGTCAATTGAGGCCATTTACATTTATGGATATCACTGACATGTACTGGCTCAAGTTTGTCATGTTATGTTGCCATTGTTTCTTTTCTGTTTCCCCTCCTTGTTTAATTACTTGTCCTGCTTGGTGGTTTCATTTTGCTATTGTTCTGGAGGTTGTGGTCATTTTCATCTCTATCTAGTATATCTTTCAATAATCTTTCTAGAGTTGGTTTGGAGGACATAAATTTCCTCAGTTGTTCTTTGTCATGGAAGTATCTTGTTTATCCATTAAATTTGAAAGACAGTTTTGCTGGATACATCAATCTAGGTTGAAAGTTTTTTTGTTTCAGGGCTTGAAATACCTCACCCCAAGCTTGTCTTGACTTGAGGGTTTGTGTTGAAAATTCTGACGTGATTCTAATGGGCTTTCCTTGATAGATGAGTTGTGTATTTTCTCTAGCAGCTTTTAATATTCTGTTTTTATGGTGTAGGTCTTGGATCTTAATTATTATATGTCTGGTGTAATTTTATGTTGGTTGTGACTGACTGGCATTCTATATACCTCACTCATCTGCATGTCAGATTTTTTCCCCCATGTTTGGGAATTGTCTGCTATTACTTCTTTGAATAGTTTATCAATGTTATTTGTGTTGACTCCTGCATCTTCACTGATGCTTATCAATCTTTATTGTTTCTCTTGACATCATCTTGAAGCTGCTGGCTTGTCATTTCACGCTGCTTTGTTATTTTTAAATGTTCTAGCTTTTCATGACCCATAATTGCAATCCTGTCCTCAAGCTCTAAAATTCTATCCTCAGCTTCATTTAAATAAATGGTTTTGCCAGCTTTCAATAGACTTTTTTCTTTCTTGAATGTCTCTTTGATTTTGTTTCATGGATTCTGCTTGTTTTCTATATTGTTCATTTAAAGTTACAATCAGTTTCCCATGCTTCTGTACTTTTTTTTTTTTATCTTTTTCTTCTCTAGCTACACTGAGCAACTCCTTTACTAAGGTTATTTTTGTCTTTACATGAGAGATTACTTCTAATTTGATTTCCTCTATAGCTTCATGGATTTGTCTTTTTATTTCACTTGCTATCTTTTTAGAGATTTCCAGTGTGTAATTTTTAAAGTCTTCTATTTCAATGTCTCCTTTACTTGCTCCTGATGGACCAAATGTTTGAAATTGCATTTTGCTTTTTTGTTTTGTCATTTTTACCTTTTGGGCTAATATTTGGTCTTTCAATCCCACTAGTCTCATCTATCTGTAGTGTGTATCTTAGAGTCCTTCTGTGTGGTTGATGCTTGTCCAATTGCTGGGTGCCACAGCAAAGAGATGGGCCAGTCACCTGAGTTCCTCCTGCAGGGCCTGTTGGGTGAGTCCTATATTTTTCCTAGGCTGACAAGCCTAGGAGTATTGATGTAAGTCAAGCCTTAGTTCCTGCTGTTATTATGCCTTCAGGTCATTTTGAGTCACCAGATCTCTCTATTTATAGTGTTTGTCTCATCTGGGACCCTACTGTATCTCTGGGTGTCCCATAGTTCCCCTTCATTCTCTCCTTATTGGCACCCTCCTCAACCTACCTGATGTTCTCTGTGTGGAGGAAGGATTCACTCACTCCCTTGCCAAGCTTACCAATGGCCTACTTCTGGAAGGGGCTTCACTATTGCTTTTGTTTACCCACTGAAGGTGACACACTGTATTCTTATTTTAGGGGTAAACTCACCACACTGGTCAAAGTCTGCTGAGGTCTTCTGTTTGGATGAGGGGTTACTGAATCTCCCCTCAATACTGCATGATTAATTCACTGTAGTCCAAGGTTCTGGGAGGAGGAGTGGGAGCCAAAGATCAATAGCAATACTAGGTCCAGGGGGTAAGGGGTCCCATTTGACAATGGAAGGATGGCGGGTGTGCAGAAGGGGTGGACTCAGGGTTCTGGCCTTGCACCCTGCAGGAGGTCCTGTGTCCCTCAGCAGGTGGCAGTATGGGAGGAGTGTGGAAGGAGTGGGCTCAGGGGCCTGGGCTTGTGTGCTACTGATGGTCCTGTGTCCCGTGGCAGGTGGTGGGATGGTGAGGTTGCAGAAGAGGCTAAATTCTTGAGTATAATTATAATTATTTAAAATTCTTGTGTATTAATTTCACAATCTGGGTCATCTCATGACTGATTTCTATCCCTTGTCTTTTTTCTTAAAGATGACTGATATTTTCCTGTTTCTTCATTTCCTTATAGTTCAAGGACTTCCTGTCTATGTTCTGGGTATGAGACAGTGCATTGTTGAAACTCTGGATTTGTTCATGTTCTGCACAGAACCTTTCTTCCTCTTTAGGCTGATGGCTGACTTAAATGAACTCAGATTGTATACTTTGTCTCTTGTGAACTGATCAGCACTTAAATTCCATTTTATTCCTTTCATCCTTAGTAGGAATGTTGAAATCTTTGCTATGAATGTGTTGATCAAGAATCAAGCTGGGGAGAATTTATACCCTCAGCTTGATGTTCCCTCTATACAGCATTTGTGCCCCTAATACATGGTGGCTGTAGTTGTTCCAAAGTTTTATCTTATGGTTATTCATGTCAGTTAACACTGCAGGATTTTACACCAGGAATAGTATATAATATCAACCGTGACCTGCCTTTAGCATAAAACCTGCTAAAAGCCTAGAGTCTCAAATCATGCAATTTCATTCCTCCAGGTGATTCCAGAATCTTATTGCTTTTCTTCACCTTCCAGTACTTTGGGTAGTTGAGGATGATGATGATGTTCAGATTTTATAGCTGTTATCTTGCCTCAGTGGGTAATTAGTTACGCTTTCCAGAAACAGGTCCGATACAGTTTTTAATGTTTGTATTTTCTCGAACACAGAAAGAGCAGCCTCAGTAATATGAAGCTATTTTTGTTTGTTTGTTTGTTTGTTTGCTTGTGGTTGACCCCATGATCTCTTGCACTGAGCTACATTGCACCCCTCCTTGATTGTGATGCTAAGTTGTTCAATTAGCCAGGCTGGGCTTGAATTTGAGATTCTCCAGCCTTAGCCTCCCAGAATGCAGAAATTACAGGTATGTACCACTAAGTCCAGTTCTGAAATGGCTCTTTAAACAAGTACCTTTTTTCTATAGGTGAAGCATAGAGTCATGAACATACTAAGCCCATGATATAGCACTGAGCTACATCATCATCCCAAGAACATATCTACAAAAGTATTTGACATCTTGCATATTTCCCATTTTCTTGACTAACATATCATCATGATGTCTGAAATAGTGAAGAGTTATGCTTCTATATGTGATTAAATGACAGCTTGAGAAAACAAAATGAAATGAGTATCATAAGCTAAGAGAAGAAAAGTGGGAAAATTGGAGATGTATGGACATGGCGGACACATTTGAAGAAATGTGGTGTTGTTAAGTATCAACCTCTGGTCATGCAAGGAAGAACAAACTCTCCTTGTTGGTACATTATGGTTTAGTGTCTTGGTTCATGCAATTAAATTACATCACAATAGAGACAACTATCTGTTTTTAACTCTCAGCTTCATTCCCCCACCAATAAAAATTATAAAGTATACTCACTGGAGAATGCATAATTATTTATTAGTACAAAGTCAATAGCTCAAGTTATTGATATTATATTTTTATGTGAAATGTCTCAGTATTATTTTACTACTGCTAATAATTAAAATATTCAAGTTTTAAAGAACAATTTTTACACTAGTAAGGATTCCAGATTATTTATGAAATATATTGTGATAATAGATTTATATTCCCCTATACCTTTGCAAGTAGTAGATAATGAAGTGAATATAAAATTACCAACTAATTTATTCATTTAAAGATGATTATGCAAAGAAAACAATGCACATTTCCCTTTTTGGAAAAACAAACAGATAAAAATTAAAGCAAATAAATGAGTAGTAGAAATAACAAAAACGGTTTAAACCACAGTCTCAATTGACTTTTAAATTTAACATAAACTTTAAAAGATAACTGAATATATAATTTTTAATATTAAAAAATAGAGATGAAATAAGCTGCTTGTATTTTCTGTAGTTGATTTTATAATGTCTCCTCTCACTTGGCAACATTAGTTTTCTTCCATCTGTTGGAGTCTTAAATAAAATATGAATTGTTGTCCATTATAGTTTGTAGAAATGGCAAATGCAAATATTTTGCCCACTGTTTTCACTATTAAATATTGTGCCTTTTGATTTTTAGCTCATGTATTTATCTTTTAACCAATTTCAACATTAAATTAAGCATCACACTTTAGTTTTTAAATTGTTTTTAAAAATTATGTTACTAAATAATAAAATAACCAAACTGTATTAATAATCTTTAAGATATTCTTAAAGATTAGTGTTTTAGTTAAAACCATACTACTATATTAAAATCTTAAAAATACTTATTCATTGTTGCCTTTCCTACCTTCAAATTAAGAAAAGACCTTCATAATTATACAGAAAAGTGAACATAATACTTTAGAAAAGATAATCAGCAGACTAGTACATTAGAAAACAATCAGGTTGTAATTGATGTTATGGAGACAATAAAGTAAAATAAAGAGAAAGACAGTATCTGCAGCAGGCTATATTTGATAGAATGCTAAAGGATTATCTGACTTCTAATTGAATGTAATTCTTGTTCTATGATGTATACACAATCATATCTCTTATGACAATGTTGTAAATGAATGATAATAGTTTAAACCATTTTTTCCTTTTTGTCATCTGTTCTCAGATTAGTAGTCCATATTGTTGATATCAACTTCTATCTTTTATCTACCACCTACTGACTTTTTGCTATGTCTTCACATAAGTATCAACGTCACCTGGATGTAACACAGATCATGTGTATTTACATCATTTGTTGGGCAAATGTCCCATAACCACATCTGGTAAGACAGAAGCAGAAAACAGATATTTCAGTCAATCCAATAAAATTTTGAGGTTCTATTATAAAGCAAAGAATAGAAAAAATGGAAATTTGTGTACAGACTTGTACTGTGGGATATAAGTCAAGAGAGGATGCAAACTGTTAAAACTTAGGGAGATTATTTTCAGACCATTAGTTATTCAACTATTTTCTCATTAAGTAACAATCACTTTGGTTTCTTTTTCCACACGCCTAATTATTACACTTTCTGATAGTGTTTTAAGGATGCCTGCACATTGCTTAGTGTTCAATATATTTCTTATGTTCTTAAGATCAGAAACAGTGAGCAACCTCCAAGCAGCCTGCGGGACCCAGATTCCAGTTTTGGGCCCTGACTGCATGCTCTGGTGGAATTCCAGCCCATGGAGGGGGACTTTGAGCCTGCTCCCAGGTGGTGAGACCACACACTGCATCCCAGACCACCCTGGGCCACATACAGGGGCGGGGACCCAATTGGGC
Source organism: Hydrochoerus hydrochaeris (assembly GCA_004027455.1). NCBI lineage: Eukaryota > Metazoa > Chordata > Mammalia > Rodentia > Hydrochaeridae > Hydrochoerus > Hydrochoerus hydrochaeris. Next base: position 962,935 of record PVLA01000034.1, on the reverse strand, counting down.
CATGCCCAGTGACCACCAAGCAGCAAGCAGGACCCAGATTCCAGGCTTGGGCCCTGAGCCTGTGCTCTGGTGGAATCCCAGCACATGGAAAAAACTTGGAGCTTAGCTCCCAGGCAGTGAACCTTGGACTACAGTGAATTAACTGTGCCAGTGTGTGGATATGCCCCTAAAATAGAGGTGTACAATGGGTAAATAAGGCCAGTAGTAAAGTCCCCTCCAATTAACTATAAGACCTTGGTGAGTCTGAGAAGAGTGTGGGTGATCCACTCCCACACACAGAAAACATCAGTCAGAGTGAAAATGCAAAATGAAAAAGGAAAATGCAGCCTCAAACATCTAGTCCACCAGAAGCAAGAGCAGGAGATATTGAAATAGGGGACCCCAAAAGTAACACACTGGGAATCTCTGAAAAGATAGTGAGCAAAATAAAAAAAGACCTCCATGAAGCTATAGAGGAAATCAAATTAGAAGTACTCTCCAACATAAAGACAGAAATAACAACTTTAGTAAAAGAATTGTTGAATGCAGCTAAAGAAGAACCAGAGAAAAAAGTACATGAGCATGGGAAACTGATTGAAACTTTGAATTAACAATATAGAAAACAAGCAGAATTCATGAAACAAACAAAAAGACATCCAAGAAACAAAAAATTCTATTGAAAGCCTGCAAAACCACCTAAAGGAAGCTGAGGATAGGATTTTGGACCTTGAGGACAGGATCACAGTCAGTGATCAGGAAAGGATAGAACTTTTAAAAATAACAAAGCAGCATGAAATGACAATCCAGAAGATTCATGATGATGCCAAAAGCAACAATATAAGAATAATGGGCATTAGCGAAGATACACTAGTGCAGGCAAATGACATATATAAAGTATTTATAGAAATAATAGCAGAAAATTTCCCAAACATGGAGAAAGAATCTGATATGCAGCTGAGTGAGGCACATAGAACACCAAGCAGTCACAGTCAACATAAATCCACACCCAGACACATAATAATTAAGATCTCAGACATACAGCATAAAAACAGAATATTAAAAGCTGTCAGAGAAAAGACACAACTCACCTATCGGGGAGAGCCCATTAGAATCACTGCAGACTTTCCAGCACAAACCCTCAAGTCAAGAAGATCTTGGAGTGAGGTATTTCAAGCCCTGAAAGAAAACAATCTTCAACCCAGACTGATGTACCCAGCAAAACTTTCATTCAACTTTAATGGAGAAACAAGATACTTCCATGAAAAAGAAAAACTGAAGAAATTCAAGTCCACCAAACCAACCTTAGAAAGAGTACTGAAGGACATAATAGACAGAGATAAAAATGACCACAATCCCCAAAACAACAACAGAAAGAAACCACCAGGTAGAATAAGCAATTAAATAAGAGGAAAAGCAAAAAGAAACAAATGGAACATAACATGGCAAAGTCGAGCCAGTACATATCAGTGATATCCATAAATATAAATGGCCTCAATTCACCTATAAAAAGAAATAGATTAACAGAATGGATCAAGAAACAGGACCCCACAATAAGCTGTATACAAGAAACACATCTGACCCAAAAGGAAACTCATAGATTGAAAGTCAAAGGGTGGAAAACAGTATTCCATGCAACAGGAACCCAGAAAAAAGCAGGGGTAGCTATTTTATTTGCAGAAAATGTGAACTTCAAACCTAAAATGATCAAAAGAGATAAAGAAGGTCACTACATACTTGTAAGTGGAAAAATTCAAGAGGAAGAACTAACAATTATAAATATATATGCACCAAATACAGGAGCACACAACTATATAAGACAGATACTAATGGACATGAAAAACCAAATACACAAGAATACAATTATAACAGGAAATCTCAACATCCCATTGTCACAAAGAGATAAATCAACTAGACAAAAAAGTCAGCAAAGAAATAACAGAACTGAATCATACCTGTGAGCAATTGGACTTAGTAGATGTTTACAAAGTGTTCCACCCAACTACATCAGAATACACTTTCTTCTCAGCTGCACGTAGGACATTCTCCAAAATAGACCATATATTATCCCATAAAATATTCTTAAGTAAATGCAAAGGTATTGAAATCATACCATGCACAGTATCTGACCATAGTGCACTGAAATTGGAAATTAATGGCAAAAGAAATTGTAAAACCTACAGAAATACATGGAAATTAAATAACAGCCTTTTGAACAACCAGTGGGCTACAGATGAAATTAAAGAAGAAATAAAACAATACCCACAATTCAATGAAAATATAGAAACAACATACTGTAATCTGTGGGATGCAGTGAAATCAGTCTTAAGAGGGAAATATATATCAATAAACTGTCATATCAAGAAAACAGAATGAGCACAAATAAACAACCTAATGCTCCATCTCAAGCATCTAGTAAAAGAAGAGCAAGCTAAACCCAAAGCTCATAGAAGAGAGGAAGTTGTAAAGATTAGAGCACAAATCAATGCAATTGAAACTAAAAAAAACAATGCAAGGAATTAATCAATCAAAAAGCTGGTTTTTTGAGAGAATAAACAAAATTGACAAACCCCTAGCTAACCTAATCAAGAGAAAGAAAGAAAAAACTCAAATTCATGCAATAAGAGCTAAAAAGGGAGAAATTACTACAGATCCCATGGAAATTCAAAAGATCATGAATACCTACTTTGAAAATCTCTACTCACATAGAGAGGAAAACACAGAGGAAATGGACAGATTTCTAGAAACATATGAACTACCAAAGCTCAACCAAGAAGATATAGCAATTTTGAACAACCCAATATCAGCTGTTGAAATTGGAAATGTAATTTAAAAACTTACCAACAAAGAAAAGTCCAGGTCCTTATGGATTCACAGCTGAATTCTACAAGAAATTTAGAGAAGATTTGATGCCAGTACTCCTTAAACTCTTCAACAAAATTGAGAAAAAAGCAATCCTCCCTAAATCATTCCTGGAGGCAAGTATTACTCTGATACCAAAACCAGAGAAAGATGCAACCAAAAAAGAGAACTACAGGCCAATCTAACTAATGAACATAGACGCAAAGATTCTCAACAAAATACTGGCAAATAGAATGCAGCAAATCAAGAAAATTATATATCATGCCCAAGTTGGGTTCATTCCAGGGATGCAGGGATGATTTAACATAAGCAAATCAGTAAATGTAATACACCACATCAACAGAGCCAAAAAACACATGGTCATCTCAATAGATGCAGAAAAAGCTTTCAACAAAATCCAACACATGTTCATGATAAAAATCCTTCAGAAACTCGGAATACATGGCATCTACCTCAACCTTATAAAGGCCATCTATGACAAACCAACAGCCAACATTATACTAAAAGGACAAAAACTGAAAGCTTTCACTTTAAAATCAGGAACAAGACAAGGATGTCCACTCTCACCACTCCTTTTCAACATAGTTCTGGAAACACTAGCCAGGGCAATCAGACAAGAGAGAAATAAAAGGAATAAAGATAGCAAAGGAAGAAGTTAAATTATCACTATTTGCAGATGACATGATACTCTATATAGAAGACCCAAAAAACTCCATTAAAAGACTGCTAGAGGTAATAAACAATTTCAGTAGTGTAGCTGGATAAAAAGTCAATGCTCAAAAATCAATAGCATTCCTGTAAACAAACAAAAAACTCACTGAGAGAGAAGTTATGGAAATATCACCCTTACTATAACATCTAAAAAAATGAAATACTTAGGAATCAACCTAACTAAAAAAGTAAAAGACCTATATGCTGAAAATTATACTATGCTGAAAAAAATAGATTGGAGAGGGTATTAGAAAATGGAAGGACACTCCTTGCTCTTGGTTAGGAAGAACCAACATTGTGAAAGTGGCCATACCCCCAAAACTGTTATACAGATTTAATGCAATCCCAATCAAAATACCATTGACATACCTCACAGATCTAGAGAAAACACTACTAAAATTCATTTGGAAACAGAAGAAACCTAGAATAGTAAAGGCAATTCTAGGCAACAAGAGCAAGTCAGGAAGCATTTCAATTCCTGACTTGAAACAGTACTATAAAGCCACAGTGATCAAATCAGCTTGGTACTGGCAAAGAAATAGACCTGAGGATCAATGGAATAGATTAGAAGATGCAAGCACAACTACAAAGACACTCAGCCACCTGATAGTTGACACAAAAGCTAAATATGTCTAATGGAAGAAGGCTAGTCTCTTTAAAAAATGTTGTTGGAAAAATTGGCTCTCTACATGCCAAAGACTGAAACTAGATCCATGCATATCACCATGCACAAAAGTAAAGCCTAAATGGAACAATGACCTAAATATTAAAACAGAAACACTAAATCTACTGGAAGACAAGGTAGGTAGAAGTCTTGAAGACATAGGGGTAGGCAGAGAATTCATGAACAAAATGCAGACTGCAAGGGAAACAGTTCAAAAGAATCAAAAAATGGGATCTCACATTATAAAAAAGTTTCTGCACTTCAAAGGAAATCACCAACAGAGTGAAAAGAAAACCAACAGAGTGGGAAAGAATTTTAATCAGCAACCCCTCAGACAAAGGACTTGTGTCCAGAATGTACAAAGAATTGAAAAGCATCAAGCTCCCCAAATTCAAAGACCCTCTCAAAAATGGGCATCTGAGATGAACACACAGTTCTCAGAGAAAGATATACAAATGGCAAATAAATACATGAAGAAATGTTTGCCATCACTGGTCATTCAAGAAATGCAAATTAAAACAGCATTGAGATTCCACCTTACTCCAGAAAGAATAGCTGCCATCGAGAAATCAACTGATAACAATTGTTGGCAAGGCTGTGGGGGAAAAAGGAACACTGCTCCACTGTTGGTGGGAATGTAGACTGGTGCAACCATTATGGAAATCCATATGGAGAATTCTCAGAAGACTAGGATTGGAAGCCCAATTCAATCCAGCTATCCCCCTCCTGAGTATTTTCCCCAAAGAACTGAAAATTTCATATCACTGTGATATATGTGTACCCATGGTCATAGCTGCACAATTTGTGATAGCTAAATCCTGGAAACAACCAAAATGCCCATCAACTGCAGAGTGGATGAAAAAGATGTGGCATTTTTATACAATGGAATATTACTCAGCTATAATAAAGGATGATCTTGAGGCCTTTATAGGCTAATGGAGACAACTTGAGACTATCCTCATTAGTGAAATAAATAAGAATCATATTTATAAATATCATATTGTGTCTCTAGTGTAAAAGGTAAATAAGAACTACAAGAGTAATAAAACCAAAATGTGTAATTGCTATTGTAAAAAAGAGAGGAAAAGAAAGTGCTCTAAGGGATATAACTGCATGTAAGTTTGAGTGTGTAAAATGGATGACCATATTACTGAATCTTTGTTGGATCTTTGAGCAGAACTGTTTGTAGTCTGACTGTTTGAATATTTACTATGTACCCTTTAACTTTGTAACTTGAACAACTACATCCAGGATGACAGTAGTTAATTTATAAATTACTGATTTCTTAGTGGGGCTTTTTCTCATTCTCCTTTTTCTTGCTTTCTTTTACAATTCTGTATTGTTGCTACCCTTTTTTCTGTTTTGTTTTCTTTCTCTTCTCTTTAAATAAAATTTTAAAAACATATAATTGCTATTGTAAATAGGAGGAAATAGGAAGATAAAAGATATAGCTGCATGTATGTTTAGGTGTATGGGATTGATGACCATATTTCTAGGTTCTTGTTGGATCTTTGAACAGATCCATTTGCATTCTCACTGCTTTAGTGCTACTTTGTCTGGTTTAATTCTATAACATGAATAACTTTCTAAAAGAACAATATGGAATTTATCAACTAGTGATTTCTTACTGTTTATCTTCTTTTCTTGAAATTCTGTAATATTTCTACCTTTTTCCTGTTTTTTTCTCTTTAAAAAAAAGAAATGACAAAACCTGCATAAATACATGGAAATTACATAAAAACGTTTTGAACAACCAGTGGGCTACAGGTGAAATTAAAGAAGAAATAAAGCAATACTTACAATTCAATGAAAACACAGAAACAACGTACTATAATCTATGGGATGCAATGAAAGTAGTCTTAAGAGAGAAATATATAGCAATAAATTGTCATATCAAGAAAACTGAATGAGCACAAACAAACAACCTAATGTTCCATCTCAAGCTTCTAGAAAAAGAAGAGCAAGCTAAACCCAAAGCTCATAGAAGAGAAGGTATTGTAAAGATTAGAGCAGAGGGGCTGGGGATTTAGCTCAGGGCATAAGTGCCTGCCTTTCAGGCATGTAGTCATGAGTTCAATCCCCGATAGCAATAAAAAAAAAAGGGTGAAAGATTAGAGCTGAAATCAGTGCAATTAAAACTAAAAAAAAAAAATACAAAGAATAATGAATCAAAAAGCTGGTTTTTTGAGAGAATAAACAAAATTTACAAACCTGTAGCTAACCTTATCAAGAGAAAGAAAAAGCCCAAATTCACACAATAAGGACTGGAAAGGGGGAAATTACTACAGATCCCATGGAAATTCAAAAGATCATGAATACCTACTTTGAAAATCTCTACTCACATAGAGAGGAAAACACAGAGGATATGGGCAGATTTCTAGAAACGTATGAACTACCAAAGCTCAACCAAGGTGATATAGTAATTTTGAACAACCCAATATCAGCTATTGAAATTGGAAATGTAATTAAAAAACTTACCAACAAAGAAAAGCCCAGTCCTGATGGATTCAAGGATGAATTCTACAAGAAATTTAGAGAAGATGTGATGCCAATACTCCTTAAACTCTTCAGTGAAATTGAGAAGAAAGCAATCCTTCCTAAATCATTCCTGGAGGCAAGTATTACTCTGATACCAAAACAAGAGAAAGACCCAACCAACAAAGAGAACTATAGACCAATCTCACTAATGAACATTTATGCAAAGATTCTTAATAAAATGCTGGCAAATAGAATGCAACAAATCATCAAGAAGATTATACATCATGACCAAGTTGGGTTCATTCCAGGAATGTAAGGATGGTTTAACATACACAAACCAATAAATGTAATACACCACATCAACAGAGCCAAAAACAAAAACCAAATGGGCATCTCAATAGATGCAGAAAAAACTTTTGACAAAGTCCAACACATGCTCATGATAAAATCTCCTCAGAAACTTGGAATACATGGTGTCTACCTCAACCTTATAAAGGGTATCTATAACAAACCAACAGGCAACATTATACTAAAAGGACAAAAACTGAAAGCTTTCACTTTAAACTCAGGAACAAGATAAGGATGTTCACTATCACCACTCCTTTTATATATAGTTCTGAAAATACTAGCCAGGGTAATCAGAGAAGAGAGACGAATAAAAGGAATAAAGATAGGAAAGGAAGAAGTTAAATTATCACTATTTGCAGATGACATGGTATTCTATATAGAAGACCCAAAAAACTCCATTAAAAGACTGCTAGAAGTAATAAAGAAATTCAACAGTTTAGCTGGATACAAGTCAATGCTCGAAAATCAATAGTGTTCCTGTACATAAACAAAATTCTCCAAGATAGAAATTATGGAAACATCACCCTTTGCAATAACATGTTAAAAAATGAAATACTTATGAAGTAACCTAACTAAAAATGCAAAGACCCATATGTTGGAAATTATACTACACTGAAAAAGGAGATTGAAGAAGATGTTAGAAAATGGAAGAATATTCCTTGCTCTTGGCTAGCAAGAACCAACATTGTGAAAATGGCCATACTCCCAAAACTGTTATACACATTTAATGCAACCCCAATCAAAATACCATTGACATATCTCACAGATCAAGGGAAAACGCTACTAAAATTCATTTGGAAACAAAATAGACCTAGAATAGCAAAGGCAATTCTGGGGAACAAATGCAAGGCAAGAGGCATCTCAATTCCTGACTTGAAAATTTACTACAAATGCACAGTGATAAAGTCAGCATGGCACTGGTAAAGATATAGACCTCAGGATTGGTGGAACAGCTTAGAAGATGCAAGCACAACTACAAAGACAGTCAGCCACCTGATATTTGACACAAGGGCTAAATATGTCTATTGGAAGAAGGATAGTCTCTTTAATAAATGGTGTTGGAAAAATTTGCTCTCCACATGCCAAGGACTGAAACTAGATCCATTCATATCACCGTGTACGAAACTGAAGTCTAAATGGATCAATGACCTAAATATTAAAACAGAAACACTAAATCTACTGGCAGACAAGGTAGGTAGAAGTCTTGAAGACATAGGGGTAGGCAGAGAATTTATGAACAAAATGCATGGGAAACACTTCAGAGAATCAACAACTGGGACCTCATACTATTGAAAAGTTTCTGCACTTCAAAGGAAATCACCAACAGAGTGAAAAGAAAAGCCACAGAGTGGGAAAAATATTTTAGCAAGCAATCCTCAGAAAAAGGACTTATATCCAGAACATATAAAGAATTGAAAAAACATCAAGTGCCTGGCAAGCCGCCGGCACACCAGGGCGAGAACTATCAGCGATTCCTGAGCTCTGCATCATGTTGGAACTTGGGGCGCTGGGAGAACAGGCAGCTTGCTCACCACTCTGGTAAGCAGCTGGGGGCTAAGGGTCAGACATGGATCCATCTCCTTCCCTTCCCCCCATTAGCAAGTAGGCATGGGCAGTCTGTGTATCTCTTGGGAGGATGAATGTATGCAGTGTGGCAAGTAAGGGCGATTTCCTTCTACCATCTCTTTGAAGGCAAATATTTTTATCACTGTTTTGCTCAGTTTTGATTAATGGTACTGCTTTATTCAATATTCTGCTTTTATAAGCTCAAAATTTCCTTCCATTTTACTCTACCTGATTGAAAGGACAGTTAATATGAACAGAATGGGATGTACTATTGTGCCCATTGCTTGTGTCCTGGTGACCTGCTGTGAGGTTCTGTGGTAGTTTCACTGTACTGTGGTCACATGGGTTTCTTCTGTCTTGTTCCGCTGTATTTTTCTACCTTTAAAAAAAAAGTAGATAACAAAGGAACAAAATGCCTCCAAAAATCTCCCAGCTCCACCAAAGCTGATTCATGGAGCATGGATGAGGAGAAACTCAAAAACAAGGCAACAGAATTATATAAGGTGATTAAAAATAAATAATAACAACAAAACAAGTCAGTAAGGTACTGAGCAACCTGAAACAGGATATAACTAAACAGATAATGGACTTAAAAAGTAAAAAGACAAAAAGAAAGTGCTCTAGAGGATATGGCTCCATTTATGTTTAAGTGTGTAGGATTGATAACCTTGTTGCTAAGTTGTTACTGGATCATTGAACTTCTTTATAGTCTCACTGTTTCAATGATCACTTTGTATGCTTTAATTTTGTAACTTCAACAACTATGTCTAAGAAGACAATGTGTAATTTATCAACTAGTGATTTCTTACTGCTTATTTTTTTTTCTGAAATTTTGTATTGTTTCTACCCCTTTTTCTATTTGCTTTTTTCTCTTTAAATAAAATATAGAAAAAAAAGAAAAAACATCAATCTCCCCAAATTCAAAGACCCTCTCCAAAAATGGGCATCTGAGATGAACACACAGTTCTCAGAGAAAGATATACAAATGGCAAATAAATACATGAAGAAATGTTCACCATCCCTGGTCGTTTGAGAAATGCAAATTAAAACAGCATTGAGATTCCACCTTACTCCGGAAAGAATAGCTGCCATCAAGAAATCAACTGATAACAAATTTTGGCAAGGCTGGGGGGAAAAAGGAACACTGCTCCACTGTTGGTGGGAATGTAGACTGGTGCAACCATTATGGAAATCCTTATGGAGAATTCTCAGAAGACTAGGATTAGAAGCCCAATTCAATCCAACTATTGCTCTCCTGGGTATTTTTCCAGAAAAACCAACAAGTTCATATCACAGTGATATATGTGCACCCATGTTTATAGCAGCACAATTTGCAATAGCTACATCTTGGAAACAACCAAGATGCCTATCATCCGCAGAGTGGATGAACAAGATGTGGTATTTTTGCACAATGGAATATTACTCAGCTGTAAAAAAAAGGATGATCTTGAGGTCTTCATAGGTAAATGGAGACAACTTGGGACTATCCTTATTAGTGAAATAAATAAGAATCATATTTATAAATATCATATTGTGTCTCTAGTGTAAAAAGTGATGAGAACTATAAGAGTAATAAAACCCAAAATGTGTAATTGCTATTGTACAAAAGAGAGGAAAAGAAAGTGCTCTAAGGGATATAACTGCATGTATGTTTGAGTGTGTAAAATAGATGACCATATTTCTGAATATTTGTTGGATTTTTGAGCAGAACTGTTTGTAGTCTCACTGTTTGAATGTCTACTATGTATCCTTTAATTTTATAACTTGAACAGCTACATCCAAGATGACAATATATAATTTATCAACTAGTGATTTCATAATTTTTTTTCTTTTGTTTCTTTTTTCTTTTAGAATTCTGTATTGTTGCTGCCCTCTTTTCTTCTGCTTTTTTCCTCTTTATATAAAATTTTGTAAAAATGCAAAAAAAAAAAAAAAGATCAGAAACATTGTAGCCAGGTGTGGTGGCACACTCCTGTAATCCCAGCACTTGGGAGGCTGAGGCAGGCTGATCATGGTAAATTCAAGACCAACCTGGGCCACAAAGTAAGCCCAAGACCAGCCTGAATTTTGTAGTGAGACCCTGTCTCAAAAAAAAGAGAAAAAATAAAGATCAGAAACATTCTGCTGATCTATCTTTAAATTCATCATATCTTTCTTCTTCCATCCCATGTCTGCTATGGAGCTCGAACAGTGAAATATTTTATTTCAGATACTACATTATTCAATTTTAAAATTTCTACTTGGCACCTGATCATGTAATTTAACATATTTTTCAGCTGACAATTCTGTATATTTATTTTAAAAATTCATGAATAATGATGTTACATTTTGGTTGATAACTTCAACATTTAAGTCATCATGGTGTTCATGTTTTAAACTAATTGCCCCTTAAAATTGGCCAGATTGACTCAGCATTATCTACCAAGTGATTTTGGATTATATCCTGGAGATTTTGCATACTATATTGCAAAACTGTGTTCTATTAAACTGCTTTGAAGGCCATTACACACTTTTTTTTCTTGTTTATTTTAGCAGGCAACTGACATGTTTAGGCTTAGATCAAAACTTTTGATTTGGCTTCTGTGATAATTCTTCCAATATCAGTTTAATTTCAGTGTGCTCTTTGAATTTTCTTGTGCATATGAACTCAGAGATTTGTCTAAGATTTAAGCATTACAGCATATATTATAGGACATTACAGTTTCCTACTCATGTAATCTAATATTTCTTTAAAATATCATTATTCTTCATAGGACAAAGTCCGTAACATCACAAAAAATGAACAACAAAAAAGTGGAATAATTAAAAGTGTAGCACCTAAAAGCTTTTGAATAAAAAAGTGGTATTATAAGATCCTTCTTGTACATTTTAGCACTTAGAAAGATGTTTCCCAATTTGAAAAGCCTTACTTTATTCCAGATCCACATTGTAACTATGTAAAATATTTTGATACAATGCAGAGGAACATAGTCTAAACAATTACTTTTTTCTGTTAGTAAACTTTGTTTGACACTATTACTCATAATCTAAATTTGGACACAGAAATGGATATAGCAGACGTTCAATACTATGCTGGATGGATATAACCCAATCTATACAGCAGTATATTTCCTAGAATTGTTTTCAAGAAAAACCTTGCATTTTTCCATGAACAGCCATTCTCGTGTACAATATTAACCTTAGAACTCACAGGTCAGACATTCTTGTCCTCTCAGGTCATAATACTGTTCTAAATCAGAGATTGGATTAAGTCTAGCAATCTTATTGTGAGAAAACAAGATATAGGCTTAAAAAATCATCTAAATTTGTAATGTTAGCTTTTACATCGGTTACTAAACAAAAGGATTTATTTTTCAATTTTTTAAAAATGCCAACTGTGTATAACAACCTATAAAGGTAAAAAATACATAATAGTGTCAAAGTTAGAATCCCCATGCTTAATGCAGTTATAAGTCTGTAGAGGCAATAAAACAATTAGGAAAGTAACTTAAACGACATAAATATATGAGAAAATTAACACTTATTGACAATTTATTATATGCTTGATCTTATTTTCTGTACTTCAAAGTTTTTATTCTATGTCATATGAAGTAATATGATTTTCTCCACAACAAAAATGCACATACAGACTCAGAAATGAGTAACACATTTCCGCAAAAGATTCAGTATTCCAAAATATGCTTCAAGCTTGAAAAATTTAGTGCTCAGCAACATTTTGGGATACTTTCTATGACAGATGTGAATAAAATGACCCAACTTTGAGGGAAAGAAAGCAATCTACTTGTCTGATTACAGGTCATTTGTGGAGGTGGTGGCATTGGATATAGGTAGGATATCTTTAGTGTGTGGAGAAAGAATTACATTTACATTGTTGAGTATAAGCTTGAACACAGAAGTTGAAAATTTAATTATTAATTTATTTGAGAAACTGTCAGTGCTGAGTACTAGGGTATTCCTGGTTGAGGGAGTAATAATGTAAGAGAAGCTGAGGTTGTTCAGCATTTACTCCTGTAGTTCACTGAGAATGACAAATAAGTCATGGCTTACTAACCACCAAGCATATTTGATAGGATGGGAAGGGGAAGACATTCATTAGTAATGAATTTTGAGCTTTGGTAATTGAGAAGACAGACATATCCTTAAAGAAATAAAAGAAAACAAGATGCTAGATAACTTACTTTGAGAAGACCATAGTTTTGCACTCATTTTATGGTACACTAAGTTTGAGGCAAGGATGAAGAAGCTTGTGGATTTAGCTCTTAAACAGTAGAGTTTTGTTGTTACTGTTATTGCAGTTAATGGATTTTGGATATGACTGAAGATCTAAACACAGCCAAGATGCCTCAGTTTGGGAAGCGACTGAAGACAAACTATCTTTGAAACTCTCAAAGCTGATGGAATTACCCATGAACCAAGTTTAGAGATAGCAGAAGAAAATGTAAAACTATTTAAACTTTAAGATTCTGGAAAGCAAACAAGAACAAGGCAGAAAAATACTGACCCCTCCCTTACACGCCACCCTCATGTCACACACATGGATGCACTAACACAGAGGCACATATTGCCTTTAAAGAAGAGTGGATCCTTCCTAAGAGATCATTATTTTTCTTTGTACAAGTAGTTTTTTCATCTTTGGCACGATGGTCTTTATCATACTTCGGGATATTATTAATTAGTAGGTTGGGTTATCTTTGCACTGGGGCAAATGCTGAGAAAACCTCAGTGCTCTTTGTCACACATGGAGATTCAAGAAAATAACCCAAAAATTCAGTCAGAGCATTCCAAAAGCTTCTGAGGAAGATCAAACACTAAAGAAGAAAAATGTCAACAGCTCTAGAAAGTAGGCTGTAAGTCTGGTAGGAGTGTGTGGCTATTTCTCCAAGAAAATGCTGTGTACTCTGCATCAGATCCCCTCCTTCTTTTGTGCTTACAGATGATTCTGTAAATTTTAAATAGCTCACTGAGACTCTAACAATAGTGAAGTTCACTGTTGATCAGATGGAAAGGAGAGGATCATGCACTCGTGTGTAAGAGACCCACTCGTAAAAACACAGGTTTGTGCTCCTGATCACTGAGAGCGAAACAGCAGAGTCTAAGAGCAGGCTCTGTAACCAGATAGCTAAAGTTTGTCTCTTGCTGTGTTTACACACCCAGGTGTGCAGTGGTGAATAAATCCTACCTACCATAAATCATAGGTTTTTTGGACAAGGATTAAGTTAATATTCAAAAACCGCATTGCTGCAACTAAATGAAACAAATTCATATCTGCTCTGAAGTATATTTGAGCACTACAGTGACACTCTAGGATATTTAAATTATTTCACTGTTACATGAAGAAAAATAACTGTTGAAAAATGTTATGAAATTAAAATTGGTCCCACCATTGAATTAAAAATTTAAAAAGAAAAATATTATCAATGTAAAGTGCCTGAGGAAAGCCTGACATAGTAAATGTTCAATAATGATTTTTTTCTCTCACTAATGAAATTTGAATAAACTAAAAATAATATTTGCTTGGGTCAGGGGTAGAGCTCAGTGTTAGAGAATCTGCTTAGTGTATACAAGCCCTGAGTTTGATGCCTTCATGAAAATGAGAACAAACCCAAGCACATTTGCTTAAGGAGTGCTCACTCATGTCTTTCTATGACAGCTCACTGGATTAACTCTTTAATCCTAATGAGATCTGCTTGAATTATTACTTGTATTTGTAGTATAAAAGTGAATTGTCTTAAAGTTTTGACATATTCTGATATATAATCTTTTTAGCTGAAATGTTATCTTTTTTTAAACTATATTTATCTCTTAGCCACGCTTGGATGAGATGTTTTGTTTTTCTGAGAGTCTCATGATTTTGCTCAAGCAGGTCTCAAACTCACAATGGTCCTCCTGCCAAGTGCTGGGATTACAAGCATGCATCACAATGTTCGGTTTGGATATTTTATTGATCATTAAGAAGTAAACACTTGGTAGCATCCTTGAAAGCAATTTCTTTATAAATTTTTAGAAGGTAACTTTTGCATTCTGTTTCTTTTGAGTTGTGGACATGCATGTGGTTTTCTGTTTCCAGTCCATTTTAATTTCTTATCAATTGTTATATACCTTAATACACAGTGAATACTGTTTCAGGTATTTCATACAAATTGATAAAAATAGTACATCCCCTTATTGCTATTACCAAATTCAGTAATGTTAGTTTAGATTTCATCACTACTCGAGCAATTTAGTGAGTTCTTAAAAAAAAAAAAAAAAAGAAAAGAAACAATATGATCCATGTGGGTTTTAGAGAGTGAGGAGAGAAGGTTATCATTCTTTTTTTTTCTTTTTATGGTACCAGAGATTGAACTCGTGACTTTGTTCTTGCCAGACAGGCACTTACGCCACTGAGCTAAATCTCTGGCCCTAGATTATCATTTTTTACTGTTGTTTAACTCTTAATACTTGTCATCTGCTGTATAGCCTATGAAATATGACTTTTTAAAAAATAATTTTACTGGTATTTCTTTATTAAGATGCTTATTTTTGGATTGGGTCTTTAAATTTGGGGATTCTGATTTTTCTGAGTTTTTGTGTATTATAGATATTTGTCCACTGTCTGAGGAAGTGAGTTCTCTCTCTCTTGTTATGCTTTCTAGCCTGTGTGAATATCACACAAGAATATCACAAGAAAGTCAGTGAGTTTATTTGTATTTTCCAGTCCTTAAATCTTTGAAAGTGAATCTCAGTCAGAGGTATCTTGCTATATTAGCACAAAATGGACCATGACAAGACCACTTATAAATTTGGCATTTCCAAATTGGTACGTTTCTTTATATTTTCTTTTAAGGATTTGCATTTGCATTGCTTTTTTCCTTTGTTATTTCTTCAATTGGCTTATGCTTAGATGTCACATTTCTAGCCATCTTGTTGTTATTTTACATCATTGAACAAACAGCGTTTATTTTAATCCATATAGAAATAATGAATATCTATATTTTCTTATCTTTAAGGAAGGTACTTAGCTTCTAATCCCCATCCAGATCCTTGGTACAAATGCTAACTTAAAAATTGTTCATTTAAAAGTATTTCAAGAGTTAGGAGTAGAATTATACAAATGTTTTAAACAGAGTATTATGAAGAAAATTATCCTTCAGTGGTTTTTTCAGAAATATTTTTGTTTGTTTTGCTTTTTTTACATAAATTCCAAATAAGTAATGTATAAAATCTCAGAAACTACATAATTTTTGCAACTAACAATTAAAACAAAACAAAGCCAAATGCAGCCATTTTCCCTTGTGAGATTTTGAGTTGTTCTCTCTCTCCTTGTGCTGATGAAATGCCATGGTTTATTTAGTTGTGATATTTTTGTAATGCTGTGCAACTTTCAACACATTATTCAATTTTAGACTGACATGATCAGATTTCAATAGTTTTCTTTTGGTGTTTTTTGATTATTTCTATTTGAATGACTTTTGAAAAATTTTAGATAGATGGTAAAATGACTGATCTATCATCATCTCCATGTTTTTGTCTTTTAGAACCATTCTAAAATGACCCAGAATTGAGACACCCATCACACATAGTTGCTAAGATGGTATACTCTGGTGCCAGATTATTTGTTTGAGATAAATTGCTAGTTCTCTCACTTTCTAGATCTTTGAATTGAGGGCTATTCTTTTATTTTTTTTAGCTAATATTTACTTATTTGTTAAAAAAGAAAAGCTATTGATATTTGTTTTCATTTATCACAGAGTCTAAATCAGAAAATGCATGTAAATTGTAGTGTAGTTCCTGTCATATAAGGTGTCAATATTTATTAATTATTACTGTCAATGATTGATTTTCTTGAAATTTTTGGGATTTTTTTATTATTCTTTATGGGGATTAGAAGTTACTCCAGAATTAGTTACTTCATTTTGTTCCTTGCCTTAAGTCTACTACTGTAATTTTATTAAATATATCACTATTTTTAATGCTTAAGAAAACCTGGGGCAAAAGGGAGCTGGGCCACTTGTCTTCCCAAAATCTATCTCTTTAACTTGTCAAACTTAAATGACCTGTGTTATTTCTGCTTGATTCTACACATGTTTTTACCTAATGTTTCTACCTGTATTATTTTTCACTCTTCTATTATTAAAGCATTAGATATTTTCTAGTGTTTTTTCCTCTATATATTTGAGCCTGTGTATTTTATTATTTGTAGAAGTTTTCCATATTTATTGATTAATGATAATGCTCTGAATGGTTATTTTCAGAACCACTGTGAAATTTACTTTTCTATAAAATATGTTTTGTGTTATTTCATGGTATTGTGGCTGGAAGGAAGATTTAGACTTATTTAAACCAATCTC
Source organism: Hydrochoerus hydrochaeris (assembly GCA_004027455.1). Classification (NCBI taxonomy): domain Eukaryota; kingdom Metazoa; phylum Chordata; class Mammalia; order Rodentia; family Hydrochaeridae; genus Hydrochoerus; species Hydrochoerus hydrochaeris. The sequence continues at coordinate 946,003 of PVLA01000034.1, read as the reverse complement.
AGTAAAAAGCTGAGAAGATCTTGGAAGCAAGTTTTGAGTGTGTTTTGATGTTTTGTCATTTTCCACTTAGGATTCTATGATCTATTGCAGGTGGCTCTATAAGAACAGTGCTTTCGTCTGTAGGACCTTCTTTATGACTCTTAATCACAGAATTCTGTCCTCCATCGACACCTCTAAGGTGTTGGTTTTCATATGTGAAGGACCAGTCACTTCCTTCTTATTCTCTAAACTCAGAGGATCAAACTTAGTTGCAACTACGGCCTTATTTCTCACTGCTTATAGCTCTTTTGCATACATGTTAACATAACGACTTGAAATTTATTAGCATTAGCCACATTTTGACAGGCACTATAGCATGTTTCTTACAATTTTTAATTATAGTATATTTCCTTTTTTTATGGTAACCTTGAAGAAATACAAGAGAGCACTTTATATTATAATGCTATAAGCTATTTTACAAATAAATAGAGTAATGCATTTATTTTCTTTCTGTTTTTTAAAGTGTAGATTTCAATAAAATAATCAAATCTCATTTTGAGGTTAGTTTTAAAAAGCAAGAGAAAGTCACTGAGAAGTGTTATTTAGTGGTCTCATTGTGGCAAGGACTAGAAAACGTTTCATTATTTAGTCTTCAAAATAATTCTATGAAGTAAATGAACTTATCTTTTACTTAAGGAAAGTGAAGACTTCAAGAACATAAATAGCTTTCCAAACAATGAGAAATGCTACATAATGAAATCTAGTTTATAAAGCCTGTTGGTTAAATATTTCATTTCCTCTAAACAATAAAAAATCTAGAATATATTGTCACACAAAATATTATTTTACACAGAATATATTTCTTTTTTGAGATTTATATGAATGTCATATATTACCATGTAAAAATATGCATAGCTACAAAGTAGATTCAAAGAATAAACTATTAGAGAATGAGATAGTTTTACATTGTGTGAAAAACTATTCAAAGTGTACAGAAAAATCTTTAGGCCATGATTAAAAATAAAAAGCCAAATCTGTTCATATTCCAATATATTTAATCTAGTTGCCTTTAGTGATGAAACTCTATAATTAATTTATGTTTAATTGAAAAATAGAAAAGGTTAAAAGTTTAAATATCATATTTAGAATCCTCCACTGATTTCAACTTAAAAAAGAACATAAATTTTAAAATGAAAATGCCTGTAAAATTAATTTGTATTATTAAGCAAGTTATGGTTTAGTTGAAGCACTGAATAAAGTTACTACGTGCAAAATCATTTCATAATATTTATAGGGAGCAGAGTTGAGACCTGGTACAAAGAGGGAAATGAGATTCCCAGATCAATTTCCAAACTCTTTGTATTGTGTGAGTTCATTTCAAATGCTTCCTCTGGGACTTTTAGATTGTGGGATTCAGGGAAACTATGCTTTCAATACACATTGGAATTTTTAGGATGTACTCATTAGGAAGTATGTCTTATGTGATTTATCATAGTTAAGGAAAAAATTCAATGGAAAATCAAATAAGGAAAACTTCATATTTCACTATAATTTAATAACATCAGTGCAAATTGGAATATTTAGAGACAATTACATACATAGGTGAATTAAGAGTGAAGAAAATAAATGTAGACCATTGTTTTAAATTGCCATAATTTGGATGCAGGAGTCAAGAATACAATTATTGAATAAATTCGACTTCTAAAACAATTGTGGTGGTCTATTCTTTAAACACTAATCATATTTTTAAAATGTGCATTCTTTAATAATTGAACAGAAGTGCTTATGATAAATTCCAATCACATAGGTTGTGTTTCATATGCCATATAATGTAAAAAGCTTGATTTATAATAATCCAAAGCAAAAAGAGAAATATAACTAGGAATATTATCCCCACAACAACAGAAGATGGGAATGTTTATATAAGAGTTTCATGAAGAGCACTGTTGGATCTGATGATGTAAGTGATTTATACTTTGGGGTAAAAGTATCTCTATTGCATTTCTAATTAAATTACTTACTTCTCTAAAGGGTTAGGAAAATAAAGAAACATTTAAAACAAAGAGGATTTTTTGCTATAGTGTAATTTAAACTTATTAAACATACTTGACTTACATGAAACTCTTTCATGGTAGCATCCACTCTAAAATATTGAAGAAAATTTTAGTAACAACTACTTACTTTACCTGGACACCAGAAAGTGAAAGCCCTCTCAAAGTAATATTGCCAGAGACTAAACTGTTAACTTCTGATTTAGCTGGCAGATCTTACATTTTATTGTTCTCAGTGTACTAACATTTGATTGTGAAACTGCTTTCCCTCTGGAATGTCTACAAAAATAGATGCATATCTTAAAAAGCTGTCTAAGGAAGTAGACTTTTAAGTAAACAATACAATACCTAGTGCAAAGGCTAACCAGATTTTTCAAATATCAGAAACAACAGAAACAGTGGAATTGAACTTTTAGTGACTGTTTTAAGTAAATAATGCCAAACTATTTTAAAGAGTAAAATAATACAGCTTATTTGAAATGTTATAATTACAAAAGATTAAAATTTTGTGCATATATCTTGATTCTCAGTTTAAGTGCCTCTCACAAATACTTTAAGCTAATGGACAATACATTTATGAATACATGGAATCACAAGTAACTTAGTAAATATAAAAAGCATTTAAGAAGAATTGAAATACGTGAGATCTATAGATAATGACACATTTCCACTCAGAATTTGCAATAGTTATCTTCCACGTAAAGTGTAAAGCTTGATTGAACAAAAGATAAAGTTAATACTATCTAATATAAACAGACCATTATAGATCAGTGAAACTGCAAAACAGAATTATAAAACAAGGGGCAAGTCACATTATCTAAATTAACATTTTTCTAGCATGAACAAGAAGGGCCACTGTAGGAAAGCAAGAACTAAATAGTATGTCCTGCATTTAGTCAACCTGAAGTAATTATTAATTTATGGTTGTCTGTGATTTTAATGAAAATGAAAGCTGTGAGGAAAGAATTGAAAGAGATAATGTGCCGTGAAATTGAGTTTCATTTATTTAGGGGCCACCTTTTCCTTTTTTGGTTGTTGTTATAGGGAAGAAAGTTAATGCAAGATGTCCACATTAAAATTTCACTAGGATTATGTAAGCACCAAGTTAAATGGTAATCATTATATTTGTGTAGAGTTAAGGCAAAAGAAATCAAAGCCTGGATTTAAGGCCTACAGGCAAAGGCAGGAATAAAAACAAAAAAAAACAAAAAATACAAAACAAAAAAACCCAAGTAGGTCAAAATTAATTCCAAATAGTAATTATTTTCTATGTAATTATGATGAATTCAATAGCTATTTTATCAAATGTATTCATTTTATTCTTACTGTCATCATGAAAATGTCTCTTTTGATGAAAGCATTGTTAGAAAGAATATATTTCAAGACTAAAGAGTTACCCATAAGAAGCAAAACATGTCATAAAAATTCAACCTTTTACCTTGACCTCAAACAAAATGTTTCTAAATAGTCGTAAGAGTGACAAGCCTTCCAGAGAAAAGCAGGCGTGTCTAGGGTAATAGTGTGGAAACAACAGCAAGTCATGCATTTTGTAGAGCTTCACTCTGCAAAAATAGCAACTCTGCTCCCAGAAACATTTTCAAGCAAGAAGTCAAGTGATCTGAATTCCTCTTGCTAAATAAATAGGAGAGTAGTATACAAGGACTTTTCAGGTATTTTTCTTTCATAGGAGAAAAATGCATTTTGTGATATCAATTTCCATTTTTTAGAAGTAATGAGAGGATAATGCAGAATGAATTGGAATGATCTCTCTCTCTCTGAGAGATACATACTTATATCTTAGATATAATCATTTGCTTTAGAAAAACTTAGGTAGAGTCCATGGAATGGAATGCACACAAAATAACAGATGTTGCCTGAAAATATTATAAAGTTCACTCTAACACATTTTTAAATTATGTCTTATGTTATCCAGGTTGGTAGAAACCCATCTGCTGAGAATATATTGAGTAGAGTGCAGGTAGGGAAAAGCACCCAGAATGTCTACCTCTAAATACTAAAATGTCAGTATGGCAATCTCTCTCTCTCTCTCTCTCTCTCTCTCTCTCTCTCTCTCTCTCATCTCTTATTCCTGCTTTTTCTTTCTCCCTTCTACTGAGTCAGCAAACATGAATTGTTTTTCTGTTTTTTAAGTAGCTGAGAGCATGCTGAAATGTTGGGAGATTTAAATAAGCATGACCTCCACCATGCTGAAGCCTACAGGTGCACAAATGATTCTATGCTCCATATGATGTTTCTACAAAAGAACAAAGATTCGAGTAAAATTTAGATATGGGGGGGCTTGCTTTGCGAGGTAAGGGGATTCCTATTGATGTTAGTTTTTGAAACACACCTTGTTGTTCAATTGAGGATTTTCATGTAAGGCAATTCAGAGTTCCTGAAATTCTGATTAGAATTACGTGGCTACCAGAGATGTAAGAGACAGGGAATAGTGCCTGAAAGAGCATGCTAAGATACCCGGAGTAGCAACCGAATCTTAGAAATCAAGAAACAGTTTGAAGACCTATATCCAGTGCCTGAGAAGATCAGAGATTTAAGTCCATGGGTGGTAGAGATATAGTATAGGTCATCTCACTGAAGAAGAAAAGGACATAATACCTTGGGGGGGGGAATACAAATTATCTACTGCAACTGAAGTGCAGGGCAAGCAGAATGAAGGTGAAAGTAGCAAATACATTACTCTGTGAGACAAAGACAGATTCAGTTCCTCACAGGGCCTGGTAGGACTCAAATAGCAGATATTATGGATGATTCTGAACCAAAGTTTCAGAACGTCTAGGCACCTTCTTGGTGTTCCAGGTTAGAAAAGACTGTTTAATTCGTTGTATTCACATATACTTGTTGCCTAATTCCACATGTATTTGTACATTTCAGCAACACTTAATAAAATGTTGATATTAGAATCTGTAATATTCTGACAATGTTTCCAAACATTAAGGCATTAGATTCTCCTGATTAGAATTTTTTGTGCCCAAGTAGTGTTTCCTATAGCCCTTCAGAGTTTCAAGCACCTAAGTTATTTTAGAGTCCTGGCATATGTTAGCATTTAAAGAAGTCAAGCAACCCATGCAGGTTGAAAGTTAAAAAACTAAACAAATCATAACCCTAAGAGGAATGTTGAGGCTTAAAACTTATGCTACCTAAAGTACTAATTCTAAATGTAGACATGGAATAACTTTTTATTTGAAGAAAGTTATGAGCATGCTAAATAGAGTTAGTTATTTCTCCCTCTGTTATGTCATATCTGAAATGTCCCCCAAATAGCCACATAGTGAGTCTTGGTCTCCAAAGCAGGAATATTCAAAGTTGAGGTCTTGAAAGGTGACTGGATCATGTCAGCATTAACCTAATCAACACCATTGATGGGTATGAACTGAATGGGTTGTTAAGAGCTCAGTCCCAGATGGGGAATGTAGGTTTGAAAGGTATATCCATTTCTGGTTTTCTTCTGCTCTGATTCCTGGCTGTTGTGATATGAGCAGCTTTCTTCTGCCATTCCCTTTTGCCAAGATGTTTCTGCCTTGGTGTTTATACATCATGGGCTGAAATCTCTGGCACATAAGCCAAACTAAACCCTTCTCCCTTTAAATAGAATATGGTCAGGTATTTTGTCCAGCAACAGAAAAGTGACTAATACATCATCAGTGAGAGCATCACAGCTTGGGGTATATAAATATCTCTAACTTGGAAAATATTCTGCAAAATATCTCGTGGCTATTATTATCTATATTATTTCACTAAGCTTCATTAAGAAAATGATAAAAATAAAAACTTTTCAATAGAAAATAATTACAGACAAATGATAGAATGTGGCATAAAACATTTCTCTAAAAATTTTAGAATTGATTTGTTCTAGTGCCATGGATTCAAAACTTTTAGGAAGAAGTAATAAATTTATGCTTTTATATCTTCATTGAGTCATATTGTAATACCATTCTAATTTTTATAGTCACACAATGATGAATGGGAAGGAATTTCTTATACTATTAGATATTTGGACCCAAGAGAAGATCCTTTTCATATTCTTGAGTCAAAGTGCAGAAATCTGATGTATCTGCTGAGACCAAAAAAATGTAGTTCACAGCAATAATTTTGTTTTTCATCTCTCTATTCCATTATGAATACTTTAAAATGAATTTCCCCTCTGGATTTGCCTACCTGCAAGAGTTCAAACACTTCTTTAAGCAAAGTGGCAATAAAAAGCTTTAATAAGTGCAAGCCTTGCTGAGTGAGGAATCATTAGTGTAGAGGTGCAGAAAAGCACACTTTCTTATTTGAAGGAAAATGTTGGGAAAGCACAATGAGGAAATAAGAGCCACCAAAATGCAAATATAATAAGCTACTTAAGTAAATCTCAGAATAATATTATGCACTCAACCCTCTTTTCTCTTGCTCTCCTCAAAGTGAAATTTTGGGGGTTTTTTTCTTCCTGATCTAAATTTTTGTTTACCTCAGACCTTGCTGAAATGCTTTTACCTTAAAAAGGTTCACCTGTGAATGAAATGCAGTTTGATCTTCTAATAGTCAGAATAACCTATTACTTGTACAGATATCTGTTTAAAAGGGAGGGGGAAAGAATTTTGCTATTGCTCTTGGCCTTCTTTGTAAAACACTTTTGTTACATAGTTCTTGAGAAGAAAAGTAGTGCTTGAAACTAGATAGTTTAAGAAAATAAATTTTACTAGTTATACAATTTTAGGGACTGAGAGATACAAATGCAGGGTTACTGCTAAATCATTCAAGATACAACACGACAAAATATATAAATTTTCTTAAACAGCAGCATTTATCCCTTAAAAACAATCAATCAATTTTTCATTTTTTATGAATATTAGATTTATTGGTTAGGGTTTACTAGAAGAAGAGTAATTCTCTTTCTTTCTGTCTTTCTTTCTTTTCTTTCTTTCTTTCTTTCTTTCTTTCTTTCTTTTTTCTTTCTTTCTTTCTTTCTTTCTTTCTTTCTTTCTTTCTTTCTTTCTTTCTTTCTTCTTTCTTTTTGCAAAGGGATTTATTAAGCAAGATTGCATGATCACTGACAGTGTACTGGAAAACCAAAGAATACAGCAGCTGCTAGTTCAAGAAGCTGTCCCATGTGCCATCACTGGAAACACCCTCTAGAAACACCTAGAAATGTGCTTTACTAATCTCTCAAGTGTTTCTCAATGCAACCAACATTTCATAGAAAATATTCACAATACATGCAGAGAAAATGTTGCTGAAATTATTATCCAAGTACAAATCTACATAAATTCAAATGGAAAGTCTTGTTTTCTAAAGATTTTATGAAAAAGAAATGTAAGTGATGCTGGTGGTGGATATGAGAAAAAATAATTAAAGAAAATCAAATAATGCTATATCATTGGTCCTGTCATAGCAAGGGATTGAGAAATCTGAAAATAATGAATGCTATTGAAGAAAGACCTTTTTTTTTGCACTGAGATGAATGTCTAGGTCTATTTATAGTTAAATTAAGAAACAAAGTCAAATATCTGAGAGTGAATATTTACATACATGGCACACAGAAATGTGTAACACACTTTATAAAGTGCAGTAATTCTAACCACTGAATTTGTAAATGGTATTACTTTTCATTTTTTGGGTAAAAGTATTAAGAGGTTCATAGGTAATTGAATAGGTATACTGGAGTCTACAAGAGGCATAGTTCTCAATTTTCATGATTTTAATGCTATATACTTCCATTCCTTCTGTATTGATTACATTATAGTATCATGAAGATCAAATTCATGATTTAGATTTCCAAATAATTATTTTGCCTTTTTAATAATTGCTAATACTTATTTATAAGTCTAGCATAGAAATATTTTTAAGAGTGACTAGGAAAAAGAGATTTACTTGGACATGGAGTAAGTAGATAAATCTCAGGATTCTTCTGGAAAATCTAAGAATTCGTTCCCTATGCTGTGAAAATAAGACATTTGCATGTTAGTACCACACTTTTTAATACAGTTATTGAATGCAAGCAGTATGGCACATATGGTGCAAAACCATATGAAAGCAATACTTTGCTAGACATATTATATTCATTTTTCCAATTTACAGAAGGAAAAACTGAAATTAAGAAAATTTAGAAACTTATGTAATGTCAAAAATTATTTAATAAAAATAGATTGTGTACCTACAGTGTTTGATGTAAAATTCAGTAACTACAACTCTAGAGGTACTACTACAGAAAGCAAATCTAACACAGACAAATGCTAAAATTTGTACTATTGAAAGCAATTTAAGAAGTTAAATTTAAATTATTTTAAAATGAAAAAAGGACATTGGTAGAAGTTATAAATTATTAAAAAATGAAAAAGAACACCGGTAGCTCTGTCTTCTAGAAATTGAGCTCAGCTGTAAATACAAGATCTGAATAATAGTGGCATAACAAAGTATTTTTTTTCCAATAAAGTAAATCTAGAGGTAGGCAACCTGGGAATGAAATGGAAGCTCTTGTAGTTGAGTTTCATGAAAATTCTGATGTTCCTTTAGGTTTTTTTGCTAAATTATGCCGGAAGTCTAGCTTTATACACATTTTGTAGTGGCAAGATGCTAAAACCTCAACAATTGTATCTATGGTTTAAGCAAGAAGAAGGATGACAAACTGAAAAGAAATACATCTATTAAGATTTTCATCAAGTCCAGCTTTTTGTAATTTATTTTGTAAACTCCAATTAAAAACTCTATCAACATGAGACAAGTAAAAAGTTGGTCACTTGAGGAGTCTATCTATAATGATGGGTTTTAAATGAAACTTAATAGAAAGACACTTTGCTATTTATCCATTCCACACAAAAATATGTTATGGTAAAGAAGAAAGGGTGTTTACCTCATCAATAACTAGTAGACTCAAAAGATTCTCCCCAGTGACTCAATCTTAAATTTATGAAAAATTATTTTTAAAAATTTTAAATATGAATTTGTATGTCTTCATACATATTTTACACTCCCTTTTCTAGGTGGGAAAGATTCAGCAACATTTTATGTATTTTGTATTTTTTTATTTTAAAGAGAAACAAAAGCACGTAAAGGGTAGAGATAGTACAGAATTCCAAAAAAAAGATAAACAGTAAGAAATCACTAGTTAATAAATTACATATTGTCCTCTTAGAAATAGTTGTTCAAGTTACAAAATTAAAGCATACAAAGTAGATAGTCAAATAGTGAGAGCGTAAATAGCTATGCATGCATGAATCTCTGCATGTATTTTTATCCCTTCTAAATTAGAGGGAAAAACAAAACTTAGCAAGACAAAACAAAACAAATTCCTATAAAAACATAAAGCCAAAAAGTTGTATAAAAAAACAGTACAAGGTGATCTACAATGATTACTGTGTTGTTTCTTATTATCTTTAATAGAAGGTCTATATCATCAGGCATAATTGAATATAGCAGTATAATTGAGTATAGCAGTAAATAACAATATTAGTAAAAAACATTGTAGACACTATAAAACTTCAAAGGTAGGTAATGATCAAAACCAGAGTGGATATTCTAGTGGATCTTGTCATCTTAAGTGCAGTTGCCTATACTCTCAGACTTGATACTATCAATCGTAACAGCTTTGAATAAAATCTATCAATACAAAACAGTGATCCAGCAAACCAGATTCAATTACGATCACTCATGGTAAAACAGTGTAGGTTATACAGAGCTTTAGATTAAGTTAATAGGAAATTAAGGATGATTACCGTAATATATCCTGTTATTTTCAAGATTGCTGTCTGTGCCCTCAAATCTAGTACAGGTAGAATGATTGGAACAGAATATAATACATCTAAGCAGAGTAGTGTGAGTAATGTGGGTTTTAAATCCTGGTGCACTATTAACAATATAGCGTATCAAGGCCATCTATGTTAGAGTTTCTAGTTGTCCTTCTCTGCCTTATTTCTGCTATGTTATTTTTCTTCCTTTGTTTAGTTTCCTCCTTCATTCTACTGCCTGCCCCACTCATTGAGGCCTTTCTGCCACTGTTCCTAAAATCCTGGTATTTTTTTTTCTCTCTCTAGAATGTCCTTCAGTATTCTCTGTAGGGTTGGATTGGTGGTTACAAACTCCCCCAGTTCCTCTTTGTCATGGAAGCATCTTGTTTCTCCATTAATTTCTAGTGAGAGTTTTGCAGGGTACATCAATCTGGGCTGGAGGTTATTTTCTTTCAGGGCTTGAAAGACTTCGCTCCAAGCTCCTTTTGATCTCATGGTCTGTGTTGAGAAGTCAGCCGTGATTCTCATGGGCTTACCTTTATAGGTAATCTGTTTCTTTTCTCTGATGGCTTTTAATATTCTGTTTTTATATTGAATTTCTGGTATCTTGATTATTATATGTCTGGGTGTAGATCTGTTTTGGTTGTAGGTGTCTGGAGTTCTATATGCCTCACACAACTGAATGTCATTTTCTTTTCCCATGCTTGGGAAGTTTTCCTTAATTATTTCTGTGAATAGCCTTTGTTATTCACCTGTATGTATTCCTGCTTCTTCGTTCATGTTTCTTATTCTTAAATTGTAGATTCTCTTGTCATCTTCTAGCCTTTGTATTGTTACTGCCTGTTTCCTTGTTATTTTTAAGAGATCTTTCATTTCATGATCACACCTTGCAAACTTGTCTTCAAGTTTTGATAGTCTATCCTTAGTTTCTTTTAAGGCATTTTGCCAGCTTTCAATGGAGTTTTTAATTTCCTGTAGTCTCTTTGAATCTTCCTCATGTATTCTGTATTTTCTTTATATTCTTTATTGAATGTTTCTCTCCTTTTTTTGTGTTCCTCCCTTCTTCCATCTGTATCATCCTGAGAGATGCTTCCTGAGAGCATTTCTTTTATTACTCTACTCATATCCTGCTTTACCTGATTTAACATTTCAGTTTTGAGCTCATCTACAAGGTCCCGAAGATATCTTTTAATGTCCATTGAAGCCATGTCTGATGTTGTGTGTTTGCTGCCCTCAGTCTCCCTTGTTTTTCCCTCTCTTGGATCAGTGCTCTCAGGGTTCTGAGCTGGGGGCCTCTTCCTGCCTCTCTCTCCTGTCATGGTCCTGGCTTCCTCCACACAGGTTACAGTGCAGGTACCAGCCCCCTTCCCTGTTGGCCACATTTCCTCTGAAGCACGCTGGTGAGGGACCTATGCCCTCTCCTGCCTGCTCTTGTCACTGAGGTATAAGCAGTGGCTCAGTATTCCTGCCCCTCCCCACTGGGCCTGCCAAGCTTCAGGTCCCTTAACCTGGGTAATGTGTGCTAGGTGCAGGGAATCAATTTGGGAAAGCTCACTGGGTCTGGGCCAGGGTCACAGCCCAGTCCAAGCAAATCCCATGAATCTGATCTGGGGAGGGAGCAACCAACTGAAGTCACTGTCACTCCCAGTTCAGGTTCCTGTCACTCCCAGTTCAGGTTCCTCTGATTCCAACTTGCTGCCCACTTGGTCGCACCCTTCCCATGGGGGGGTCTCATTCCCAGCACAGACCATGGATTAATGAAGGTCCCTTCACTGTCTCTGCTCTCTGTTGAGCCCACCAACCCCAGACCTCAGTGCTGCTGTGCCTCCTGTGAGTGGCAGCGGGAATGAGTTTGGGTGGCTCTGCTGGCACGGATTCAAGCTGGTGCAAACTTGGCAGGTCACCACAAAAATGCTGGGTCCCATAATTTTTAGCTGTTTCAGTTGTAGTCCCAAAGTATTTGATGAGCTTTTTTACATTTTAATTTCTTCCCGTATCAAAAGGATCCATCTCCCTATGTCTGGGTCTCTCCAGGGTGTTTTATTCTGGCATATGAGTAGTTTCTTCCGGGAGCCTTTGTATTCTGTTACTCACTGATCAGTCATCTTCTCTTCTCTCGTATTTTGAATTTTTTTAATTAAAAGAAAGGATTATTATAGAATCTCTTTCTAATTAAAAAAAAAATTTATGTAATGCTTGTCCTATAGTCTGATAAAGATATTCTTCTCAAGAGTCAACAGTTCATGATACATATCTGGAAAGTCAGGAAAACAAAGCTTAGTGTCCATCAAAGGAATCCTTAAATTTCTCAAGAATACATACATTCAATCTATAGTGTAGCTCATAAATCATTCAATTACTGAATTAATAAAATTGACACTATAATTTTGTCAGTACATACAAAGTTTACCATTTCATGTCACCTCCAGTTCTTTCAGTTTTAGAAATTAACTCTGAACATTTAAGGAAACAGATAAATTTGTGGTTTAGTCAGGTGAAAGTAGAGCAGGAAGTTCTGTACATTACTAGGGTCAACCTGATTCTTGTAGTTTCCAAATTCACAGTGCCAGGAAACAAGGAGGTACATTTTGAAGATTAAACCAGCTCCAGATCTCTAGTCTTTTAAACCTATGTGAAAGTTTCAGTTTCATGCAGAGTGATGCCAACCAGTTTACTGAGTATCCTTCTCTGTTGGGGGTATAACTGGCATAAGGATCAGACTGTAATCAATGTAAGAAAGATAATATCATATATTCACAGTACTTTTGTTATTATACTTTTCCCTGAAGTGGTTGTATTAGTCAGATTTTCAACTTTGACAAAATATCTCGCATAAACAACCTAGAAGGAAGATTTATTTTGACTCGCTTCATCATTTGGAGAGTTCCAGTCCACAGACAACCAGCTCTATTGTTTACAGCTCAATGGCAAAGCACAGTATCCTGGTGGAAAGAGTACTGGGGAGCAAAGCCTCTCACTTCACACATATCATGGGGGTGGAAAGACAGAGAAGGGAGAAGAGAGTGAGTGACAGTTAAGAGGAATAAACTGAGGACAAAATAAAGTCCCCAACAGAATCCCCCTTAACCCATTTGTAACTAGGACCTGCTTCTCATCTTTCCATTACATCTCATAATGACATCAGAATATAAGTCTATCAACAGATAATACACTGTTGGAAGTACAGTCTTCATGATCCAATTATCTTCCAAAAGCTCTACCTCTGAATAGTGATGTATTGAGGACCAAATCCTTAATCTGATTCTTTAAGAGGGATAATTCATATGTAAACCATAAGAGTGGTGAACAATGCATATTCCATATAATTTTGACAGTTTTGTCTTCTCTTGAACTGGCAGACTAACTTTCAGTGACTCCAAAGTCTGGATATCAGGAAAATTTGGAATAATACTTAGTTCCATTGTGAAAGAAGGTTTTCCTTGCTACTTCCTTAATGCTTAAGTGCCGAGTACTGTGGAAAACTTTTATTTTGTCTTATTCTATCAGATGAGGGTCATATTTTTATGACCATTTATGTCACCCTGTTTTTCACCTTATTCCCTGTAAGTTTTCAAGCACCATAGCCAAAAATGAAAAGCACTTCCCTTTGTTTTCCTGTGGGATCGGATAGCATTCTTACACCACAACAGAGGCAGAGGATCCAAATGACTTTTTCCTACTGTTTATCTGGCACCAGAAACCATTTCATCTCTACAGAAGCAATTGCAATCTAAATTGCTTTTTGATCCACAGATACATTTATTTTCCTGTTTTCCTCATGCAACTGTTTAGTTTCTTTTCAAACACACAAATGTAATAGATTTTAAAATTCATCTGAAGAGAGAGTAGGCAAATATGTTTTTTGTTTGAACTGGGTTGACACTCTCATTTACAAGTCAATTGTTTTATTTAAAGGTTCTATTTCACCAAGATTGATATGCAGAAATAAACAGTATAACCTGAACCAAAAATGTGACCGCATTGTACTTTTTATTTTTTAATCTAATTCTTTTTTTATATCAATACATAGAACCTGAAGTTTTAAGAGCAGTTCTGTTATTTCCACTACTGCAGAATGTTTTTCATAGATGAAGTTTTGATAGCTTCATGGCTTAGTGTTATAAATTTATGAAAATCACAAGAAAACCCTGAAAGGTAAAACACCTTTCAGTGACTTAGCTATGCTAGTGGTGAGCAATGGGTATCATTTTAAACTGAAGACATATTTTAAAAAGGTGTTGTTAAATTAAATTAATGAAATGATGAAATGTATTCATGGCTAAAGACACAGATGACCAAGGCCTGAAAAACATTCATCATTACTTCTCATTGTTAATATCTTTGTTGTTACGCAGTTTTCTCAAGATGTGAATAAGATTTTTAGAGGTTCACAAGATGATGTCTGTTTTTGATGTCACTTATCCAAATCTAAAGTACATCCCAAGATATCAAGTAAATGAGCTGAAGTATAAATACCCTGCTAAATATTTTTATGTTTTCTTCTCAGCAGTATTTTAACTCATAGAACATAACAATGTGTTTTGCAGATATTTATGAAAGTAAAAGCAAGCAAATTACTTTCCTGCCATACAGAGAGATGATTGCAGAAAACCAAGGCTAAACTAAAACAAGTATGGTTAGTTGGGTCACAATTTGAGTGGGGTCAAAACCCTAAACTATTTTCTTGGACATTATCATTAATAATACTTTAAGAATAAACATTGATTTTTTTAAAAAACAAAAAGGTCAGTTTGTAGGAATAATAAAGAACAAAACTGTATATGTGTGACCTTTTTTTATTAGTACAAAAGCAAGATTAGTTCATGAAGTCATTTAATCAGCTCATGGGCTCCAGAAGATGTCAAGCAGGGAACATGAAAATGTGAGTGTGCTAGCCTTTGGTCTGAGTGTTTTGCGTGGAATTACTGTAAGAAGACATTAGCAGAGCAGTAACAATTGTTTGCTGGAGATACTAAAAAACTTAAGTGTCCTTTCTCAGGCTGGCTGCTAAGTCATTCTCACACACTTAGTGTGGAAGGACAACTGTTAAAGAAATGAATCCATCCATTTACTGGGATGGACATTTTCCTGAAAATGTTTCTTTTTGATTTTTCCTAAGATTCTGTGTTAAATAATCACTGTTCTTCATAATTTGTACTTAAAACGCTCTCACCTCCCCCAGTGTGTTGTGTGTATGTGTGTAGTTGGAGAATTTAGTGGTTATATTCAGGGTCTGAGGAAAATCTCCAGGTGAGAATTGCCAGAACTTCATTTTACTTTTTGTCAGAAGAAGCACAGGACCTGGATGAGCATGTTGAAAATGGTGTAGATAGCGAAGCTCCCCGTGTAGATTAATTCAGTGCACAGCTGGGGCCGGGAAGGCGAGCCCATTCCAGGGAATGAAGAATGGCCGATCAGGGGTGGAGCTGCCCGCCTCCCTCTCCACAATGTACTAATCCTCAATTTGGCACTGGTTTAAAAGAAAAGAAATCTAAATTGAGGCCAGCTGATTTCTTACTGAATCAGCCAGCTGGATGTGGAGCCAATTTCCGCAGCTTCCACGCTGTGGTAGCCAGGAAATATTTTAATTGAAAGAACTCTATGTTGACAAATACCAAAGACAACCTATTTATAACTTTTAACCAATATTTATGGAATTCCCTGATTTAATAACATTTCCCTTTAAACTCGCTTGCAAAATAGAAAAATTGCTGGGCCAGAACCAAAGCTAAATGATGTGGAAGGAAAATAAATAAAACCACAGAAAAGGAAAGGCAAGAAGAATTAGTAAATGTTGTACACAAATCAACAGACATATGTAACCAAAGCCAATAAGTAAGTTCATGTCACAATTAGTTGTGATTTTTTTAAAAATTTCATAATTCAGGACATTTAATATTATAAAATATTATGGCATGTTTTTAAGCTCTTAGTTTTATGTCTAAATATGCATATCAAGTGAGAAACTTTTTCCAGCCATTCTGAATGATTTATCTTACTTTTAAAATGAAACAAATTTTAAAATAATTTGGAAACATAAAGCTTAATTCAAACTTTCTTAACATCAGTGTAATATTTGCACTAAAATGCTAACCTTGATTATCTTGATGACATAAAAATCTTTAAAATATATATTTTCTTTAAAAATTGAGTTTATTGAACTTGTACCATGCTTTAAACTTTTTTTAATTGTTTCATGAATACTTTTTAATGTTTGAAAACAATGGTTTACTTTAAGAAGTTATTTAGTATGTATCTCCTCTATTTTAATATGCCCAATGCAATGTACATATTGATTTGACTTTCTTATAGTCAAAAATGCTATCATAAAGTTACTTTTACTCAGCAAAAGAGTTCTGGTGAATTGAAAAGTAAAAACACTTTGGAATACGATTTATCCAATATCGAACGGTAGGAAAACCAACTGATGATTTGTGCAGTTTTGTATATGTGTGAATGGAAACTATAACTACATAAGTGTATTTGATGTTGGGCAGTTGCTATTACTAAATATCCTTTTATGGCAAAAGCTGCTAAGTGGCTGTTTCTTTCATTACTGTTACTGGTGATGGAGAATTATTGAAAGTGGCAATGTGACAGCTGTCGTATGCTGTAAGGCAGCTCTCCCTAGTGGTCACTGCTGTACCCAGGCACAGTCTCCAGAGTCAAGAATGTCCTGTGAACTTTTGTATTATATGTATAGATAAATAAAAGTCAAGAGGTTAAGTATAGTCCCTATGCATTTCAGGAATATTCTTATTTCAGATCATCAATTGGTTTTGGGATTGGAATGCTCAGAATCACAATGTTATATACATCTCTCAAACTAAGGCAAGTGTTTTGGGTACCATCAACCATCTAAATGACAAGAAAATATTTTAACTCATTATGAAGAGATAAGAGGAATATTTGAGTTTATAGAATGTGGAATAAAAGCATTAGCAAATGAAATTCAAGTGTAAGTTTAAAATTTTTTCTAGGCACTATTGAATATTATTGAATCATAGGGAGATACGCCTGCCACAGAACTTCATAAGTAATTGTATTGGAGAAATAGATGCATCTCATTACTTACTTTCCATTTTTATGAAAGGTTCCTCCACATGTGCAGTGATGCATTTAGAGGTTTACACTCTCTTTAAAAAACATTTTGCATTTAAATTGGCCTTCCTATTTCTAAAACAGCCGTTTAAGCAGTGTGGAGCTTAAAACAACAATAGGCAATAAGAATAGTTATCAAATATTAAACAAAATTTGAAAGTGAATTATTTTAATTTATAATAATTCAAGTTTATTGGGCTATTGTTGATTCTATAAAGATACATTATCATAACGGAGGAAACAGCCTCTTCATAATACTTCAGACAAAGTAACGGGTGATGGCTGTGTTGTCTCTGGGTGTAGAGTCACAAGGAAGGACTGTTAAGCATATAGTCTATTCCCATTATTGGGTCCTCACTTCTGATCTTAAAAATGAGAAATGAAAGACAGACATAAAAGCCGAAATATGCCATGAGCAACCCCCAGCACCTGTATACTTTTTGCATTCCGGAAATAGCTTGATCTTTGTTCTGAAGAGTCATATTGAAAGCAACTACTCAGTTTTGTTTGTGTTAATGGAAGTATAGATCGTTCCAGTATTATTTTGGGGAAGCTCCATTAGCTCCTTATACTATCAAGTAATGTTCAAATATTCAAACAGTAGCCCCTATGTACTCATCAACTGTGCAGCTGTCTGTCTAAATCTGTGAATAAGTTAATACAAAAGGATAAATTTTATTTTCCAATCCACCTTGAATCGATGTGTTTTTTAAGTCAATTTTAAAAAACAAATGAGGAGAATAATAGTATTAAAGATGTACTTATTTCTCAAGCAACACATCAAGAAAGACGTTATCACATTTTTGCTTATATATGGAAGCTCAAATGTCGAACTTATAGAAACAGAGAGTAGAACAGTGGTTACTTGAAATTTGAATTGATGTGAGGGAATTAAAGACGACAGAGAAAGGCTGGTTAATGAGCACAGGGATGAAACTGGGTAAGAGGAATAATCCCCTACACATTGAACATGTGTGTAGAATTTCACACTATGTGTAAATATGCACAGGAATGCATCAATTAAAAAGAAACGTTTTTAAAACACCAAGAGACATAGTATTAATACTGTAAATATTCTCAATTTTGTGTTTAAAACCTAGGGTTGTCAAAGTTTTACTAAAAATATAGTAAGTGGATGAAAGGGAAGGAAAAAGAGGAAACTCTTTTCAAAGTTGAAACCACATCACATACAGAAATGCAGTGAGAAATAATGGATCAAGTAAGCTTTCTCTCATGTTGCTCATTCTTGACGATAAGCTACTACTGAGTTGCTCTCTTTATTGTCATTGTGAGAAAATTTAGTGCTGTTAAACACTTGCTAGATATTGTGGTTACTATCTACATTCATATATTTTCCCAACTTTTAAAATATTATTCCCTTGCAAAAACAAGAATACAGCATGTAATCAAATCCATTATTTTTATGACTACGATTATAACCTTCAACCTTCACATTGTTTTTGGTTTCTTTTGTGGTGTCTGAATCTATTCAGAGCCTTGAACATGCTAGACTAGGCTGTAGCATCACACTGTATTCTTAATCCACATACATATGCATGTTCTGTTGTTTAAATTGTTATCAAGCCTCTTGCCATATGTACATAATAAATACTGTAATAAAATGCATAATATAACAACTTCTTTTAGAAGTATTAATAATTTCTTCTTGTCTGCATTATTGTGATGAAGGGAAATTATTGTATTTTTGAATATTATTTGCAGCAATGAACACAAATGTAACTGTGCGTGTGTGTGTGCACGTGTGCACATGTATCTCACCTGAAATCAAACCAAAATTGCCTAGCTACATTGTCAGCCCATTCTTTATTTTCTTTTATATTGAGACAGAGTCTTGCTAAGTTGCCCACGTTGACGTCTAACATGCTGCTCCCCTGTGTCATCCTCACGAACAACTGGTGTTACAGACCTGCACCACCATACCAGGCTCTGAGATAAGCTTTAAAAATATTGACACATCATACCAAATATGGCAGCATACAAGTAAGCCCTCTTCACTCATGACATCAGGGAGCATCTCGTTCCCTAAAGGCATCCTAAACCAGGGTGTTGCATTTTATCCCCATGCAAAAAAATCCCATCTTGTTTCCTAAAACCATTGTTTCCTTTCTCAACATTCCATTACATGAAGTAGTGAATGCCTACAATCTTGTAAATAATCCTGAATACAAATGCTTGCTACATGATTAAGGAAAACTACCTTTAGGCAGTGTAAGCAATAAGATACGAATAAGATTCTTATATTCGTATCTTATCCTCAGATACGAATATAAAATTTTATCTGACATTATCCACAAATAATATAATATTTCCAATTCATGTACTTTTTAAATATGTTAAAATCTTTCTGTGCCATTTCATGACAATTTTGAGAAAGAAAAATTAATTTGCTGTTAAAGGTTGTGGAATTATTAAATCAATAACTTTGTTTTGAATGTTAATGACACTATCCCTTTAAAGGCCAATAACACATAATCAGCCATTCCTCGACCATTCAAAGAGAAATCTAAAGACGTTTTACAGTTGAATAGTTGCATTGCATTGTGAAATGGGGTGTATCAACAGAAATAACCCTTTTCATTTTACCTAATTCCAGGAAATAAAGGCTTTAGCTAATAATAACCCATCCTTACACTAGAAACGTAATTCTAGTAATGGGAAAATCTGAAATAGCTCACCATATACCATTCACCATGGAATGTCAAACAGCCATCAGTTCAAGAATAGAATCAATGCACCAAACTAATACACATGAAAGTTTATTTACAGGTCCTCTTCTGGTGAGAGAAAGTATGGGTGGACATTCCCTAGCCTAAACCCTTTCAAATGTTCTCATTGGTGTTGGGGTCAGAAATATGAAGTACTCAAAGTTGATTTCTTCACCTTGTAATTTAAAAATAGTTTATATGACACATATGTATGAACCAAGGCAAACTCATCTCTATTAAAATGATGCTCAGTGTACAAACACCAAAAAGATTTCTGATAAAAAAATTATAGACTAATTTCAGTCAGGGTAACAACTCCTATATAATGTGAGAAATAATATGTCACTCATAAATGGCTGATAGATGAACTCACTTGATTATTTACTTGATTTTTGTCATGTAAATATTATATTAATAGTTTCTATGGAAATATGTAACTTTAAAGTTTGACTATAGGTCATTGGAATATTATATACCGGTTATTGCTATTAGTTTACTAAGTTTTACAATAATAATATATTTATTCAATTTCCATAAAGCAATAAATTAATACCAATTTGTAGAGGTAATAAAAGGTTGTAGCAATATATACAAACAATAACTACAGTATGATTTTATTTCTACATAGCTAAAATCTAGAAAACATGAATCATATTGTTTGAAGATGCATTCAAAAATTAGTAAATTTTGGTTGCCAAACTGTAGGTATTGTTTAATTTTTCACTTTCTTGATGTTTTCTTAGATTGGTAATTACTTACACGTATAAAATTTTATCAGTTAATTTTTTTTTTTTTTTTGGTCCTGAGGCTTGAACCTTGTGTCTTTGTCCTAAGCTATATAAATAGTCCTATTTTTATTTTTAGACAAGTAGCTAAGTTTCCCAGGCTGGAAACAAACTTGTGTTCCTCTTAGCTCAGTCTCTCACACTGTAAATCTTACTGACGTAGACAAACTTTGTTTCTGCTATCTTGTGTATTACTTGCTGCACTAATAATTCTTTTGCAGATTTCTTATGTAAGAGCTCATATTACTTCAGTTGAAAAAACTTTCACCTTCTTTTTATTAATCTGTGTAACTTCTACTTCTTTACCTCCCTCATTATAATGACTAGATTCTGCATTAAAGTATTGAATGGAAAAGTTGAACATCATCACACTGTTTTTAGTGGAAAAGCATTTAATTTTCTATAGCTAATTGTGGCATGCACCCTAAGCTTTGGTAGATATACTGAAGATGTCTTAAAATTCCCGAGTACTGAGAATTGATGTCATAAGTATATTTTATGAAAGTATTTTTTCTGCAGTTCTTAAATTGATGTGGGTTTATACATTTATTAATGTAATCACTTACATTTAGTTTCATTTCAAAGCTAATGCAAACAGGCACTTTTGGAGCAAATGCCCCATTACTATCAAGCACTATTCTTTCTGTATTTTGATGGATTAAATTTGTTAATATTGTGGGAAGGATTCTTCTGTGTTCATGAGGGAAAATCACCCATCAAGTTTTGTGAATATTTTAATATTTTATTCTTGAGGATTCCTTTTTCTGAAAAATGAAAGAAATATTTTTAAATGGTGTATGTTCTGTGTTGATATTTTCTCCTCAAACATAATTGTGATACAATTCCCAACTGTAAACAACCACTGTACAAGTTTATTTTTTATAGAATATTTGATTACCAACTAAATTTGCTTAAGTATCAGCCCTTATTATATCTTTTTTTCATCATGTGATTTTGCTTTTTTCAATTAATATTTTTAAGAATTCTGGTTTCCAGCCAGTTGTAGTGGCACAAGCCTGTCAATCTAGAACTCTGAGAGGCTGAGGCAAGAGGACTGCAATTTGAACCCAACCTGGACAGTTTAGTGACTTAGTGAGAGACTGTCTCAATTTTTTGAAACAAGGGAGGGTTGTAATTTAGTGTGAAGATCATAGGTTTAGTCCTTGATGTTGGAAACTTTTTTTTTCTTTTTATTTTGGTTTCTAAAAACTTGAGTAGGCTGTTCCAGGTATAGCACTTTAGATAGCTATCTTTCTTGGTATTCTCTGCGCTTCCTAATTCAATTTAGAATTTCGAAAGTCTTAGAAAAACTACTTTTAAAAACTGTTTTCACTTCGCTGTCCTCCTCTTTCTTGGACTTCGATTCCATCATTGCTATAAGCTGCTTGCTAATTCCTTCATGAGATCTTGCTTATTTTTTTTCCAAAATGTTTCATCTTTGTTCTCCAGAATTTCCTTTGAGATAACTGCTATGGATTGAATGTTTATGTCCCTAGTTGGTATTCTGATTCCCAATGTGATGGTATCAGCAAGTAAGACTTTTAAGAGGTCATTTGGCTATGAGAGTTGAGTCTTCACGTATGAAATTAGTATCCTTAGAGATTAGGCCCTGGAGAACTCTTTAACCCTTTATTCTATCAAAAGAGACAAGAAAAAGTTTCTCCAAGTTAGAGGAGAATTTTCACTAGAACATGACCATGCTGACATCCTGACCTTAAACGTCTAGGTTCTAGAACTTTGAGAAATGAATTTACATTGTTTAACCAAGCTATCTAGTCCATGTATGTACTTCATTATAGCAAGCAAATTAAGACTTACATCTTTATGCAACTTGGCTTTTCTTTTCCATTTTCTAGATAATTCTAGGCTCTTCATTGAATTATTTTTATTTTAGACACTTTTATTTTTTTCTATCATTTAATTTTTTTCTGTTTTTACTTGTTCATTTATAACTCATAAGGCAGTTATACATTATTGCAGGTAAAATCTAGAAGTTATAACCTATTTTTCATTTTTCATTTTAATTTTAGCACTCACAAATCCTTGTATGCAGTTACACTTTTGGGAAGACAAGTTCAAGTATAGCAATGAATGTTTATAAATAAATAAGGTATAAAATAGACAAAACTTCTTTGTGTTGATAAAAGTGAGCAAGCAGGGTAGTTACTAACAGCTAACATAAAGGATGCTTCCTAAACACATAAATTTCTGCTTTTTGATATGATTGTCCACTACATGAGCATGTTCAATGGGTGAATATAACATATGTTGTTGGTATAATTCTACTTTCATTTTCTACATGTATAAATAAAGAAGAAACTGTATATTGATAGAAACTGGCAAATACAGTTAATATAAGAGCATTTTCAAGGAAATGGAAATTTAATTATTAGAATATTTCTAAATGATCAGTTCAAGTGAGAGGTAAGGGTTACTGTCCAGTAATTATTACATCACAATAAACATCTGTAGGGATTTTAGCTACTGCACATTCTTCGAATATGATAGAAATTGAATAAAAATAAGCTTGTTGAGAAGGTTACAAGAGATGAGGAAGAAATTGAATTTTACACAGGAGGTAAAGCAGTAATAGCTCTATATGAGATATGTAAAATTATGTACTAACAATAATGTGAATGATCTGTAAAAAAATATTGGAAGTTGAAAATATGGAAGAATAAAAGGATAAAGTGAATTCAGTTACTTGGAGAGATGAAAATTTCTATAGTCCACAATAAGCAAAAATGTCACTTGCTTCTGTTAGAAAAAACGATACTTCTTACAGTGAGGGCTAGGGGAGGGGTTGTGTAAAATAAGAGGAAAGGCATAGAAAATGAAAAAACTGCAGTTGGCTATGTATATTGTCAGAGGAAACATGAGGACATTTCTGTTCAATGACTTCTTAAGAGATTAGGTAAGGGAAAGGAATGGAGACAGGTCATTTGCAGAAAACATTGTCTGAGTTAAGATGTCATAGTTGTAAAGTATTCAAGGTATTGACCATATGAGTAAATAGGTAGGATCCAAGTGAGGTTCCCTAAAGCAGATAATGACTAGGAACTTAGAGGGAATGCCAATAAGTGTGCATTAATTAAATCCTCAGAAGTCCTTCACAATTATGCCAAGAATGGCAGTGGACAAAATAATGACAATTATAATTAATGAATAAAGTGTAGGCTACATGGCCCAACTGATAAAAGCATTGAGAAAAGGAGACAGACTCTAATATTTGTACAGTGAGGCTCAGCTTTTCTTTAAAGTATAGTGGATTTAAAGATCTGCATCAAGCACAAAGAGTTGCCAGTTTTATGTCTAACTAAGACATTGTAATGTTTAGAGAAGATTTTAAAATGTGAATGTCTTGCTTTTCTCTCCTTGCTGTGACAAAATATCTGATGCCCAAAATTAAGGAGGTAAAGGTTTACTTAGCTCACAATTTGTGGAGGTTTCAAACTGTAATCAGTAGGATCCAAGGCAGGGTGGTATGGCAAAGGGGAAACTCTTTATGGAGATGGAAGACAGCAAAATCAACAACAGAAAAAGGGGAGGAGCATGGAGAGAAGACTCTGTCCCTTGTATTGTATGTAGATCATGCTCACTTGGGTGTAACATTCAACACCATGATCCCAGCATTGGACCATGAATCAATCACAAATGCTAGAAGCTTGCCCCTATGACTGAATGAGGCTTTGAGGAGAACATCCAGGCACAAACCATAACAGTGGAGAAGTATAAACAACACAAATTCAGAGTTAAAGAAAGCTAGTAGAAGAGTTAAATGTGGAGAAATTCAATCAATGGGATATAAGTCATAAAATAGTATGAGATGAAGCATTGTTTTTGTTATGAGGGGGGGGGTCCTATGTTTAGAAATAACTAGTGTAAATATGTGTATGAGGCCGGATAAATTCTGTGGATATGACTCAAAGCAATCATCATTGTGTCTTCATGATTGTTGCAAACCTGTGAGGTTATTGTTTTGCTTTAGTGTGATAAAGTTTTGATAATATATGTTTATATGTGATAAAGAGGAAAGGATGATTGAGAACCATGAAAAAAATGTATTAATCCCTAAGTGTAATATATGTGACCTTCCTTCTATAGACAGAGCTTTGATAAGATAGTTGGGGTTGGCTGATAATTGAGCTCTGTCTTTCTCAATGCAAATGGATGAAATCTTAAATTGGAAAAAGATATGATCCTTATTAGGACAATAGAGATGCTAATTCCTGAAGGAAAAAAGTTTCTCCTAAAGGTGAATTCTGTGATTGAATAGAATAAATATTTTCACTATAATCAGCTTCACAGCCAGAGAATTCTGAAAACAACAACAACAAAAAACATTTTTACCTATTCTCTAATATTTTGATTTTTAAAATGTTAATGAATATTTAGGCATATATAATGTCTTCAAGATATATAAGACAGAGTAAGATTTATAATTATTTTCCATTAGAAATCAGTGGGATACGCTGCTATTGAAAATTTAAATATCTCTAAGAATCAGACTTTTCCTTTGCACTTCTTCATTAGTGTGTATCAGTCTGACAGTGGAAGGACATTCTTAATTCCTGTGTAATACCCTGGAGAGTGACATTTGCGTGGAATGTCAAGTTCTATGAACTAGCTATTAATTACTATGCTTCCTAAGATACTTTTAATTTAACATGAATTAGTAGATTTGTGTCAGATTGTTCATTCTTTACAGGATACAATATCATTTCCAACTTATCCTGGGCTTTAGCCTCCATCAAATTTCAAAGTGACCTTTTATTGCACTGGCAGATCTAAGATTATATCAGTTATGAATAACAATGTCTTATCAATTAAAATGTTACTTATTGGTCTGCTTTTGTGCTCTGTTCAAATATATCCTCAAAAGTTAAAACCTATACTTGAAAACATGATATGTTTTATTCTCATATCAGTGCACACACATAAATTTCAATTCCACTAATATTAATGGGAAACTTACATGTAGATGTCAAGAACAGAAAAAAATATAAAAAAGCAACATTAGAGATTTATCCTTAAAAATATTTAAAAAGAGTAGAAAAGGGAAATGTCTCAGCAGACTTTTGATATACACATGATTGGAAAGAATCATAACTAATGATTAGAAAAAGAATTTTTAATTTTATAGCTGTCACAATTAGATTTCACATGATACCTGGTGGTATCCAGTGTCTCAAAATTAAAGCAAAACACTATATATATTCACTGCTTAGAGACTGAATGCTTAGTTTCCAAAGAAAATGTATCAGACTAACAAGATGAATGTGGTCACAAAAATGTTGGGTAGAAATGTACCTTATTCAGAACTAAAAGTGACATATTTGTGTTTATTCTATTATTTTGGAAACATTTTCTCTCTAATCCAGTGCTTCTTGATGTCTGGTGTGCATTGGAATATTCCATAGAAATTTTTAAAAAAGAGGAAAAACAATCTCTCCCATTTCACTGGTATATGTCCTGGGCAACATAATGAATTTTAAGAATAATTGTTGTTAAGAAAATTCATGTTATATAACATATCCATTTCTTGAATACAAAGAAATAATATTTTCACAATTTGAATCAGATATTAAATGTTGCAATATTAATTTTATTCCTCTGTCTCAACTGTTTGCAATCCGATTATACATTCTATAATCAGTGGTGCAGCAGAATTAAGCAACAAACACGGCTATTATTATTTTATCTTGCTTAGTCAGTTTTCTATTATTATAATGAAAATACTTCAGATAACCAGCTTATAAAAAGAAAGTATTTATTTTGGCTTTATAGTTCTAGAAATTTTAGTCCATGACCAGACTGGGTCACTGTTTTAGCTTTGACGTGACATACCCTGGTGGGTGCAGACGGAAGAGTGCAACAGTTTACCTCACAGCGAGGAAGCATGAGAGAGAAGACAGTCCAGAGTCCCACTATCCTCTGAAGGTACATGCTGAGCTATACTTGGAAACCTCAGAGCTTTCCACTGGCCTCAACTCACAAAAAGTATTGCAACTTCTTAATGGTGCCAAGCCTGAAACTAAGTGTCTAGCTTGTGAGTCTTTGGAAGACATGTTGGATCCAAACTTTTGGGCTAGAATTGAAATCTTGGTGAAAGAGACATTATGGTAAGAGAGACTTATACCCTCCATTCCCTTTTGCCCCATGCCTTCCTACGGTGACGAACTGCACAACCATTCTGGTTACTTATCAGAAATTCTGCAGTGAGTCCCCAGTTTCCTACAAGGTGTTACAGTGCACAGTGAAAAGAAAAAGCAAATGACAAATAGCAGTGTTTAACAGGGATTTCAGATGACCGGTGTTCATGGGGGAAAAAGGGCCACGAGGCAGCCAGAATCAGTGTTTATAGATCACATTTACATTGAAGAAAATGGTGAGATTATAGTTGGATGTGCTAGATAATTGATTCAACAGTCAAGCTTTGTAAAAAAGGAAACAAAGCATTGTTACAAAAGGAAAAGAACACCCAGCTTCAGGTTGTGGTTAATGAGTAATCCTCTTTGTAGCCAACTTTGGGGAAGAACCTTGTCTAGAGTCAGGCAGACCTCAGTGGAAACATGATCTCATAGCTTGGCCCCAGAGTCTCATGCTCAGCTTCTCTGGGCTCAACCGTGGCCACTGATGAGAAGAAGTACTAGCCCAATACTTGCTTCCATGAAGAATCCACATGGCCTTGGCCCACTCACGTTTGGGTCTGGAGGAAAGCTGTGTGGCAGTCCTCCACAGTTACTGAAGAATTGCAGAGTGAATTTGGTTAAAATGGAGTCTCCCCTAAAATTCTATAGATATTTAAGGCCTAATTCAAGTTGTAAATTAATATTCCTTTACTTGACTTACCTTTTTAAATTTCCTGCTAATATCTTATCACAGAGGAAGGGAAATTTTCACATTGTCTTTCTTTACAGAGTTATTTGTTGAGTCCATTGTGGTTGTTAAAAATTAAGATGAGGGAAAGGAATATTACTCAGCTATAAAGAAGGATACTTTTGAGGCTTTTATAGGTAAATGGTGGCAACTTGAGACCACACTCATAAGTGAAATAAATGAAACTCACAATTGTAAATATCATATTGTCTCCCTAGTGTAAAAAAAACCTGAAAGAGTAAAAAGATCCAAATGTACAACAGATGTTGTGATAATGGAAGGGAAAGAAAATGCTCAAAAGGAAAGAACAACTGGGACAGGGGAAAGAAGAAAAGGAAGAAGGGAAAAGATCATATGTATATAGGTTTACATATATGTCTATACATATATACCTATACATTTATATCTATACATATATATCTATCTATAGATATGCATGTATGTTTATATACACAAGACAGATAGATATACTACTAATCTCTGTTAGTTCATCCAAAAGAACAGTTTCTGGTTTCATTGTTTGATCATTTTTTGTGCCTAAATCTTATAACCTAAACAACTACTTCTAAGATAACAATACATAATATTTAGTGTTAATTTCCTAGTATTTTGAAGTATCATTTCTATCCTTTTTTATGTTTTGTTTTTTTAAAATAAAAAATTAAGATAGGATAAAATTCTTTGAACGTGTCTCATAAATGTTAGTGTGATGCTCTGCATGAAGCATAGAGGTTTGGTGACCTTCCATTTATTTTTATGTGGGCCTGGTCTTCCTAATTGTACTCATCTTGGTATGTAGATCATTCCAGCGATCAGATACCACATACCCTTCCTCAAAACTGATGTTAAACTCAGTCTGAGATTCAGCTCTGGTATTTTATGCAAGAGTCATAGTCATTTTTTTCTCCACAATTTTGTGATATGCTCAAGCCAATTTATTTTTCAACTGCATCTTGCAATTGTTAATAATGTCTCCTTGAGTTCCTTGGATTGCTATGTACAATTTCAAAGCAATAGTGGTTAATGATGAATTGTGTTCAAATACTAGTTGAAAAAAAGGTATATTTCAGGGCCAGGGATTTAGCTCAGCGGCATAAGCGTTTGCCTTGCAAGCACATTGTTGTGAGTTTGATCCCTGGTACCAAAAAAAAACAAAAAAAAAAGTATAGTTCTTATGACTATTATGTATCTAAATAAATTTATATCATATGATAATGATCTAGGGTGATCTAAATGATTCATTTATCTACCAGAATTGCATCAGTGTTCTGAGAATGGTGCTTGAAGAGAAGGACCAGTGAGTGACATGTTATGGAATCTAAAATAAATGTTGCATGTTAGTCACATAAAACTGCTAAAAGGCGCAAGTCTATGACATGCGAAAAGCACCTGAAGAGTCTTACAAAGTAGATTTGATAATGTATATTTGAAAAGGCACTTTGTGCCATTCTTGAAGAGAATTTGAGGCTGAGGTGTCATGTACTGAACCTAAGCACAAATGGCAAAAATAGAGTAAGAACAGAGCTGAGGCACCGTTGAGATTTGTTCTGTTAGCCAAAGTGGATACTGAAGCACTTGTTTACTCTAGTCCAAAGACAGACTTTTAGTTGGAGACCAGGTTAAATTAGACACTGAATTTGGTCCCTCACAGACATTTTTTATATTTCTGCTATTCTCTTCTAGTCTTCTAAACGGTCTCCTTGCAGATATTACAAGGGGTTTTCAACGTGATTAGCTCATTGTTTTCTGTTCTATTCTTTGTCAGACTCCGAAAGGATTCACTCACAATATTAATGATGAAAATCAATTTCCTCCCTTCATGCTTTTCATTCACTTTCCAACCTACAACCCAATATCCAAAGTACTTTTGTGAATTATATCGTTTTTTTTCCTAGTAAATCCTGTGATCAAAAGTCTGCTTTTTTTCTTTTTTTTCATCTTTCCTTTTACCTCCTGAATAAATCATCTTTTTCTGCACATCTGTGAAATGCTCTGTCATTTTTCTTTTAGCTCTTTCCTGCCCCAGAGCTTCATGTTACACATCTAAAGACTGAGGTTGAATCAGCAGAGCCTTATGAAGAATCAAAGAAACAAGACACACATGGATTTGTCTTTTCTATCTGCTGTTTTTATTACATTTTATCCTCTTAATCATAAGTCTATTAACAGCCCCATTGCTGCTGCTCACAGAAGAGAACATCATTCTCTTAATTTTTGGTGTCAGTGGTTTATATGACCATTTTCTTTCTTTTCATGTTCATTTAAGAAAACATATTTACAAACTACTGAGCAAAATAAAAATGCTAAACCAATCATAAAGCTGAAGGTTTTTGTTGTTCTGATGGGTACAACATGCTAGATTTAGAAGAATTTTTAAAAAGATTACACTATTGAAATCTTTTACTGAATAGTAAATGAAAACTTGTGCATATAAATGGTGTAGTTTAGCTGACTGGTATGAGACTCTGTTTCCAAAGATTTTAAGTTTGTTGTTTCAGAAAACTAACAAAAGAAATGAGAATAAAATATATTTTATGTGTTAAATTATTGAATAAACACTAATTTAAAAATGAATTACTTGAGCAAAATTTCACAACTAAGACGTATTTCACAACTAAGAGGAATTAGTATCAACATATGAATGCTTGAGTTTCAAAAATGATTTCAGGCAGTATTAACTGAGAATTAATTTCAGTTAGCCTGAGTAAGAATATTGATTCTTGATTCTTGATTCACAAGAATCAAGAAAATCAAGAGAGACTAAAAAAATATAATGATGAATAGCTATTTATTGAACTGAGGTACTAGATATCTAGTAGAGTGAAGCAAGAATCAATGCAAGATAGGTTTTATTTAATATCTTCATTGTGACTGAATATTGTAGTAACAAAAATGACAAAGAATTTTCAAGTATTGATTCATGAAACAAATATTAAAATCACATAGTATTTATAGCTTTGTCAAAAATGACTTATGAGCAATGATAAATATTTATAATGACTGAGATTAATTGTTTTAGAAGGTAAAACTAGATACAACTAAGCTAATTTGTTTCTCAATTGTTTTAGTGTACATCTATTGAGTTTTTAATTTGTGCTAAGTGTTGTTCTTATGTGTTTTACTTGTATTAGTTCACTCAGTCTTTAGGATAATTCTGAGTTGGGCTGAACTGGGCTAGAAAATTTGCTATCACAAGAAGACATGGAATAATGATAGCAATAGTAAAATTTTCAGAGATGTCTTACACTTTGAATAAAATAGGACTGGGATTTAAAGCAAGGGAAGGATTCTCCAGTAGAGGAATAATTAACTGGTACTATCTATTATCTCAAATTAAATTTCACAATAACTTTAATGTATCTCAAGAAATTGTTTGTACATGATATGGGAGATTTGGTACAAGTACTCCTAGACTTAGGACATTTACAGCTTTATAAACCTATTGTATGTTGCAAATATCAAAACAATGCATTTAATGCATGGCACATGCCATCATAGTTTAGCAAGATGATACACTGTAGAGTGTAGAAATCCCTGTGATCACGCAGCTGACTAGATGCTGTAGTTCACTGCTGCAGTCCAGCATCTCAAGAGAATTTTATATCACACATAACTAGTGTGTGAAAATATAAAAGTTCAAAGTAGATAGTATTTTTATTTTACTACTTTACAATTATTTTTCTCAAAGGAATAACTTCTCACTATGTAGCATTAATTGTGAAAAGATGTTCTGAGGTAAGAGTCTTTGTGAGGTCTACATAGTTTATAACTTTATTAAAAATATAATATGTGACTTTGACTAAATAAACTCTTCTTACTTAGGGCAAGTCTAGAATTGCATGAGCCATGCTGGAATAGCCAAATTGGCTTCCTATTCATTCCAAATCACCTTAGTTATTTGATTTGATATACTTATGCTACCTAAGTCCTAGAGAGAAGGAAGTTATGAAATTCTTATAGAATATTATTTTTAATTGAATATGCCCTCTTAAAAGAGCATTTTAATTGAGATTTAATAACTCTATAAAAGATAAATCTAGCTGCCAAGTAATAAACAGTAATTAATTAGTTAATATCAATTAAATACTAAAAATATTAATTTACATTTAATGTCTAACTATTGTAATTTGCTATAGCAGTCTTATTAAATGCTAATTAAATTCCTAAATATTCTTACAAATTTAATGCATTAATAACAAGAATGTAAGTACATATTTACTGTATCTGCACTTCTGAGTTCATTACATGGCAATGAGATTTATCTCTTTTATAGTAATTAAATATACTAAGCAAACCTCAGTAACTTTTCCTAACACACACCATAACTGTTTTATTAATTTCAAATTAAATGCTCATTTAAGGTTTCTAATCTACAGCTGCCCCAAACAATTTTCTACAGGCAGAGCAAAGGTTATTATATGTTTAATTAAACTTTATTTTTTAAACTTTGGGTGGACGCTTTCTAAAAATGACTTCTGCTTTCTCAGCATATTCAGCATTAACCTTTTGATAACTATATTTATTAAAATTTTCTCTATAGACTGTTTTTCCTCTGTGTTAGCCTTGTAATTTGTTCTCCATCAATTAAGTCTGTAACTATTCCTCCTTCTCTCTTTTCTCTGTTTTTCCGTTTCTCTTTTCCTCATTAATGAGTAGAGTTTTTTTGTAGCATCCTCATCAGTTATCTTTTGTTTCCATTAATTACCACTTTATTCTTAGGGAAACATTCCCAAAAGGATATTTAAAAAAGAAGACAAAGAAAGCGGAAAAGGATCATGTGATATTTGTAAGCAAAAGTGAGTCCAGTTGGAAAGGCTGGAAGAGTAGGCTCTGCCGAGGTTCCAGCCTCAGGATGATTTTTGAGAATAGGAAAAAATATTGTCCTCGCATATATCAAATGATTTAGAGTCTTCAGTCCTTCCAGATATGATGGGAGATGTCATAAAGACAGGAGGCTGCTGTGCAGCAAGGAAAGCACATTAGCCATTAACCTTCCCCCAGCCGATCAACTTTATTTTGCAATCTTCCCTCAGAACCATTAGAATACCCTGAAGAAATAACTTTCCAATTAAAAAGGATCTCAGAGAACAAAGCCATTTTATCTCTGACTCCTGGTGTTCTTTATTCCAATAATTTAAATTGGAATTGATTTTTCAATTTAGCCGTTGACTTGCTATGGACACACAGCTGAAAAGGCCGAATGGAATTGCATGTCTGAAATATTTGTCTTTGTGATGCACTTCTCATAAATTCACAGGAGTCTCCCTCCCCTTTCTAAAATGCAATTTCTTCTGCTGCCTTTGACTTAGACAACAGCTTTTTAGCACAGCATGGGCAAACGAAGAAAACATGTCCACCATGACCTACGGGGTCTCATCCTCCATTCTTCATAGATCTATCTAATTGTTACATCTCCCAGAAAATAAATAAATACAGTCCATCTGTAATGATAGGGATGCTTGCAGTCCCGTATTTATTTTTTGACTCATAGAGAAGATTGAACTTCTTGAAAAAAGCAAATTATTTTGTTAGTATATTCACCTCAAAAATGTATTTTAATTGAGACGGAACTCCCCTATATGTCCTTTAATTATTATTAGCTAAAAAAATGGATTTTCAATTAACACTTAATAATTTTAAATTAAATACTCTAAATATTAAATTATTCTTTATTACCCTCTTATATTTTATAATAAAAGAGTTAGAAATACCCAATTATTAAAACACTTGATTAGAGCCAGAACTTTGTCTACTCACACTTTCGGTGTTTTTTTCTCTGTGACCCTAGAAGAAATGTCACAGTCTTTGTCACAGTCTCCTTCCTGTTTTCTCACCCTGTCACTCCAGCAGGTGTCTCTACTTTCCTTTGTCTTTCAGGCTCCAAACCTGTTCTGAGATCAGCTTTGATGTGAAAAGCAGGTATGGAAGGAAGCCCTGAGCTCACCACATTGTTTAATTTGTGCTAAACACCATATTGCTTATTACTCACATGCCCTTGAGGTTTTTGCTGCTCATTGTCTTTTATATGATTGTCTGAATGCATGATCTCAGACTGTCCTTGAATCCCGGCACGGCAATCTTTTACAAAATCCAGAGTAAAAGAGAACATGGAACCTGTTAGAATGTAAATGCCATGGTAACATGATCCTTAAAAGTATTACTTGCTACTCTATTTCTCATGCAAAAACAGCACTTGGCATCTACTTGGTATTCAAAACTCTGCTGAATGTATGAATTATACTGTGGTTCCCATCTGACTTTTCTTCTCTATAACCAGTTATAAATTAATACAGGGAGAGAAAATACTTGTAGTAAATATGATAAATGTACTTCTGTACTGACTGCTGAAACAAGTAGATATTAGTAACCACTACATATTTTCCATACGAGTATGACAAGGTTTTGGCATTGGTCCTTCACCTCTGGGTATTGCATGATTTACACTTTAAATGCACCATGATTAAAATAACACCAACACATGGCAGCTTTGGTCACGTGCCTAGCAGAAGAATGAGCTTCTCACCAACCAACATCTGAATACAGAAGATGTGTTTTTATAGCATTCACTCATTAATGTATCTACAGAGGCCTTTTGTATTCTCCTCACTGCTATAACCATTTGGGACTGTCCAGGAAATCAACCCAACAGAAATGCCTTAGCCCCATATAACTTACAGTCTAATCAAAGGAGACGTACACAAACCAAGCATAGTAAAAGATGATATAAGAGATTAGAGATCATGTAGGTTAGAACATGACTAAAGTATCACAGCAGTGGAGACATGGGGAGGGCATGACTGCAATTTAAAGGAGCCCATTGAAAGAGGCTCACTGAGAAGGCATGTGGGCAAAGCTTGGAGGCAGGTAAGGGAAAAGTCTTCCAGGAGGAAGCAGATTGCAGAGGGCCCTAACCCAGGAGTGTGAGCAGAAGACTTGGTAGCAAGAAGTCTGTGAAACTGACACAGAATGAATGAGGCCAGGAGAAGTTTAAGTCAGAGTGGAAATGAAGCCAGATTCTAAAAGATCTTGTAAACCATTGTAGGGACTATAGCTTTTATCCTGTCAGTGAAGCAGGACCATTGCCAAATCTTCCCCAATTATTCTAGCCCAACATAAAGGTAGAGTAAACCTGGTATTCTCTGGTGCAATATCTAATTACTTAATTGTATACATTTTTGCTTTTTCTTGGGAGACAGACTGTTTTTAAAACAAGGCTTGTACCTTCAGACTAATTCTAAATTTCAGAGATCACACCTCTTATTTTTCTTTTCTCTGGGTGCTAATCATCCATTTTACCCAATTATGCTACTACTAAGCAGGAGTGAGAGTTTCCACATGGTGTCTGCACTGAAAGGTCAACAAATGAAAGGCAAGCCATTGCTTCTTTTTGTTTGTGTTTTTCCTGGTTCTGACATAGGATAAGGGCTCCAGAAATAAAGTATGCATCTTAACTGAGAATTTGCAGAGAGACAAATGATATAATTAAAGTAATGTTGACAGAAACTTGGGATCTTCTTGCTTAAACTTGTTCACTAGTTTTTTGTTTGTTTGTTTTGTTGTTTTTGTTGTTCTTGTTAAAGTAACACAGTTAAAATTTGCCAGGAGTCTTCTTAATGCAGGTAACGATCACTTTCCAAAGACTCTTCAGCATTTTCTCAAAAAATCTACTAAATTTTAAGATATCTTCAACTTTTTCAGTTTTAGGAAATTTTTCTAATGTTTGTATGGATTCAAATTCATTCACTTACATATGAAGAGATCCTCTATTTTCATGACTGGGAGAATTCTCTATTTTGTTAAATGACGGAGTAGATATGAACTCTTCCCCGTTCTTGTGATGATCCTGTGAAAGCTCCAATCTTTAGAATATCTTCTCATTGACAATAACAGATGGAAGTAGCAAAGAGCCAGAATCTTTCCCTGACTACACAAAAATATCTGGAATAACATCTGTATTTTGGAGAATCAGTCTCTGTATTGATTGTACTGAAACTCACTCTTCCGCTCAGTATTCAGTAAAGTACACCATCAGCAGATGGGAGGACATGCTCATCATGAGAACACCATGGCATACCAGTGTCACAAGTC
Organism: Hydrochoerus hydrochaeris; assembly: GCA_004027455.1. Classification (NCBI taxonomy): domain Eukaryota; kingdom Metazoa; phylum Chordata; class Mammalia; order Rodentia; family Hydrochaeridae; genus Hydrochoerus; species Hydrochoerus hydrochaeris. Next base: position 910,670 of record PVLA01000034.1, on the reverse strand, counting down.
AAGGTCTTCTGTTGTACTTTATACATGATTATCCTAGCTTGGCTGTTTATAACAAAATATCATGCATGGTGGCTTAAACACTGGGAGTCAATATTAAGGTGTTAGCATAATAATGTTCTTAATGAAAGTCTTCCTCATGTGGCAGACAGTGTGCTTATCTCTTTATAAGGAAACCAGTTCCATGATGCAGGGTCCACCCTTGTGACTCCATCTAAACTTAATTAACTCCCAAAAGTCCTACCATCAATACCATCCAACTAGCAATTAGGGCCTCAACTCAGAATTTCTTGGTGAGAGGTTAGTGGAAACTCGATAGGCACAAACATTTAGTCCATAACAATGTTTAATTCTGTATAAATTCTTTTACAGGTCACAAATATGACTTATGGCTAATAAATGTGTGAGTAAATATATCAGACTGTTGTATAATGTCATGAAAATATAAAGAAATTAGACATTAAAATGGATTGAGAGAAGTGAGTTAACTTTATTTTGGTTTTCATTGTTATTAGTTCTGAACTTTTAGCTTTGTATGTGTATTTTATCATTTGAGAAGGGTTCAAACATAATAATTAAAAAGCTTTGGAAAATACAGCATATCTAAACCACACTTCCAACATGTATTTAAAATACATGCATGAACCCTCAGTGCACACATATGTGAGAGCATAGAAACTTGCTTAATGTGTTCGTCCTCTGAGGAGTGTTTTTGAGCCTTTATTAAGATGAGACTGTGCCTCAGTATTTATGTGGATTCTAACTGTGAATTGTGTCTTTTCCTCCAGCTCTCAATGTAGAAAGGAAAAAAAAATCCTACTTATTATTATGTTCACTAACTGCCAAGAAAAATATTGGATTTGGATCAGATATCTAGCAACAGAAAGCATTAGATTTGCTCCAGAAATAATAATGATTTGGCAGGATATTTTTAGGAGAAAAATAGGGAATAATTTGGAAAACAAACATTAAAATAGTGAAAGTTGAAAACAACAGCTGGATTATTTGATCCTCAATGAACTTCTCTATTGAAGTCTGAATGAGTGATGGAAAAGAAAAGAATAAAGTAGGGCTGGGATAAGAGATCAGGAGAGAAAAGAAGCTTTTATTTTCATGTTTCATCTGAATGAACTTGAAGGCTATTATGACATTTGCCTAGAGGTACTTAAAAGAAAATCTGAGTTTACAAAGAAAAAAGAAAATTTAGTGAATAAAACTCTTTGTAAAAGACTCAAAAGCATTCAGATCTCTAGAGGAAGCTACAGTTTAACTTTTTCAAAAAATAAATTTTTGAAATAATTGATGCTATTTCCAACTAATTTTATCACTCTTAAAAAAATCATTAAATAAGCAAAGAATACCTTTGTGATTCCACAAAGTCCTGTATGTCTACTGCAAAATGTCTCTTTTCTTAAATGTTAATTTTACTATGCTCATAATCTGGTTACATTGAAATTAACAACAATACTAAACAAAGAACATTTGTTTAAGGTATTGAATAGTATATAAGAAGGACAAACAATAAGTATGCTTAGGGTTACTGACCTCCATCGGCTCATGCCTTGAAAGTTTTCTTCCCTGTAAGTAACATGCAGCATCCTGGCAAACAGACCATAGGTCGTTTAGTCAAAATGACAAGACTACTTCATTTTTGAGTACCTTTCTGTTAATTTGTCTTTTGAGGTTTGAAAAATATAGTTGGATTTCTAGTTGCCAGATTTGATGTACAAATGGATCTAATGTGTCCTCCAGTCAAAACTTCAGTTGTAGCTGGGAAAATTGTCCCCATCTCTCATTTTCTTTCTAAGTAGTTCATATATCCACATCCTTGGCCATGGCACTTTGTAGTACCTTACTATGAGAGAGTCTTTGCCTATCATGCTGCTTATAGGCACTGCCACCTGACTTGCTTTGCAAATGAAATGTGGGAAGAGATGGATCCAAGTCAAGACCAGTAGAATCAAGTCCAGTCAACCCTATTTAAGGCTAGTGGAGTCCAGCCAAACCCAGCAGCAGACAGGAAGGTCCTAAAATCACCTAATTGGCCATGAACAAGAAACAAATGTTTGAGACTCCAAGACACCCACTGAGAGCTTGAGAATTTTTTTTTTTTGGTGCAGCTAATGCTGACTAATGCACACTGCTAATTCTGTAGATGTTGATAGTTGATACATATAATACGTTTTTTTAAAATAATGTTAAAAATCATTACCAATAAAAAATGTAAATAAGCCATTTAACTTTGATTGCTCTTAGAGGAATTAAAAATCAAGAATTTTGGAAGTCACGTATCTGAGACATACATATTAGTCTCCCAATAACTTTGCTGATATTGTATCTCAAAAGTGGGTTCTGATTATGATGGTTGCCTCATTTACTTTCTTGGGATTGAAGCCTGATTCTAGAAACACTGACTCTTCACTTGGGCCCATTGACTTCCAATGGATGACCAAATGGGAAGAAAAGATGTGGCATGTCTGTCTCCTCTGCTGCCTTAATCTTTGGGTCAGAGTCCACTTAGCTCTTTACCTAGATATGTTGGACTTTTGAGAAATGTTTTCTCAGGAACTATAATACAGTGTTAAATTGAACTAGGGTTGCTTAGCCTCTTTCCCAAGTAAAAGCAAAAACACTAAATCATGACTAGAACCCTGACTAGAAACACTTAACCATGAAAAGAGCAAAAAGAGGCAGCACTTGAGATCCTAAAGATCTCTGCTTATGTCCTGAAAAGACTTACATGTTCTTTCCCTTTACTAACCTACCCATCTCCTTCATATTTCTACTTATATCTGTAATCCCTCAAGTCCTGGCAGTTGAGAAGCTGTATTGGGAGCATAGCCCCCTCTTCATTGTTTGGTCACTGAATAAAGAAAGCCCAACACCCATCTCTCAGACATTGGTTTTTCCACATGTTGTTTCAGACCTGGGGTCGTAAAAAATAAGTTGGGAATGGGGATCAATGGGGAAACAATGATTTTTAAAGTTGTCACAAATTATTGCTGTTATTTTTCATTAGATGCCGGTGCTAAATTGTTCCTAGAGAATCTGATGGCAAATTCTATCCGTGTAATTGGAAGTGAAGCTGCCCGATTCAGTGTGAGCTGAAGCAATAGCAAGTTATATACACTTTATCCTGAGACATATTAGAGTTTACAAATGACTAAGGTTGCATAAATTGTCAAATTGTGTCCTCTAGAACTGAAGTATTTGTTTTACACTTGGAACTCACTTCTTACTTAATGCAATCAACATCATTTTGTGTTTACTTTCTTTGTCTACAGAATTTTTCTTTGATATGTCTCACTAAACAACTGAGCACAGTCTGTCTATACCTGCAAGTTAGTTCTCTTTTACTAGTTTCTTATATAATGCAATTCATTTAAGCTTTTGCAAAATTACATTTCATTGGATCACAGACTTGGTAGAGCAAGAGGGGACCACTCCCCCAGATGCCAGAGCTTTTGTTATTTCTGCTTTTCTTGCATACTGATCTGATTGATTCAATAAAGTAAAGATATCCATGGGATATGAACAATGACATCTGAGTCCAACCCTACAGATACAAACCTACATTATAAAAAATGATAGTCATATTAGCTTTAGAGAAAAGCTCCAGAAAGATGTGGCTCATTGGCTTAATCATGCTAACTTGTCCCAGGGAGATTTCTATTTGATTTGGCTAGGGTAATTTGTCCCAGGGAACCCTCTGATTGGCTTATCTTGAGTGTCTACCATTGTGATCTACTATATCTGATACCTTGACTGATCCATTAGAAACACACAGAAGTAAAAATGATTGTGAATTAGTAGAAAATACACAGGTAAAAGAGCCCTAAGTAGGCAAAATTTGAAATTATTCTTATGAAATACAGATCCACTCATTCAAATACTTTATATCCCATGTGGGAGAAAAACAGATCTTGGAAAATTTTCCATTTGTTTCCTTGAGCATCTGTGATTCTGGACCCTGGGATTCTTCTCCTTACCAAGCCCAAGCCGTTTGTATATTTTGTTTGCTAGATGTCTCACTGTCTAAAGTTATTTCTACTTTGCAGCATTAAGCACAGTTTCAAGCTACTTTCTGGACTGTGAAATCAGTGTGAAAATGTTATCCTTATCCTATCACCAGATTTCTTGCTTAAATAAAGATAATACATTGAGACAAGCATTTTCAGTGTTTGGCAGTGGCAAGTGGGATGTAGGGGATGAAGGTTAGAGAGCAATCAGGCATCTAGTGCGAAGAAAGGGGCAAGTGAAAACAGATTATGGTGGAGCATAGAAAGCAACTCAGTGGCTGGCTTTATAATCCTAAATATTATGCTCTTCAAATATTTATGCTACTTCAAATAGTTATTAAAGTTGTTAAAATCAGAAAATGATAGGGTTACGTGTGTGTACAGAACAAAATAAAAGGGAGTGGGTTTTATATCTAGATGGGGCAAGCAAAAGTAGCACAATGAGCTATTCTCAAGGCAGCAAAGGGCACAGGGAAAATTTAAACTCCATGCAACTTTCAGAATGTTGTACAGGACTGCCTGTCCTGCCAGGCTGTAACTTTGGAGATGTATTGAAGGGAAAAAAATCTCTGACAAGTACAGTACCCATAACTGACTTTACGAAGCTAGTGCCCAGTGTCAATATCTTCATGGACTGATAAGAGAAAGCAATTATTTTAGCTTCATCATTGCAAACTACTTCTATTGTTTGAGTAATGAGAATTGAATTCATGACCTGGCACTTTCCAGGCAGGTGCTTGTGCTACTGGGCTAACTCCCCAGCCACACTGCAGACTACTTTTAGTGACCATTTCTTAGCATTTCCTAAAGTATAAACATCCCAATATATTAGTTGAATGGTAAAAATATCTTGTATATTTCACATGAGGCTCTGTCATGCAGTATCTCATGTCATCGACTCTAGTTTAATGGAGTATTTAAGATGTTTAAAACAATGACCATTTATTTTCTCATGACTCAGGGGTCAACAATTTAGGTTGAGCTTGACTATGCTTTTACATTTGGGTCTTGACTAGAATGGAGAAAAGGTCTAAGACTTCTCTCATCCTTGGATTCGGTAACTTAGGTTTTAATTTGTTTCCCATATCAAGACAGAAATGGTCTCAGCAGCAAAAGAAAATCAGGCCCCAGCATATTTCCAAGAATCTCCTTGTACTACAGTTGAAAATCTTTATAGCATACAAGTAAAAAATAAAGCAAATACATAAAGTCCATTAAGTCATCTTCTTTATGTAGTCAGTCCTCCCTCTATAGATCTTTCTAATCTTTAATCTAGGTGTGGCTTTCCATTCCTTGGTTTAATCATCATAACCCATGGAGGAAGAAGTCTACAAATCTTTCTTGATTTCAATGAACTTTTCCATCAGGACCCTGCTTATACTTGCAGACTCCATCAAATGATATTTTTCTTACAGAAATATAAATAAAAACAATATAGGAACATTATTTTCTATATGTCTCATACATTGGCAATTTTGGAACTCCAAATGTTGTATTAAACTTACTTGTCCACATCACAACTTGTGAAATTATTAATACTAGTCTTATCCCAACCTATGTTGCTTCTGTCTCATTTCCATCTTCCATTCTTTTAATCCCTAAATAAATCCATCCACACCTGCTTAGTATACATTGTTCTGCAATTGTGCACATACCTGCTCACACTATTTCTCAATGTAATTATTAAATATATTGATTACTATGTCAGAGTGCCATTAGAGAAAGAGCTAGTAGCAAATGCAAATTAGGATGTACACAAATATGTTCATTTCATCAATTAAGTCACACAACTGTGAGAACTGTAAGGAAGTCAAAAATCCATAGGACCAGTTGTTAAGCACAGACTAGAACTTTCAGGCACAAGAAATTGCTATTCACAACTAAATTTCCATTTTTTTAGAAGTCTGAGCTCTTTTTTTAAGGGCTTACAACTTATTAAATCAGGTCCACTTGTATTATTTAGGATAATTTGATTTGTAATTATAATTGCAACTATTAATAAACTCTTATCAGCTTTATTTACTTTTGCATAATAACCTTCACAGCTAGCTCAATGTTTGCCAACACAACTGTAGACGATAGACCAGCTGAGTTGATATGTGAAAATGCCATTACCACAATAGACAGATGTTGTGCATGTCTGCAATCCCACAACTCAGGAGAGAGTGAAGCAGTAGGGTTACAAGATGGAACCCACCCTAGGCAAATTAGTGATTTAGCAAAATAAGAAATAATAAAGGGCTGGGGATACACCTCAGTGTAAAGGCCCTGGGTTCAATCTCAGCTCCTAAGTAAATAAGTAGAAATAAAAATCATCACAATTGCTAGTATAACTTTAGTACAGCTGGAAATCTGTTGGGATGAAGAAAGACAGGTTAAATGCAATTTAGAATTGACAACACTTTAAATGAGTAATAATTTTGTAATGGATTATTTTGATATATGCACCTACTAAAGTCAGAAGAGAATTCAATTATTTTTGGTAAGAATAAAGTACATAGCATTTTATCAAACCTCAGTTTAAAAAAATTGTCTAAAGTAGTGAAATAAATGAATATATATATATATATATATATATATATATATATATCCAGCAAGAAAAGGTATGCAAATTCATACAGGAAGTATAGTTTAGTTTGATATACTAGAGGTTAAACATAAAAATCAAATTTAAGTATAAAAAATAAACCTACAGAATCCTGTCAATTTAAGAAGATAGGTTTCTTTGAAAAAACTTTTTATGAAGAATATTTATTGTATGGACTAATTATAAATATCATGAAGATAATTACCAAAGATATTTACATTCTTATAAAAGATTCTATTAATAAAATTATCATGCATAGGTGTTATTTTATTGATTATATATAAAGTACCACTTTGTAGAAATAAATATATTCTAATTTTAATCAATGTACATTTAACATGTTTATTTTTTATTGTGTGAAATTCATTTATCTTGTAAACACTGAATCCTGTACTATAACTTTAGGGACCAGGATAATTCAGTATAAACATCAGGTAATTTGAAAATCCAGAAAACTCTTAATTGATATCTAATTATTTTTTCAAAAGACAAAAATCTTGAGAAAAACAAATATACTGACATACTTGTTTGCTTATGAAATTAACATTTCATTGTCGTATACTATTATAACATGAATACACTGTACACTATTAATAATAGTAAATATAAGTACATGTATGTGTTAATTTTGATACCTATCAATACAATATTTGATGTCAAAAATACTGTGGTAACCTAATACTAAAAGTATTTGAAAATAATTTTTAAAGGAACCAAAGATAAAAAAGTTTACAATGGATGAGTTTAAAAGTTAATGTACATTTTTAGAGCATTCACAAATGGAAGGCAACAGACATAGTCCTCTAGTCTAGCACATCATACTCATAGCATCTATTTGCTTTGCTTTGTCAAAACATATGAAAAATCATTAAAGTGTTTTAATAAATGTCTGGTTTTCCTGCTCATTCATCTTATAAATATTAATTAGCCATGGATCAGGCAATTAAAGTTTAATCAATTTGCACTAATTAGCACCACATACTTGCATAAAAAGATAAAACCAACTCCTGCATCTGGCTGTTATTTGCAGTTTTTGTCAAGTGCTGATGAGTTTAATCTTGAAGAGAAGATTAAGAAGAAAAGAAAAAAAACTAAATCAAGAAAGTAGTGTTAATTTTATTAAATTTTCACTCAAAGCACTGGGCATAAGTATCATGAAGATAATTCCACCAAGATTACACTTTTTTTTTCCTGAGGCTTGAGTCACCAGAATCTTCTTTATAGCTTTGTCCAATAGCTCTATTTCCTTTCCTTCTGACTGTGTCACATGCATTTTACTTACCCTTAACACAAATCCAAATCTAAATCTGGTTCATTTCTGTTCTTTGTGATTTAAATATTTTTAAGTGATGTTTACCATAGCCATCCTGTAAGGAATGAATGTAAATGGTTTCTATTGCCAGTGAAATTATAAAGTTATACTTCTATAAGTAAGATTGAGTATTTCTTTTCTAAAAATTATGCATAACTGTGACAGTGAGAAGATCTCACAAAGTCTAAGTTTGCTCTCTGAGCTTTTGTGGGCATATCCTTGCTCAACACGTTTTTGTTCCACACAGACTTTAAGTGACGAACTCCTGCTTCTGTGTTTTTGACTTCTGAATTTGATTAAATAAATTACACTGCCAATCTAGCAAGGAGACATTGTACAGTGCATTTGCATTACTATTTTGTGTTTTAATAACCAGAGAAAATAAAGTGTTCCATTACTGCCTATTCATATAATTGACAGGGATAATAGGGAATGGAACTAGTCTTTAATCACTGATGGAAATTTATCTTAGGCTTGGCAGGTAAAACTACATGTTTTAAGATGATTTAGCATTGTACTAAAAAATAGAGCATGATTCATAAAAAAGCTATGCACCATTTACATAGGAATTTTTATTCAGTTTATGCAAGAATAGACCAGTGAATGGTTATTGATATTTTTCAACTAAAGTGTGTATGATTCATTAAACTCCCTATTCCCCCTGAACAAACCACTGCTCTATTAAGCACCCTTTGAGTGCATATCCCATAAGGAAAGCAGAGGTAGAAAAAGGGAGTGGCATGCATCAATGTATTCTTTTAAAAAGTGCCTAAAATTGAGATCTCACACATGACTCTCTAAACTACCATCTGGATTTCAAAACATGATATTTACATTGTTGTTGAAGACAGTAGACATGTTCTTTGCTAATGCATTACATGCATACCAACATAGGGATATATATATATATATATATATATATATATATAGCATAAGTTTTTAAAAGTAAGGCTATGGATTGAATCCTTGTACTATAAAATATTTCTATATTGAATGACATAGTATATGGAAAATGCTTTATAAAGTCTACATTACCATAAAATCATAACTTAAAGGGAAAAAGAAAGAAGCTATTTCTGCTTTCCTTCAGTATCTTCCTCATGAAGGATTCTCCATATTCTTATTTAACTAATATTTAAAATTCTCAGCCTTATGTTTATAGGTATAAGGAAACTAGGATAATATAGTTACAGGACAAAATACTCATTAATGCTCTGCCATCTTCAAGGTTAAAAGGTTTAGGCATTTTAAAATCTTTTTTCCATTCTTTTTTTTCTATAAAAAATAAGGGTTCATTTACTTGTTTGTACAAAAAGAATTTACTGACTGAATATTTATTTAAATTGACAATGGTATGGATAACCAAACATGTCACCCCCAAAATAGTAAGAATAACTGAGTGTGTTAAGAGAAACTGAGTGTGTGAGAGAAAGTCAGATATTATTGTTTTCTTCAAATATTTCAATATACGCAGTATAAAAAATTGCTTAAAACATAACTCTATTCCACAAAAATAAGGTACAGCAGACATTGGAAAACAAGCATGTATTTCATGAACAAGACAACCCTTAAAAACTGTTGACCAGCTTGAGGCTTGAAGCCCACTGGACAGGATATATTTAAAGAACAGGTGATTATTCCTATTGTATCTCCAACTAACAGCTCAAGTTGACCTCTTTGTATAATTGGAAAGAATGAATGTTGTGATATTTGATCTTTATTGTCAATGTGATTTGTTGGACAGACTAGTGGTATACACATCTGCGAGTGTCTGGGTGGGTCACAGGACGTGATCTTGGAGTTTGTTCCTGGCTCCTAGCCCCTTCCTCTCTGGTGCTCTTTCCTGGTCTCAGCTTGCTGGCTGCCATGAATTGAGCAGTTTTTCTCTTGTGTCCTCCCCCATGACCTTCTGTCTGGAGCCTGCAAACCATGGAATAAAATCTCTGAAACTGACCCAAAATAAACCTCTCCTTTAAATTATGGGTATTGAGTGTTTTGACTCAGTAATGCGAAAGCTGACCAGTGTAAATAGTACTCATCTTAGGTCACCTCAACTTTAATGCCTAATCCCAACAATTTGGTTTCTCCATACCTGATACTATTAAATCAGTGACTTCATTCAATAGGCAACTGTAAAATGTTTTGGTTGTACACATTTGTTACTATGTTCTGTTCAAGACTAATTTCAGTAGCTTTTCAATTACAGTTTGACTGTGTCTTCAAAGGGACATAATAATATCTCTTCTTAGCTATTCTTTTTGGATATCCCCAAAGCATGCCGTGGCATATAATCTTTGTAGGAAAGATTTTAGTTATATCCAACTCTTTCCAGGGGCTCATTTCTGTGAGCAGACTGATATAAGTTATCTCCAGCCTAGGAGAGTCATTTGATACTTACAAAGGAGATGGGCAAGGGCAGGTGATCATTATGCTACACACACAAGGTCTTTTCACATTGAAAATTTCTTAGGATTATTTGGTAAAGTATAAGTTTACTACTATTGATCTTCTCAAGACCCGTTATAGAGTAATAATGAACTTTTTCTCACTGCCTTGGTGAATGTTTGACATCACTATTCCTGACATCCAAGGAGAGTAACTACAACCAGTGTGTGTAATAGTGGATATTTCTAAACATGATGATTTCTAATAGAACTGCTCAGTGCTTCTGTGGAAGATTCTTTTTTGTTTTCTTGTTTTTCCTGGATTCTTCTTTTGCTGATTCCATATCTGTATTAGTCAGCTTTTTGTTATGGTGATCAAATCCCAGACATACACAACTTACAGGAGGAGAAGTTTATGCTTGGCTCTGTTTCAGAGGTGTCATCTCCTGCTCAGCTGGCTCCAAGGCAGACATGTCATGGCTGAAGGGCAAAGTGGAGGAAAAATGATGACCTCCTGGCACCCAGGAAGCAGAGTAAAATGCAAAGAGCCAGAAAAGAGGGACTTGGGAACAACATATATTCTTCAAAGTTTTGCTTCACTCAATTAGACCAAGCCTCCTAATGTCTATTTGGCTAGTGAACTAAGCAATGCATTAATCCAATTGATGAAGTTATGAACCAGTGGTCAAAGATTCTTCATGATTCAATCGCTTTTCCAAATTCTCTGAATTCAGGAGCTTTGGGGAAGGTATTTTAGTTCCATCTATTCACACTAAAGAGATTTGATAACAACAGATGCAAGACAATCTGATTGCATATTTGTTTCATTGTACTTTTGTATAAATGGAAATTTTCTAGGAACACATTGGTGTAAACTGATTTTCTATGGAATTTACAAACATATGCCTAGATATATTAATTTCTAGTCTAAGGCTGTTTTGTCAACTATAATTAAACAAGAATTTTTGCTGAGAATTACAAAATGATATTATATCTTTTTTTCATATTAGAGATTGAGTTTTAATCTTTCATTTGTTTTTTATTTGAAAATGATATCCCATTAGTGTTAAAATAAGGGTGTGGAAGCATAAAAATTTTAAAAAAAGATGAATGTCTTGTTCCATGTGTGATAGCCATGATTTTAAAAAAAGGAAAATGTTTCAACAGTATCAAAGCATTAATGCAGGAAAAGGAAAATTACTAGTTTTTTTACCTTTTGGCTATGATAAAATCATCCTATTATTCCTCTGTGGTAATAAATAATTATATAACCATCAGTTTGTAGGTCATTTATTGTTTTGATTATTTGAAATGTTTCAGATAAGTATGTTTAATGAGGAATTCCAAAAAGTTATGTTCCTAAATACTATCTTAACACAAAGTATTCAAGATTAATCAACATTTTTGGAGACAATACTAATGTAAAATTTGAAAATATTATGTTTATGACATCTCAAAAACTATGATCCAGCTTTTCAGCATTCAAAGCAATGAATATTTTATTGTATTATTTGTCATTTCTAAATACCTATAAATATGAATCTTGTTTAATGGTTAATCCAGGTGTAATACCAATTTAATTACATTTTGTGCTTTTTTAGTGGATTAACTTTCCTTAAACTGAAATTACTGAAGGTATCCTGAAGAGAAAATTACCTTCTGTTGAATTATAGAACTAATGAAAGAATTTTTCTAAAAGGTTTATTGAAGTGTGATTCACATACAAAAAGTTTTATACAATTTGAAATTTGGAAGTATGTGCAAATGTAGAAGGATATTTTTGTATGTGATCAAATAATTCTTTCAAACAGGCATTTCTGTTGTGGACACTAGCTTTAAAGTTAGACATGCACCTGACCCCCATAACACAATGAATGATACAGAGAGAGAGGCAGAAAGAGAGAGAGAGAGAGAGAGAGAGAGAGAGAGAGAGAGAGAGAGAGAGAGAGAGAGAGAGAGAGAGAGAGAGAGAGAGAGAGAGAGAGAGAGAGAGAGAGAGAGAGAGAGAGAGAGAGAGAGAGAGAGAGCAGAAGGTACTATAGACAATGCAATAAACCAGTAAAGACTACAGATGAAATAGACAGCTGCACAGCTCCGGCCCAGCTATTTCTACCTGAAGTGTATAAGAATTCCAACTGGACAAATGTGCTAGCAAACCATAAATAGTAATTTAAATTTTTGTTTTATTTCAGATACTGATAAAGTTTATATAGCAATGGATAACCAGAATAAGATTTCATACCAGGAAGTGGCTATCTATCACAGAATCTTCCAATAATAATGCTTTATTTGAGGCTAGTTGAGGACCTTTGACCCAAAGGATTTTAAAAGTATTAAGATTAAAGAACAGTGAGGAAACTATCACTGAAGACTAAAAAAAAAGGATACATGTTATGTAACTGTAAAAAGTTTAGCAAGACATTTGAAAATAATAATGTGCCTTATGAATCAGCTGAATTTGCCCAGGAGATTTCTACCCAGTGCTAAATATGGTAATGACTAACTTAGCTGCAAATGACATGTGTAAAGAAGGAGCTGTTTGATTTTGAGCCTAAACCAGATAAACCATTTCTTTTTTTATTTTATGAAAAAATAAGAGAAAAACTTAAAGTAAGAAGAGAATAACATTAATGTAGTATGCGTTGTTATCATTAAAATAGTTACTCAGAGTACAAGACATGGATAAAAAAGTTTCACTCTTACAAAGAAGAAACAGATATTATTAGTACAAACCTTATCAATAAACTAAGAGAAACTAGTAGTATAAATGAAACAAATTAGTGTTATTAAATTTTTTTTAAAAAAACAAGGTAGATAATTAAGAAAAATGAACTTTAAAAATTCACAGGTAAGGGATGCAACTTGAGAACTCAAATTTAAGTGAAATAAGTCAGACATTGCTTAAAAAATAGCATGGTTTTTCTTCTATGAAAAACCTAAACTATACATATGCAAATGAAAGACAAAATGAAAGATAGATAAATAGAAAGTGGTGAAAATTTCAGATGCTTCCCAGATGAAACATTTCTGAGCCAGGACTTGATGTGTTTCTTGTCTCTGGGAAAAACATCTAACATAAGAAATTATCTCAGCCTGTAAGACTTCAGAATATTTATGGCAGTGCCTAGCAGATCTGCTCAGTGAGAAAGATTTCTTAGAATCTTAAGGATGTTGTATAACAGCACCCTGACTCTCAGCTCAAGGAGAAGAGGTGCAAGTCTCAAAACGGATGTCTCAGTTTGACTTCTTTGGGAATAGATGAAAATTAATCCAAAGAAAATTGTGACTTTTAAAATGTTTTTTACAAAATTTCTTTTATTTTCCTTTTATGAATCCAGGGACTTCACACAGACACATCCCAAGCCCTATTTTTAAAATCTTCATTCAGGGCCTCGCTCAGTTAATGATTTCCTCAGACTGTGCTGGAATTTGTAATCCTTCTGTCTCAGCCTCCCTGAGATCACAGGCATGAAAAAAACATGCTTGTCCATTAACAAAACATTTAAAATCATTATACCAGCTTGGACTAAAACATTCAGGGATAGTCAGAAATGAAAAGAAATCCTTTAGCCTTAGAAGTTCTACTTTTAAGTAGAAAATAGTGTGAAAAGTAGATGAAAAGGTATTCAACAATAAAAACATAATTACCTTTTTGTTTTTTAAACACTAAGACAAATGATTGAGGCAAGAACCCAGAAAACTAAAGAACCAGTTATATGTCCTTGATAGTATTTGAGAATTGCTAAGGTCAGGAATGATTGTGTGTTTCTTATTGTCCTGCCCCATGTCTCATTTTTTTTTTTTTTAATTTCTGTAGTGGAAAACAAACCTAGATCCGGGTGCATGAAAGGTAAATGCCCCACTGCTGATCCATACTTCCAGTCCTTTCCCCCTTTTAAGTAACAACGTTTTTTGAAGTGTTTCCATCTGTTATGGTTTAGATCTCTCCAAAAGGTTTGTGTTCTGGGGTGAGGTTTTTGGAAGGAGATTGGGTCATGGAAACACTATACTCATGAGTTCATAGCTATATGTACTGTTAGGAGGTGGGGCTTGGCTGGAAAAAACAGCTTATTTGGGACATGAACTGGAAAAATGTATCTTGTTCCTGGCTCCTTTTTCTCTATGCTGCTTGTCTGTCATAGGATGAGGAGCTTTTCTTTTTTCTTTTCTTCTTTTCTTTTCTTTTCTTTTCTTTTCTTTTCTTTTCTTTTCTTTTCTTTTCTTTCTTTTTTGTTTTGCACCAGGGATTGAACTCAGGAGCCAGCTCTTGCCAGGCAGGCCCTTATGCAGATTACCTAAATCCCCAGTTTGGATGAGGAGCTTTTCTCATCATGTTTTTGAATCAGTCAACAATGGACTGAATTCACTAGAGCTGTGAAGCAAATAAACTTCTCCTTCAAACTTCAGCTATCAAGTATTTTGTTTCAGTGACAAGAAAGGGATTAATACAAGTTTTAAAATTTTATGTTGTGTTCAAAGAAGGCAGGTAATTTTATTTAGCAATGACTAGGTCTTGATGAATTGTACACCAGAATCAAACCTTGGAAACCACACCAGAAGAGTCTAATCACCCATTGGAAATATTTCCATGATAAGTGAACAAACTAGAATTGGTTGACATGTGGAATAAGGCTTTCCATCATCTTGGAATGGTCTTAGTGCATGGTGACAGTAGAAAGAGTGTAAATAATTTATGACTGGAGTGGTTAAAAATTCTTAAACACCTTTGTGTTTTATAGGTAGAGTATGGGCTGCACTTATTTATGATTTAGCCAAATAGAACACAGTGACAGTACTTAAGGGCCCTCCTTGGATTATGTCTACAAGAAATAGGCATCTTCTGATCTTTCTTCTAGATGACAGGTACCATGTTCAAATACCATAGGACCATTATAAGTGGAAGATTAATCTGTCATAAAAAAGAGAGGCAATGTAGAAAGAGATAAGAAACGAGACATATAATCAAAGGCTTCTTAGATCTTCCAGCTAATAAAGCTAAAAATAAGAACTGAGGCTCTAGAAGTATATATGTAGAGTTAATCCATACCTATTTCCCTAGCTTAGTTTCCAGACATTTTAGAAAAGAGACAAACCATTTCTATGTGCCATTTGAATATTTGTGTAAAATTAAACGGTTGTTCTTTTACAGACAACAGTTTATTTTTAAATTTTCTAGTAGACAAGAGAAAAATGATTCTACCTGAAACATTTGTTCTGAAATTGGGCAGATTAATCTCTTGGAAATGGAAAATGAAAATACATTTTTGATGGCAGTTTGGTGGAAAGTACACTAAAAATGTTTCAAAACCATGTTCTAGAGGTTAGGAAGATAATAAATCCTGACAAAAAGAAGCATGGAAAATTCTGAGAAGGCATATGTACTGTTAGGAAATCACAGATATCAACAAGTAGAATCTTTTCAACATTAGAATTTATCCAAAATGTATTTCTGTATTTTGCTAGTAGGTTTTGTGTTTCAAGTAATAGTATGAAAAGTTTTTTTTTTTTTTTTTTTTCCCCCGTACCGGGGGATTAAACTCAGCCTTGAACTTGCCAGGCAGGCACTTATGCCGCTGAGCTATATCATATGAAGATTTAGCCCCAGCCCATATGAAGAGTTTTGATTTGAAAATAGTAACTAAAAATTATACATAAATATACTTTTTTGGAAAAGAACTCACAATCTTTTCTTTTGCCTATATCCAGATCTTTGCTTAATAATTTGAGATAAAAACAAAAATACTTAAACAAAAACATATTATTTTATCTGCCTTCTGTAGTTTGTTTAATCATTAAGAGGTCATTAAATATTTTTCATTTTAGAATTTCTCTTAAAATTGGTAGTTTTTCAAAAAATACTGAATGGAGACCACCTCACTCATTTCCAGCACCTTTCATGTTTCTTGAGTTTTTGTGGAGTTCTTGGAACCGTATAAGTGTTTTAATTAGACCTGTTTTCTCACGGGATGACATGATAGAGAAATGCAAAGAGGATGCTAGTTAAATATGAGAAAGGGTTACAGGGACCGAAGGGATTTCTTAGTAATTGGTTTTCTATTAATAAGAAAGGGAATTCTAGAGAAAATTTCAAATTATGTTGTGAAGGAGTAAATAGGGATGTTTTATCAAGGGTGGGAAGGCATTAAATTCTGGAAAATAACCATGACTATTTAGCACTTGTTCATCTAGTCCATGTTCTGTCACTGAAACACAATACAAGAGATTGAGTAGTTGTAAATCAAATTTATTTTGACTAAGGTTCTGTCCAAAGATCAATGTGTCGCTCTGATGGTAGCTGTCTTACTGGCAGAATTACAAAATAGTTCAAGTCATTGTGTACAAGAGACCTAACCAGACAGGCTAGTGTAGAAGGTCTATACCCAGGACTGCCCATCAACCCATTGCCTCATTACTCCATAACTGAATGAAAGGATTAATCTTTTGAGGGCAAAGCTATTAAAAACAAAACAAAACACTCTTAAAAGTTCCACTTGGTTCTAGCTCTACCATGTGACCTTCCTTCTTCATCATTTTGATTCCTTAGAGTTTAGAAATAGATGGTTGTTTTGAACCTAGATGCCTATCAATGTGAAATTGATTTCACACTCCTAAAGACACCCCAAGGAAACAGCTTAAATCATTTCTTCAGGAACACTCAGTGAAATGGAGCAAGTATAGTTTGCATTTACCATTTGGATTATGGTACATTATTCTCTTATACTTAGGATGTTATAGATAAAGATAGAAATGAAAATGGGCATTTTAGGGGACAAATAAGTATAAATCCACCCACAGAGATCAAAATCAGTGCAAGCCTCTCGCTCTTTAGTCGTTAATCACATTGATCTTTCATGTGCTTGTTCATGTATAATTTCTTCAGCCATCTCTCTTTTTATAGTCCTTTTTTCTAGCCAAAGTTTTTGTTTGACAAGAACAGACACATTGAAATTGCATCAGGTCATACTACTTTTAGATCCAAAGTGAAAGTTAGAATTTTGTCTTACATATACCTTACTTTTTTTTTTAACAAATCCGGAGAAAGGTTTCATTTATGTAATCTGGAAGAAAAACACTTGGAAGCAACTAATACATTATTATTCTATTTTTTTGACTAGTGAGTGCTTGTTTAATCACAGTTATAATAAACAAAATAAGTCAAATAATAAAAGTTGGTAGTAAATACATTCTTTTAACTAACACTTATTTAAAATATTTTCTGTGGTAGTAATCCCTTTCCTAACTATAAATAAACTCCTACACAGGTCAGTGACATTTCTCATAATTCTTAGATATTCAAAAAATATTTCTTCAAGTTTAGATGTAAGAATAATTGCAGATCAATATTAGTATTTTCAATTCAGTGTAATAAAACAGTTTAATTCTAATTAAAGTTAAAACTTTATCCCAAAGTATTCCTCTTTTAGGTAAGAAATCAATGTAAAAATAATGGGACTCTACCATCTGTTCTGTTGAGTATAATCTGGGTCTCATCCTCCTTGTCAAATGTTGGCTGGATACATGAGTTTCTGCAAAATCAGGGAAGGAGTAGAAAATAAACTTGAGGGAGAATAAAAGGATACTTCACTGCTGCTAGTGTGTGCTAGCATTGGTTTTCCATACATAAAGATTATCAAATAGACTGTGTCTCAAACCTGTATATTCCTAAAACTATCAGTATTTCCTCTACACTCACCCAAGGGATGCATAGCTCTTTCTTCATCTAATTTATACTTATATTAAATTTATTTTGGTAAAATGTACATGAAGGAATTCATAAAATATATAATTTTGTTAATATAGACATATAAATAAATATATCACTATAAAACCACCTACAATCCCTAGATATACTTACGAATGCACACGTATACAACCAGAAAGCCACAGCCACAGTGAAGGTACAAAACACTGCTCCTCTGCTACAAAACTCTCTGAATTTCTTTGGAATTTGTCTTCCCAGCTCTGCAGGCTTTAGGAAACCATTTGTTAGCAATTTTAGATTACCTGCTTTACACAGAATTATGCATTACTTGCTTCTTCCCATAGTATGAGTATGTGTCCTTTTGTGTCTTTCTTCTCTCATTTGAGAAGAATTGAATGAATTTTAGCTTTGATGAATTAATGAACTCATTTAGCTTAAATGAATTTTAGCTTTACTTATATTGGGTCTTTTGGTAGTTCATTCTTTTGTTTATTTGTTTTGATTTGTTTGTTTTGGCTAAGTAGTAGTCGACTGTATGGAGACTATATATATATATATATATATATATATATATATATGCATTAGTTTTCAGGTTTTATCTCCTGAAATTAAAACTATGAACATTGGTATAAACACTGGTGAAGCCTTTGCCTAGACTTTCCCCAAAAGTGCTGGACAAAAATTTTTAAAATGCCTACAGTGACATTCTCTGTGTGTTTCACGACACCTCAGAATGATGCTCATGAAAGAGGACTTCCAGAACTGCTTCACAATGTGGTGAGGGTGATGGGATGAGTGACAGGGAAGTGTTGTGAAGGATAATAATGAAACTATATTGTTGAGGTAATTTAAAATAATAAATACATCTTAATTTTTTTTCAGCCCTTGAATGTCTAAATTGATAATTTTTGTAATTACCTTTTTTTGCAATGGCTAAAACCACTAGTGAAATGCTGAATAAAAATGGCCATTCTTTCATTATTTCCAGTTGAAGAATGTGTGCAATAGAACACTGTGGATTAAAGAGAGGAAATTGCTTTCAATTCTTTTTATCTGAAATTTTTATCAATGGTTATTGAAATTTGTAGATTTTTTTACTCTATGAAAGTGATATTTTCCCTTAATTCTAAAATACGATAAGTATGTTGTTTAATTTTTGGCTATTACATCAATTTTGCATTTCTAAAATAACCTACATTTGATCATAGTGCATCATCTTTCTTTGGATATATTTTGCATTCAATGTGAAATTTTACTTTGAAGGAATTTTATGACTATGTTAGATGGAATATTAATCTGCATGTTACAGCTTTTTTTGTAGTATGTTGTCTTCATTGGGTTTTGTTTTTAGGTATGTCAGTTTTTTGTGTAAAAAGGAAAGAGGCCCCATTCTTTATTGCATGAGGGTTAAAAGATTGATATTACTTTTTTCTCCATGAATTCACAGTAGAATTTATCTATAAAACTGTCAAGTCCTAGAAATATTTCTGTTTGGCTTGCTTTGTTTCTGAAAAAAATAGAATGAATTCAATGTCTTCAACAGAAATATAGAGATATTCTGATAGTTTTTTGACAGTTTGCTTCACTTTTGTTAGTTTTGGTATTTCCACACTTCACCTAAATTGTGAAATGTTTGGCACATAACTATATACATATTTTTCATTTTAATGTTTAAGTTTCAAGATCTGTTGTAGTAACCTTTCTTTCAATACTACTATTACTCAATTTTTAAATCTTTTCTTGCTTGCTCATTCTAGTTAGGGGTTTATCAATTTGGTTCTCATTTTGTAGATACCTTTCCTGGGTTTGTGCACTTTTTAATTATTAATCTCCATATCCTGCTTAATTGTACTTTTGTATATTTAGTTCTGTGCACTTTGACTTTATTTTGATTCTAGTTTTTCTTTCTGCAAGCTACTTAAAATAATATATCTTGTATCCATCTGAGTACTGCTTTCACTATAGCTAATACATTTTATTATAAAGTAGTTTTCATTATTTTCTATATTCTCTCTGAATTTTTAAACTCTGGAATCATTTTAAAGTATGTTGTTACATTTATATTTTAGTTGCTTTCTCATTGCTTAGGGGAAATACCCAACACCCACAATTTAAATAAAAAGTTTATTTTGACTCACCAACTTCCTGTGGTTTCTACTGTACTTTTGATTTTACTCTTACAGCTCATGCACTGCCCTTTCAAAAGCCCACTGCCTGGTCCCTCATGACTTCTGACATCTGGGTAGAAGTCTTTCTCACCCTACAACTCTTGCATTCCGCATGACTGCAAAACCAAGCCCATGTAATAATGTCAGTATCTATTGCCAGCTTGAGGAATAGGCAGGCCATTTGGCATCATGACTGCAGAGTCCTCTGAGTGTCAGAATCACTGAGCACAATGAAATAAATTCAGGAAAACCTATTTCCTAGTCAGCCTTTCTCCAGTGGGGTACCAAAGGGTTCACTTTTGTACCCATGAGCCTGGGAAGAGCAGAGTCTTACTGACATGCCTTCAAAACATTTTTTCTCTTCTCCACTTCTTTTTAATGCTAATGTTTTCAACAACTACACTCTGTCAAAATTTAGGAGCTTTCTTTCTGGGGAAACTGAAAACTTTTCAAATGTGAGTTTTTGCTTTTGATTTTCAGTATAAACCTAACTAAAAGTTATAAGTTATACATACAACAGCCTGAATGTTGGGCTGTCTTGAAATTTCTTCTGCCAGATTAATCAGTCTTCTGCCCCTAACCTCAGTCTCCCATAAAATTTCAAGATATGAGTAAAATATTAATAAATTTTCTGTCATCATAACACACCTATTCTCGAGTCCAGTTGTCAATTGAAACATCCAGAATCTGGTTTTTACTGTCTTACTTTTCATCGGCATTCTATTCTTTTGTGCTCCAACAAGAATCTCTCATGAGGCTCACCTTCAAGCATTCTAGAGTTTCTCTAGAAAGCATTTCCAAATCTTTCCAAAATCTTCTCACAAATCTGTTCCAAAGGCTTCTGAACCACATGTACAGGTAGATACAGTAATGTCTGTCTCTGGTACTAACATTTATCTTACTTATTTTGCATCACTGGGAAAAAATACTTGACACCCACAATTTAAAGGAGGAGAGGTTTATTTTGGCTCATTTTTTAGCTCATAGTTGGCCGAGTCCAAGGGAAGAAGGAATGGTGAAAGGATCTAGTAAGAGGAATGCTACTCATATCATGACAGCCAACAAACTTATTAGGAATGGAGGAGCCAAGTAGAGAGATACACTCTTCCAGGTCATGCCCTGCTGACCTGCCTCTTATGACCAGATCCCCATCTCCTGCATCACATTATGCTAAGGCACCCAAATGATTCATTCACCTTCCAAGAGTCCTGCCTATGGGTGATGAGGCTTTGGAAAATATAAATTTTCAAACAATGAAAAATTTTCAAACATTTGTGACTTATATGGTTTATTGAAATTCTTTTTTCCATTGCATTCATAAAATATACCATGTATGATGTCAATACATTTATTGTGGCTGAGTTTGAGATTCAACATATGGTATCTTTGATGAATGAAACATGCATACTTATTTCCTTGAAAATAACTTGTATTATGTAATTGATGGCTAGTGTTACATAAATATCAGTTATTTAAGATTATTAAGGTGGTTTAGATACTTTATGGGTTTACTGATTTTTTCTAGTAGTTCTGATGGTTCATGAGAGAAAAGTGTCAAAATATATTTTACAATTTTGAAGCCCTTTATTCTCTCAGCTTTTGATTCACATATTTTAGACATGTACATGTGTATAACTATTTGTATGTACTTATAAATTATCCTCCTTTATCTCTAGCAATAATTTACATTGAAATACAATTTTCTGATATGCAGATAGTCGCTATAGCTTCATGTATTTATTATTTGCAAAATATTTTTCTAGTCACTTACTTTGAACTTATGTTTCTTGCATTCAAAGTGATTTTTGAAGACTGCATATAGCTGAATAACACTTTTTTCATGTTTTGGTAGATTTTTACCTCTTAATTGTTTATTTCATACCACATAGACTCTTGTTCCATTGACTTTGGGTTCTATGTTTTGTTCCTTTGCCCTGTTGTTTTATTACCATTTTCCTTCATCTGATTTTTCTTCCTCTGATTCTCATTTTATGACTTCAATTAAATGATTTAAATAATTTTAAAATGTATTTTTCACTATACTGTTAGATGTGACTATTGATTTAGAAAAGGTGTAGTTGAGAATGACTCCAAATTTCTGCTTTAACTTGAGAAAAAAATGAGCAGAATTATAAAGCGTTAGTACTGTTGATTTGATGAAATTTTATTAATTTAGGCAATAACTGTCTAAAATGGTTTATGAAGAGATAGTGACTAGTCTCTGGATTATTAGACACTTATTGTGCAATTATTAAACAGAATAGGAGGAAATTAAGAGAACTAAGATCAATCAGTAGGCCATAGTGAGTGGACATATTTTAGTGTCTCATAGTCTTACTTACCCTACTTTATCACTTACTCTACTTTACTTTTATTCATAACAATTATTTTTACTTAGACTAACTTAAGAGTTTATTAATTTCCCTGTGTCTCTGCTTCTTTTGAAATGTAATTATTATCAGAGCTGGGCTTCTGCCCACCTGTTCTCGTTGTGTCCTGAGTGTCTAAAGCATTGTCTGATTCTTTTTTTTAATCTTGTTCTTAATATGAACTCTAGAATTAATTTTTGAGTTAAATTGCCTGAATGAATGAGTAATCTCTAATATTACTCTTATAGCCCCCCTCATATACAAAACCAAAACATTCACAATTAAATTTCTTTTTTTATACTCCCCACAACTCCCTCAAGTTTTAATTTCTCAAAACTTGGAGACTAAGTCCAAGGCCTTGCATATGCTGGTGAGCCCCTTACCGCTGAGTTACGTCTTCAGCCTCCAGTTTATTTTTAAAAATCTAGAAATACACAATTTCTATTCTAAGACCAGAACATGTATTTTACTCTTTAAAGTGAAAATTTCACTTATTTACATTATAAATTATGCATTAATATAGATTCATATTTACATGTTAAGAAAGAAAATACAGCTTTCTTACTGTTATCTGCAATATTTCACTTAAATTTGCAAACTGTTCTTTCCTTTTTTCTTCTGAAACAAGTGCTCAATATGTTCCCCAGACTTGCCTTATACTCATGATACTCCTGCCTTGGCATCATTAGTCCTGGGATTACAGGCATGCACCAAAAGACCTGGTTATAATCATTTTTGGGGGAAGTAATCATTCATAATAGCTTCTGTATCACTCAAATTTTCCACTGCTATGACAGCATACCCAGTACCCACGAATTAAGGAAGAGGTGTTACTTTGGCTCACACTTCAAAGTGATTTAGTTCATGGTCAGAAGGCTTTAAGGAAAAACATCATGGTGGAACAAGCTCTAGTAAATGGAGGCCAGGAGGGAGAGCAGGGGAACTGTGACAAGGAAAAAGGGACAAAAGACAAGGTATAAATCCCTGAGACTTGGCCTTGATGATATACCAGACACTTCCAGAAGTTTGATTTTCCCATCTCCCAGGCAGATTTCAAAGTCTATCAAATTGACAAATTGATCCTTTACTGTAAATACTTCTCTCTCCTTGTCAACAAACATATCTTCTTAAAACATTCCTAATATCTAAATGAAAACAATAGCAAATTCATAATTCCACTTCATATAATAGAAGTATCCTGTATACAACTGGAAATGCAACAGTCTCCTTCCTGAACACCCAATAGTTCTCCAATCTTTCAAAAACTCCAAGTCAATGTCTCTTCTATGACTGAAAGCAAATTTTGGCTGTAAACATCTGTAAACATTAAAAGCAAATAACATTTTCATTCTAAAAGAGGAACAGAGGAACAGAAATTAATTGCCCCAAAGCAGAACATAAACCCAGAAGGGTAAATGTTAGTTATTCCTATAGCTCCTTAGCAGGCAGTGTGAGCACAAATCTTGAGATGTGATCTCTAGAATGATTGTGGACCCCATTCTATAGTATTTCTGGTTGGAGCTCTTTCTGCCTCTCACTTGAGTTGGCTCCACTCATAGCCTGTGTATCAGTCAATGTTTAAATGGAACAGGTATTACACACCACACACACACACACACACACACACAATGTTATGGCTTGTATATAGATGTGACCCTAATGCCACATGTAGTCAA
The DNA here is from genome assembly GCA_004027455.1 of Hydrochoerus hydrochaeris. Classification (NCBI taxonomy): domain Eukaryota; kingdom Metazoa; phylum Chordata; class Mammalia; order Rodentia; family Hydrochaeridae; genus Hydrochoerus; species Hydrochoerus hydrochaeris. The sequence continues at coordinate 886,456 of PVLA01000034.1, read as the reverse complement.
AGATGGGTATTTCAAAGGTGGCTGAATTAGGGTATGTGAATGTGGATTAAGGGTGTGTTGCTGAGATTAAGGGTGTCCCACCCTGGGTATAGGTAGAATCCATCAATAGACTTTCAGCTTGGATGGAAAATATATGGGACAGAAAGAAAGCAGCCTGCTTCTGCTGATGCTGCTTTGCTATTTTGCTGCTGACAGTCTTCTGACTGTCCTAGTTTGACAAGAACTCTTTCTACTCTGTGATACTCCTTTGTTGTGCCAATCTGCCTGGGATCCAGTGAACTATAGACAGAACCTTTACGACCTGTCAACTGAAATAAGCCTTTCTTCCTTTATTTTGTGGATATTGGCACTGTGTCTCAACAACAATAAAAGTAATTAAGACACACATTCACACACACATTTTTTATGCTTCACAATGTAGACTTACAACAGTCACTTGCAGAGTTAGGGCTAGAGAAATGCAAAAGGATCACAAGTGAGCTAGAGAGAAGAAGGTCTCGTAAACAGATGAAGGCCTGGAGCTTACCGCAGAGCCCCCTGGAAGTCCATATCAGAAAAGTAAAGGGTCTGCGTTTGAAAGACTGGAATCTGTGCTGCAATCATGGAGATGGACATCTAAAGGCATGGCAAAGACTGGAACTCCTCCAAAGAAGCAAAAATGAGATTTCCTTCTTATTTCTCTTTCTATTCCATTGATTGATTGAAGTTACTCATCCAGGGTAAGTCTTCTCTTGTCAGTAAGTCAATCATCTGGACCTGCTAGGAACTGTGATAAACCTATCCATTAGGCATTTCTTATTCAAGCTGACACCACAACTGTCATAGCCTGACTCTTTCTCTGCAGGTGTTCCATGTTTCTGGCATTTCTGACTTCCTTTGCTCTCTACTGTACATTTGGCTTCATTCTTTCGACTTTATTCACTGCCCTCTCAGGGCCTCTTCACTTGTTTTTTCAGGTCTTTTTTTTTGAAATCTGGGTGGAAGCTCTCCTGACCCCGTAACTCCTGTGTTTTGCTTATCAACAAAAGCAGCATCACAAGGATAATGCAAAGATCTGCAACCAGCCCAAGCTAGTCTCCCTTGGACCATTGTCACAGCTGCCTCTGAGTGCCGAGTTGGCTGTACACAGTGAAATGAATCTTGAGGAACCAACTTCAAAGAAGGCCTTTCTCAAATAGTATACCAGGAACTCTCTTAACAAATAAAATATTTATGTATTTGCACTGTAAGATTTGCCTTAGTTGGGTTTTTGCTAGTTTCTGTGATGTGCTGAGGGTGTCTTTATTCTTATTTCTCTAAAAAGTCTTTGATTTCTTTTTAATGGTACATCTCTTCAGAAACCACATTTCTTTTGGCTCCAACTTTATATGTGGTTCCTTCAGGGCCAAAATCATGTTTTCGAATTTTTTGACTGTGCCTTCACTCCTAATTTTCAATCTAAATCTGGCTAAATGTAGCCAATGGTACCTATTTCATAATCCTGGCTATTGAGCTGTCTTTGCTAAATTAATTACTTTTACTACTCTTAATCCTATCTTCTGCAAAGACTCAGGACATGAACAAAACAAGGACAAATTTTAATCCTAAGTGTAGCTCATGTCCACTAGCCCAACTGTCAACGGAGTTCTTTTTCCCAATTGCTACCTGTTATGGATTAAAAACTGGTGGTCACCTTAACATCAGCTGCATTATATCAGCATGACACTGAGCATAGATGTTTCACCTGAGGAAGGTTGCCAGCATAAATAGAGATGTGAAGAAGGAGAAGCTATCGCAATAGTGTGTTGAGGCATTGTGGGTTCTCCTACATGTTGCTGTTTGAGCCATTGGTTCTCCTGGAGAAGCTCTGGTTCTTACATTGTGTATTGCTTCCTGGCTTCCTGTACTGCTTGGTCTCCAGGATGAACTCATCATTCTGGCTTCCTGGCACGTACTCAACTGGGCTTGTTGTTGGAGGAGCTCAGGACCTCTGTGTCTCTGAGGATGGCTGTGGTGGTTTCCAGAACAGCCCTGGTCTTTGTTGTGAGTGTAACTTTTTGGCTTCAGTGTAGAACTCTCAGCCTACCAGCACAGCTCCTTCACCCTGTTGACCTAGACTTTCTGGCTTCTGCCACTGACCTTTGAGCCTTCCCAGCACGGATCCATAAAAGAGACTGGTGTGAGTCCTTCTTGTGGGCTCTAGACCTCTAGTTGTATAAAAGGGAGTCATTGTCATGAGCTCTGGATCTTCATCTGGACTCGTGGGACATTGCTGTGGCATTCAGGTCCTTGGCTAAATATTCTATGACTTTAGCGTTGTGGATAGATTTCCTGCATTTTCTTGTGTTAACCTTGGGTGACCATCATAAAATAATATTATAAATTCCATGTCATGACTCTGATTGTTCTCTGCATAACCCCTGATTACAACACTATCTCTTGAGCCTGGCGTTTACCATCTGCATTACTATCAGCATTCTGGTCTTCTGAGTTCCAACCAGCATTATTTGTCAATTTCTGCATTTGGGATTCCATACTTTGAATCTCCAAAATTTCCAAACTACTTCCATAAAACAGTTCTGAAGGCTTCTAAACCATTTGGACAGATATTGTCATAGCAATGCCATCTCTTGTACAAATTTATTGTATTAGTTATCTTTCCTGCTTTACAACATGATGCCTGGAACCTAATGTAAAAGAAGAGATTTGTAATTTATACACATTTTAGGGGGAGTTAGTCCATGCTTAGCAGATTCTAAGACAACTATAACATGACGAAAGGGTATGATGGAATAAAACTACTTAGTTCAGGTTGGTAGAGGAACAGGAGGGGGAGAGAGGACTGTCAGAGAGAAGAAGGGAGGGAGTAGACACAGACTCCCCAAGTCAGTACCTCCATGAGTTGCACAGAAACATAGAATGTTCCCCACCATCCCCTGGTAGATCCCAAAGTCAGTCAGGTTGAAAATCTACCCTCTACTCTGACTACCAAATTTTTCTCCTAAGACATCTGTATTTCATTTCCAAAAACATTATAATTACCCCTGTCATTTTTCCATTACTGTTCATATTCTCTTCCCCTTCTTGGGAGCAGATTGTGTGATTCTATGCTTATAACCTGTCTATTAACTCTTTTTTCCTCTTTGTGGTCATATTCAGTATCTAATAATATTGGTTTTAATTTTGACCAAAAAGTGAAAACATGTTAAAACTTCAGAATTCTAAGTATGTAATTAGTCCTCTATTTTAATAGTTGTTAGAGAGTAGATATATTACAAAACAAATATAGTACAAAACTTATTTCAAGTGTATTTGTTTCTGTTAGCTTTGATGCTCTATATAAATTCTGAAAAATATTCCCAATTTGTTCATTTCCAAAAGAAATTCACACTGTAATATTTTTTTCTAATTTGATTGGTTATCTCTAAATATTTTTGAATAATTAAAACCTTTTTCTAACACATTTTTCTTCAAGTTGCATTTCTGTGATCTCTCTTTGTGACTTGCCTGCTATGTTTTCGGTTACTGTGCACTGTTTGAAAATGCCTTGATTGTGATAATCACTGGACTCCTGGAGTGTGATCAGTGTGGTGAGCATCTCTGGCTTGCCTTTTATATTTTCTTCATTTTCCCACAGTGAAACAGATTTTAATCTTGTTTACTGTTATCCTCTAGGTTTTAATTTTTTTCAACTATGTAATTTCATTCATTTTTAGTGTACTTTATAATGTATGATTTTCAAATGTTTCAATATTGTATCTTATAATTTCTTTACTTAACATTTGACCACTGAAACTGACTTTGATATTTAAAAATATATTTGATATATTTCATTTGTTCAAATTTTCTTCTCACCTTTGTGTAGTGCTTTTTCCTGGAATAGTAATATCATAATGCTCATTGTAAGATGGTATTTAAATTCTTTATCAAGGGTCCTATTTTAGGACTCTTTTAAGTAGTACCTGTATGTTTCTGGGTGAGACAACCGTTAAAGGCTTTTTGAAGCATTAATAAATACAAGGTTCATACAGTAGATTTGATCTTGCTATCTTTTTTACTAATTGTTTCCTTAGCACCCTCAAGCTAATCCCTTTTAATACTTGTGATTAAATCTCATCATTATTTGAAACTTTCATGTATTGAGACAATTCTTTATGCACATGTAACAGGCCAATCTGTTTGATGTTGGTCTATACACTAAAATATTCCAATTTTTTTGTTAATGTAACAAACTAGAAAATGTATTCCAAAAGATAAGTCAAATTGGTTCATTTCCTTAAAATTAACTTCATTGTCTAAGGTGTTTCAAATGCAAAAAAGAGAAAATAAACAGAAGTGTTACATTTAAAGCACACACACATACAGGCCCATGTAACGTTACGTTTTACATCTACATGTCTCCACAAAGCCTAGAGCACTGATAGGTGGAGATTTTGGGAGGTCATCAGTCCTAAGTTGTATGATCTCACTAGTGGCTTAGTCTACTACTGAGTTTATAGCTAAATGTGATTGGGAGGTAAGACCTGGTTAGAGGACTTGAGTTACTGGAGAGGCATGAGGTAGGGTGGCATGTCCTGGAAAGGTGTATCTCTATTCTTCTGCCCTTGATTGCTATTTTCTGCCTGACATGCCACGAGCAACCTTTTTCTGTCACGCTCTACCCTGGCACGCTGTCTTGGAGTCAGCCAAGCATGAATTGAAACCCGTACAAACGTCTCTAAAGTAAACTTCTCTTCCCTTAACTTGTGGATGTGGACTATTTATCCCATCAACAAGAGCAGTAATTACATGGTCTGTAGTGTATACTGTTAAATAGCTCATTGGCCAAAACAGTGAATTTCAAATAGCTAAATACGTTATTTTAAATACAAAATTATTATTACTCTATTGATGACCACACTACTTTTTTCTTTGTAAAAGAAATATTTCAGTTCTTTTTTGGTCACAAATTTGTTAAAGTGATGCTGTAGCACTAAGCAAACTTTAATTCCTCTTTTAAAATTAAGTGGGGTTAAAAACTGTTTAAGATATGAAAACAATTCTTTAAGGTGTGATCTTTCCCTGAATCTCTTTGGGCCTCTCCATGTGGGTGATTCTTTGCCTCTTAGCTTATGCATGTATACACTGTGGCTGTCAACAGCTGCCCCAAGGAATTTTATAATTTTAAGGAATGTATTTCCTGTTTGTGGTTCCCAAAGGATTATTTGTTACAAGAATTTTTGAGCCACATGTACCTCACTTATATGTGAGAACCATGGAATTTCATTAAATAGGTAAGTACAAAAGTTAGATTGGTAAATCAGGCAAAATGATGACTATCACAGCAGGTGTGTGTCAAGAAACACCTAAGCAAAAACATTAGTGTTACCAATTAACAATTTCTTTGCTGCCTACCTCTAATAATTTCTGTGTTTTTTTAAAACTTGGTTCACAATATGTGCACGTATTCTCTTTATAGTGGATGCTTACAGTAAAACTATTTGGCAACTCATATTTTTTGTTTTTAATGGGTGTAAAACATTGAGATAAGAGTTGCTTGCTTGAAAAATAAGAACAACATTATGAGTCTTTTGAGAGCAAAAATAAAATGTAAAAATGTCAAGTTTTTGACAAAGAAGTGACAAAGGCAAGAGCAGGAATGATATATTTGCTCATCACTTTTCATGTGTTATTTCATACATTCTTCAGAAAGAAAACTCTGAGTTAGGTATTCCCATTTCACAGATGATGAAACAAATCATTGCTAAGTATTCAAAACTGTCAGACCTTAAACAGGTGGATTTTCCAGTGGCCTATCCATTTCCACTTGCCAGACTGCTTGTCTACCTCCTGATAAATGTGTTTTGAGCTGTGCCTAAGTTTCATGATGGGCAGTTAGACATCAGAGTGGGAAGGGCTGGCATCACCAAGAGGTCATAAATGCCACAGCTGGGCTTTGTCCAGGTTCTTGTTTCATAGGTACATGTTTTAATATTCTGTTTTAAGACTAAAATAAAAATCAATTTATCAGTGTAATTAATAGTCTTTTAGATTTAATTAAATGACAACAATAATTATGGATGAGATAAGTCCAGAGCTCTGAGAAATTATTGTGTATCTATTATTTTTCCCAATCTTTATTGTGGGTGTGACCATATACACAAATAATGGAAAATAATTTCCAACTATATTAGTCCAGTAGAATCTGCAGGGAAGAACCAAAATGACCAAAGATTTTGAACAACTATTTCCTTTTCCATCAATTTCTAAGAAATTGAATGGTTTGTGGTGCTGAATTTATCACAATATTTTTGGTAAATATTTTGTTCAAATTAATACAGATTTTAATGAATAAAATATCCAAACTTACATTTAAATTATAAATATTTTATAAATATGTCAAATGTTTAGAAAAATACTTAATTTAATTTGTACATGTTTAATTAATCTACAATTTAGTTGGGAAACATTAGTGCATTATCATGCAGACAAAAATTGACATTTTCTATGATTATAAACAAATCTAGTTGCCTTATTTCTACATAATTAAATCCCAAGGAAGACATTTTATAGCAATATTTGAAGAGAACTTACAGACAATACAGAATTTATAACATTCTATATAAGCAATTTGAAAGTAACTAGAGAAAACTTAAAATTTTAAAAGGCAGAATAAAACTTTCAGTCTGAAACTCTTAAGTTATAATTATCTTTGTTCACTAAGTAATTTCTGTATGATAGTCAGAGTAATAAAAACCAAGCCCCAAGTAAAGATTTTATCTTCTAATCCTTAGAACCCATGAATATGCTGGATTCCAAGGAAAAGGAAATTAAACTGGCAGATGGAATTAAGGTTGCTAATCACCACACCTCAAAATAGTATTATCCAAGCAAATCCAGGGAAAACACAAGCATCTCCACATGTAGAAGTGTGAGCAGAAGTATGCCAAAGTGGTAGAGTGTGAAAAATAAAGGAGAGGCTATGGTTAGATTTCAAAATGAAAGATTGCTAGCCAGAAATGGGAATAGATTCTGGAAGCTGGAAAATCAGCAAACCAAACTGAACTCTAGAGCTTTTGTGAAGGAACATAACCCCACTGACACCTTACTTTTAATCCAATGAAATTCATTTGATATCTACATCCTCACAAACTATAAGACCATACATATGCATTGGCTTGAAACACTAAGTTTGTGACAATTTCATACAGCAGCACTAGGAAGCTAAGACTCTGAGTTATACTGAGAGCTATGGCATGGACTAGCTGCTGACTGTGTGCCTTTTGGCTGAAGACAGAGCAATAACTTTAGATTTGGAAATCTTATGTATGGAAAGGCCAGTTTATACTTTTTCTCTTTTATCTAGAGTTTCTAAATTTGCCACATGAGATGCATTAAACATGATACATTTTAAGCTCTATCTATATATGAATATTTATGCTTCCAGGAAATGTTAAAAACTGAAGATTTTCTTAATTTACCTTTGTTACAAACACTGCATCAATTTATAGCAAAGAAAGTTGATTAACAAAATATCCAACTACCTTTAGAATAGTTGACCTAGAATTGTACAATGCAAAATCAATCGCTTTAAAGTTATTCTTAATGTTATAAGTGCCTGGTGTGAATAATGCCTTGTGTGGTAGATTTTCAAAAATATTTATCAACTAAATGAATGGAGACAGGTTTTGCTGAGTCCACTAGCTAATAATTAGTCAATAGAACTTATGTAATTAGCTTTTAAAATGTGTGTTCTTCTAAAAAGACAACATTAGCACAAAATTATCTAAATGGATTTGTACTGGGCTTTTTACTACATCTCAAAAATTATTTATTTTAGAAGTGATACAAAAATACAGGAAATGTGAGACAAAGTTGTGTTAAATTTCAAAGCTTTTCTTCCCTTTTTCATTTTTCATATTTTTTAAAAATCCTGCACCAAAAATATTTGGATATGTATGACACATAATTTTTATATCATAATGTGGTTGTTTAGTGAAAAGAAAATTCCTGTATCACAGCCATTAAAAGTGTGAAGTTACATTTATATATAAGATAAAAATTGTCCTAATATTTATTGTGACATTTTACTTATTTACACAAGAGCCTTCAATGAATCACAAAGGAAAAAAAGTGTAACTTTACAGAAAAGAATATCAATGGACACCTCTTTCTCTAAGTGATCACAATATCACCAGTAGCAGGAGAAATCAGTGTGATGTATTTGTGGATGTGATATACCAAGAAGAATACTTCATCATTTATGTGATATTCTTGTTTTCAAATTTTATAACTTTGGTCTGTTATAAAGAAATATTGCACAATCCAAATTGTGATACATTCTATGAAGTTTTTACTATAATCTTTGAAAAATGTCAAGGTCATGAAAGTTGAGACACAGCTTAGGAATTATTCTCTACTGAATGGAAACAAAGAGCCATGACAAGTAAATGTAATGTGAGATTCTGGATTAGATCCTAAATTAAAAAAAAGAAAATGTAGCCTTAAGAGTCATTGTTTGAACAACAAGTAAAATAAAATTTAGTATGGAGTGCAAATTAGATAACAGCATTGTACCAAGGTGACATTTTCTACTTTTAAAAATTATATTTTGCCATATAAAAAAGTATTCATATCAGGAGTCATCTATGGAAAATTTTAGGGATAGAGGACACCCTGTTTCCAACTTATTCAAATAATATTCCAAAATTATACACACATTTCAAATTATAGAGATATTTACTAATAAAAATTTTGATAACAATTAAGTAGACTTTATGAAGAAAGAAGCTTTTTGTAATATTCACATAATTTTTCCCTAATTTGTTATGATACATCAAAAAGAAAAGTACCAAAACATAAAAAATAATGTTTGGTGAACATTCATGTTTTCCCAGTTAAACTGTTAGTAGGTAGAGTATATAAGCATAGAAATTTGAATATCTGAAAAATCTGTTTCATTTTTCACAAAATATTCAATCTGAAAGATTTATTATTATGATAAATTAAAGAATATTTGGTGCTATTATATTTGTTTCTAAACAACAAATAATAACAATTTTGGCATAAGCATGTCATTTGTGATATTTCTGTTTCAAAGACCAAGGAAATAACTTCCTTTTAAAAGTTATGAGTCAAGGTGAATTCAATCCAGATGCTGGAGGATTTACTTTTGCTCTAGTACACCGTAGGAAACGTCTAAGATCTAATGATGGGCCAAAATTTTCCATTTAAGATTGGACATTCGTGGGTCAGCCTCCAAGCTAAGTGTTTATTTTTCTAACTGCTTTATAGTGAAGTTTGGTTGAAAGACTTGGCATAGTGCACTTCGGTTTAATTTTCATCCTGACAGAAGTGCTGGCCTCGGTGTGTGTGTGTGTGTAATTTAGTTGCTGTGCTACTGGAAGTCCATGGAAGATTAATGAATAGTGAGGCTCAGTGGCAGTTGTGAGGGGATGCAGGATAGAGAAAACCAGCCACCATCTGTTCAAAATGTCTTTTGTGGAGCTTTTAAGGAAAACAGTTACCAGCAGGAGACAAAGGCAAACAATGGCTTTAAATATTAATGTTCCTGTTGTCATAAGTAAATATTGCGATTGTATGTCTAATATGTTAGCAAATAAATATGCTGAGACAATTGTGGATCCAGGTTGTATTTTCAAATCAGTTCTCCAAAACAGGAAAATTACCAATAATTTAATATCCTTCCCAATATCTCCCCTCAGGATTTTGAAAATACAACATTAAGCCCAAAGCAAATCTCTCTGTAAGTCATCTTTTTCCTTAGGATTAACCTCCATACTTAGAATCATGCCTACTACAGTCTCACATGATTTAAAAATGCAAAGGCACTAATTACTTTTGTACAGGGTCATTATCTCATTTTTTTCTTCAAACAGTGTTATTTTATAAACTGAATGGTGTCACTTGTGCTTACCCAGAAACATCTATATGGAGTTTTTTAAACACAAATCACCTGGGGGTTGTTTAAAATGCAGATTCTGATTCAGTAAATCTGGATTTCAACCTGACATGCTGAATTTCTAATAAATGACTGGTGATGATGATGTAGTTGGCCCATACTTAGATTAGAAATGATAAAGATTAATCTTTATCAAATCTTTTCTGTAAAGATTAGAAATATGCTTACTCTCTGATTGCTGTGGTTGACATGCCCCTGTCTTTTCAAAGTTAACCATGCATCCAGCTATTAAAAATCATCATCATTATTGCAATAGAAATACTTTAATGGCTGATTATATATGTTTTATATGCACATTGGACCAGCAGTGAGTGCTTTTATCAATACTTTTGGCTATATAAGGTAAACATGAGACAATAATTAGATAATAACTTGTATATTTTATCTTAATTTGTAAACATAAATGTTAATTCTTTTTCTGTGTTACACCTTGGCCAAGGTATTTTATTGTAGTTTGAATCTGCTGATTGGATTTCTGTGTCCTCTTTCATGCATAAAAAAATTCACCCATTGTTTATCACCTTAGGATTTCAGTTTCTATTTTTTATATGGACCAATAAGATCAGTTTACCTGCAAGACATTGTGATTAAAATATTTACCATTCTTTCCAATATTTTACATTAACTTGCTTACATCTAATTTAAATTCATTAATTTTAGGAAATTTAACTTTATTGAGATTATTCAAGAGCACAAAGTAATTTCTATAAAAATACTTTTGTTTTCTTATCTCTTATTTAAATGATTATTTTAATTTGAGCTCCAGGGACAGATATACCAAAAGGTTGATCTCATTACTTAATACTGGTGGCACAACTGTCTATCTATCAGAAGTGACTGACCATAAGTGTACATATACTGTGTCATGTACATCTATCAGATTGTTTGACAAAACAAAATAAGGAATATTTATCAATCAGGAAAGTGCAGCATCCAGGGCACACCTGAAACACAAACACAATAAAAAAAATTAAGGAGATTCCAGTCATAATCTCCAGAATTTTTCTTATTATCCCCACTGACAGTTTCTCTTTCTCTTATACATTTGGCCAATTTTCCCTTCCCACACTGAGTCATTTTTCTCATCATACTCATAAATTACATGTTTTGCAGGGTTTTGCTTTCTGATTCCCTCTCATTTAGCCACTTTAAATCATCCCGTTATCCATTTTATCATCTTTAAATTCTTTTGACGTTTAACATATTGCCAAAAATGGCAAAGAAATTAATGTAATATAAAATTATTGTCTCAGTAAAAATATTTCTACATCATACAAATATTTTCTAAAATCATTTTTGCCTGATTCATCAATTTGTGAATCAAAGTGGTGGTGCATAAATTCTGTAAGGCATTCATGTCCATATACAATGAATTAAAATAACATTACTAGGGAGTGATGATAAAGATCAAATAATACCAAATTAAAATTTATTGAATACAATGCATGTAAATACACATGAATTCATAACCTGGGTCTCTAAACTTTCTAAAGAGTGTTTTTATTGTTATATTATTACTGGGACAAAATGCCCAACACCCACAAGTTAAAGGAGCTCGCAGTTTATACATATTTCAGTCCATATTTTGCTGGCTCCAAGTCATAGAGGCATGGCAGAGGAGAGTTTGTGTCGTGATAGGCAAGAAAGAGTAAAGCTTCCTTCTTTTTTTATTCCATCCAGGCTACAAACCTATTGGTTGATGCCAACTGTATCCTGGATTCCTCATTCACACCCAGAACTATGCCAAATCAATTGGTGGATTGATCCACTATCACATGCTCATAATCCAGTATCATGCACACATGTTTCAATCACCCCCCAGCCCTACATATGAGAACATAAGGCTCTGGGGAAACTTCCAGATGTAAAATTTAACACATTATTTTCATACCACCAACTGGCAATGAAAGCATTACATACAGTAAAATATAAGTAGATTTTTCAGGCTTTTCCTGTTTAAAAAAAACTTGTGTTTTTTTTCATTATTTATCAGAAGAAATAAAAAGGGAAAAATGTAAAATAATTAATGTGTTTAAAATATACTAAAGCCAAAATTTCACTGAACATATTATAGAACTTATTGCAGAAAGATAATGAACAACTACATCCAGGATGACAGTATGTAATTTATAAATTACTGATTTCTTAGTGGGGCTTTTTCTCATTCTCCTTTTTCTTTCTTTCTTTTAGAATTCTGTATTGTTGCTACCTTTTTTTCTGTTTTTTTTCTTCTCTTTAAATAAAATTTTAAAAATGTATAATTTGTATTGTAAAAAAAGAGGAAATGGGAAGCGCTATAAAAGATAAAGCTGCGTGTATGTTTAGGTGTGTGGGATTGATGACCATATTTCTAGGTTCTTGTTGGATTGTTGAACAGATATGTTTGCACTCTCACTGCTTGAGTGTCCACTTTGTGTGCTTCAATTTTGTAACTTGAAAAACTATTTCTAAAAGAACAATATGTAATTTATCAACTAGTGATTTCTTTCTGTTTATCTTCTTTTGAAATTCTGTAATATTTCTACCTTTTTCCTGTTTTTTTTCTCTTTAAATAAAAGAAAAGAAAGATAATGCTTGGAAAATATGTTTGTAAATTAGTTTATTTACAGAGTTCAAATTCTGAAAAGTTTAATTTTTATGTCAGTTCAGAAATTTATTGACCAAATTATGTAATAGATTATGTATTTTTTTAAATTTTTATTTTATTTCATTTTCCTAATGTATATTTTGAAATTAATATTTTCAAAATAACACTTGTTATAGACTTATTTAAAGCTAAATTAGAGACTGTATAGTCAACACATTTAAAAGTAATCAATGTTTTATATACTATTACATCAAAGTGGGAAGTTAGATTCAAATTAAAATATGGGAAGCAAATTGTTTTAATGATATAATTTTTCCCAATGAGTAGCAAGTTATTTTCATAATATTATTTGTATTTTCAATTTATCTTGTTTAAGATTAGAAGCAGTAAAAGGAAGTCTTTTCAAGTTTAGAAATTAGGCAGTAATCAGCAGCATACAGTTACCTTTCTTTGATTTTTTGCTGTACAACAGACACACACACACATTCACACTCACATTCTATATTAGTATTCACAGAGCCACTGATTTATATGACTATAAATTGATGATACTGTCTTCTAGTCATTATTAGTTTGATCACTTTTTAAAAATCATGCATTGTTTACAGGGCACCTGTACTAGCAAAGCTGATTCAATATGATATTCAGGTTAATTGCTTTATTCTTCTGGGGGTTTTGACCTGATTTCTATTTCAGTAGGCAAAATACAATGAAATAGTTCTTGCTTGTAAATGGACTTCCCAGTATAAATAGCTTGTTCAAACTAAAAAAATAAAACAAAAACCCCCAAAACTGACTACCATAAAAGTATTAGTTCTCACATAGACACAATATTCAGAGAACAAAATAAAGCAGTCAAGATTTTCCAGGGGCAAGACTTTTCTTGCAGGCATTTTGTTGTGAAAATTTTGTCTATCAAGATACAGAAGTGTGATGTTGTGAGTTTCATCCCAGATGCAGGAAAAAAAAAAAAAAAAGATACAGAAGTGCAACTGAAATCTACGTAAGCATGAAGAATCAGGCAAAAAATTCTAAAAAATATGAACAAGCAACTGGTGTTACAAAAGCGCATAGCTAGGTCATATTGGCTAAATCCATACTACAAAACTGTGCATAAAACAGAACTAATTTCTTTCACTCTCCAGTCTCTTGTAAAAACTGAGTTAACTTGGTGTGTCCCTCAGGAAACAGTACATTTGATGAAAATCACTCATTATCAGTAATTTGAAACACTCCTCTCACACACTTAAAAAGACAAAGATCTTCTAAGAGCTAAAACTCTTAAATATATTTCTTTAATTGGCAAAATATGATTAAGGTTAGGCACCTTGAGGTGGGGCTATTAACCTCAATTATCTAGATGGGCAAGAGAAAGACTGTAGCATAAAGACTCTGATGACATTCAGTTGCTGGTTCTCAGATGTCAGAATCTGTGTTCAAGGAACAGAATTTTACCAACAGCCTAAACGAGTGTGAAAAAAAATGGATCCTCCCACCTCCCACTCTCACTGTTATTCTGATACACAGAAAGTAACACAACTGAGTTGTTTTAGGCCAGTATGATTATACCCACATATTATGGCTACAGAAGAAGACAAATGCAATCTAAAAATCACATATTCTCTTAAGCTGTAATATCCCTTTAGTCTGTGTACATTGCTTTGCAGTTGTTTCAGTCTTCACTGACTTTCATGACTGTAACACCTTTAAAGATTTTAGGCAGATCAGGATGCCGTTTAGTATGGGATTGTGTTATGTTCACATGGTTTATGTATTTGGCAGACGACCACAGAAATAGCAGACAATGGGGATTCTTGTTGCATTTTGTCTGGAACACATGATTTTGATATTATTAATTACTGATTACATTCACTATGACCACTTGATTAATGTGTTATCTGCCAAACTTTGCCAACTGTGAAGTTGCTGTTTGTTCACTGATAACTAATTTGGTAAGTAAGTTGCCAGGGCTGTATCTATCTTGCTACTTTCTGCCTCAGCCTCCCAGAGTTCTGTAATATCAGATATGCAACATCATGTTCAATTCCTTAAGAGCCCATAAGAGTTCTTATGAAGAGAGTATTTTGAATTATGCAATTATCACATTTATTATAAAACACTATTTCTGTTCATTTGAGTAAGGTTTCTTAGTTTCTTCTTTAATTCAAGGGTTATGATCATTAGTATTATTTGTGTCTTAGTTCCCTCTCTATTTCTCCAATTAACATTCCTGTTACTCTTCATGGATCTTGACTTTGCTCATCTGTATGGGTGACACCCTCTTGGGCTCTAACAGCCCACTCAGACTGTCCCATATACCTTTCTCTAAGTTCTGATGTGTCTTACCAGGCCACCCTTCCAGAGGAATACTCTTTTGGGATGCAGCTTTCAGTTTTCACAATTTTGAACTTCAATTTTCAACTTTAAGTTAAAGTTTTACTTGCTTGTTACAAGTACCAGTGATTTAACTTTGACAATATATCAATCTTTTATTGAAATGCTGTTTCATGTTACCATGGTATCAGTTGCAAAATGCCATGAATAAATACCAGATTATTAATTATGCAGTGAGTAAAGAGGATTGTTCTTAGTTTTAGTCACTCTATAAATTGAAAATGGAAAATAACTTGTGAGGTTGTTGGTATGAATTCTACAGCTGCTCAAGAATTTCCAGCAATACCTAGAGAAATCCTGATGAAGCTACTTATTTATCCCAACATGTTCTGAATGTGGATGAGACAGGACTGTACTGGAAGAAGATGCCGGAACAAGATCACATTAGAAAAGAAGGAAAGATGATACCAAGCTTCAAGGCAGCAAAGAACATATTTACTTTGTTTGGTGGCAATGTGTCCAGCCATATGAGGTTAAAGCATCTCTTAGTTTACCATACAGAGAACTCAAGATCTCCAGCAACATAGCCAAAGGCTTTCTAGCTTTTTATGGAAGAGAAATTCCAAAGTCTGAATTACAAATGTCATTTCACAGGACTGGCTTGTCTATTACTTTATCTAATAGCAGAGAAATAGTGTTTGGAGAAAGATATCCCATTCAACACTTTTTTACTGTTTGACAGTGCTCTATGTCACAAATACTTCTGAACTGTTGCTCAGCAGTCATTAAGCAGTTGAACTTTAAATATTTTTAATGTACTTTCTAGACTAAAGTGTTAACAGGGCAAGAAAAAAAAATGTGTATTAAATTTTAAGTGATCTTTTTTTCCTGTAGTTTTATTTTGTTTGAAACATTTTCCAGATTCCTTAAAATATATAAGCAAGTTACCACTGCTTCACACACTTCCATGACTGTTCACTACACAAGACAGAACTCAAACTTCTCAGCACATCTTTCGATTTCCATTCAGCTTTTTCTCCATTCATTTTGGAAGCAATCTCAGCAGGCTGCTTACTGTTTTCTGTATGCATTCCATGTGATATTCTCTCAGTGGGAACGTTGCACTTATTTACTTGATGAGTACATACCCATAGAACAAGCAACTCACAGGCCAACACCCCTGTGGACACTGTCAAGCACAGACAGTATTTGGTACTCTCTTCACTGCAGTTTGCCTAGCTCTAACATCACCGCCGTAGCTATCTATGTAGGGTTATCTGTACCAGGAGTCTGTAAATCCCTCATAAAGAGCAATCATACTTTATACCATTGTGATTCTTTAGCACCTGGACAGAGGAAGTGTTTTAGAAAGCATCGATGAACAGTGTACGAATGAAACACAATAAGGGAAATATGACTATGCTATCAAATGTGTTCAAAACAGGGATTAATGAGAAGTTAAAAAACTAAAAATTAATTTAACTTACAATTTTCTTAGGAGTAGCTCATGCAATGCTTTTCAAAAGCACTTTCTTCATTCAACTCTATGAAATGCAAAATGGAACCGATGCCATTCCATTTAAAAATATTTTACTTTTTCTTCTATTTTATAAAAAGCAAAGTTTCATAACAAAATATTAAGAGAATGACAATAGTTAACACACTGTATTATTATCTTTAAAGTAGGTAGAGCACAAAACATAAATTTTAAAAATTCTTATAAAAAAGGACAACACAAAACTTTCTTTTCAGTGATGTAATGATGTAGGTAAACTAGTAATGTAAATAAAGCTAATTAGGATAGATACTAAAATATTTTTGAAAAATGAAATGCACAGTTATACTTAGTATACTCAAGAGTCTATAATGAATTGATGTCCCTCAAACATACAGTTTTACCCTCTCCTTAATACCATTATACTCCTCCAGCGCTATAGCTGGGTCCACAAAAAGCATTTGAGTGACTCTGTTTTTCTACAGGTTTGTAAGAACTTCTGTTTGCATTATTTATTTTCTTGGTCTTCTTGCTGCATTTAGCTTCTGTATGTAGCATTTAAATGCTGTTGAAGTTAATGCCATTCTCTTTAAACACTGTGAAATCACTGAGTTAAGTGTAAACATTGTGTTATCATCAGCAAAAAGTTTAATGGAAATATTCTATTTTTGTTTTAGCACAGTAGACAGGTCCTGGAACACAAATGACCTTTTCATATTTTAAGTTCCTCAAATTCACTATAGTGATTCAGTTTTTCATACTATACCTGCTGAGTTCTAATGCAAACTGTCACAGTGTGTGGTCTCTGCTACTATAAACACAGAATCTTTCTCATTGTGATTTCATATCTTCAGCACTGATTATAATGATTCTTTGTCAGCTCTAAACTGTCAACATTGTTCTCAAAGGACTGCAATCTTAGTTAAAAAAATTACTGAGAGCTAGTCGCCCGGAATTAAAGGTGGACTAATGTTCTCAAACAAGAGACAAAAGGAAAACAAGTTTCTCCTTGACAAGAGAAAAAAACAAAAACAAAAAGTGCTGCATAGTTTTGGGTTGTACTACCGCCTGCAGTTTTGTTGACTAATGAAACCCAAATAGTTTTAGCAAAGTACTTGGCATCACTTATTTTTTTCCCATTTTACTACAGCAATATTCTAAATCTAAGCCACTGATAGCTATTCTTTTGTTTAATTCTCCTTAACACATTTCCTTTTTCATAAAAAGTGATAAACTACAAAAACACTCAACTGGCTGATTACCTAAATACCTTTGCTAATTTGCCAAGGTTAGCAGAAATAGTGTGTAGAGTGCATTATTGGCTACATATGGATGAAATGTACAGGAGCAGCACCAGGCTATATATTCCACACTCCATAAAAAAATGGTAAAACATACTGCAGAGGTGCAATATTTATCTAATCTAAAGTCAGGCAACATCAATAGCTTTAATTTCTAATGGATTAAATCACTATCTCTTCAAGAAGTGACCAAATCATTAACCAAACATATCAGATAATGAAAATATTCCCATATACTAATATAGTGTAAGCAACATTTCTGATAAAGTGGAAAATAACCCCACACAATCGAGCAGTACAATATTTGGAATAGTTTTAAGATTTCATTTTTTCCATTTATTTATCTTCTCTTACAAAAATATATTGCATGTGTATGAGCTGAGAGAAGTGCTAACAATTTCTGATACACTGGAAATCACAGTTTTGTGTGCCAGCTTCATAGACGAAATTAATAAAGTCTATAATACTTATATCAATCAGTAACAGTATCTAGGTCACATAAAATGATCCCCAAATAGCAGTTGCTGATGATGATTAAGTTGGCCTTCATAGTTGGGCAGTTGTTCTCTTCTATCTCCTTTTCCCCTTGAGACACAAACTACAGGAGATAGTAGACTATTTGTGGCTTTAGAATTTCGTACTACAAAGACATACATGTCACTTCCATTCATACTTCACTAGTCAGAAAAAATAACAAGGACAAGACCTCAATTTAGTGGACAAGTATAATTCATCCTCTACAAGAGGCAAGATAAAAACTAGAAATAATCATGCAGTTTCTCTAATACCATAAAAGATACATGGGTCAGGTACTTTTAGAAGATACTATGGAAATGAGTGCTACTTCTTAGAAAAATCTGGGATGGAAGGGACATCACAAAGGAGATGACAATTGAAGGACAACAAATACAGTACAAATAAACTGTTAAGTATCTTATCACATAATTTAAGGAGAAAACAGTAATTCCTTATAGCATTTCAGGGGAAAGTTGGAGACATATTAAAGAGCATGTTCAACACTGAAATTCCATCTTACTCCAGAAAGAATGGCTAATCATCAAGAAATCAACTAATAATGAATGCTAATGGGGCTGTGGGGAAACTTCTCCACTCCTGAGGGTAGTGCAGACTGTGGAAATCAGTGTGGAGAGTCCTCAAAAAACTAGAATTAGAGGTTCCAGTTGACCCAGTTATTCCCTTTCTGGGTATCTTCCTGAAAAAGTTGAAAAAAATCATACCACAATGAAATATGTGCACCCACGTTTATTGTAGCACAATTTGTAATAGCTAAATCTTGGAACATATACCCATCAAAAGGGAATGGATTAAAAAAATGTGGTTTTTTTATACAGCAGAGTACTACTCAGCCATAAAGAAGGATAAACTTGAGACATTTACAGATAAATGGATGCAACTTGAGACCATAGTCCTAAGTGAAATAAATTTGGACTCATACGTGCAAACATTATACTGTCTCCCTGGTATGAGACACTGAAAAACTAAATAACATTTAAAATGTACAATAGATACTGTGAAATAGGAAGATATTAAAATTTCAAAAGGAACTAGTTTGGGAGAAAGGGGAAAGGTAACAAAGGGAAAGGAAAACAAATATAAGTTAGTTATATAATTAGTGTCTCCCAGTTCATTGAAAAGAAACGTCTGGGCTAATATGGATTAGAGAAATTTTTGTGCGTGTAACTTGTACTCTAACTACTTTAAGGATAACAATATGTAATGTATTAACTACTGTGACTTTCCTATTATTTTGTTGTAGAATTTTACCTTACTTTTTTCCCATAAAATAAAAAAAAAAGAATATGCTCAAGGAAGGGTGAAATATTCAGAACCTGAATACAGTTGTTTGCCAAAAGGCAGAGGTAGTGATATTGAAATCTAGGTGACAAGGACTGGACATATTCTGTTGGCTTTGGAGAAGCTAAGGAGATTTTTTGAAAGTTACATGATTTTAAACAGAACCTTCTGGCCTCATGGAGGAATAGGAAGTAGTAGGCAGTTAGAGGGTATCCTTAGAAAGCGTATGAAGACCTGAAATGGGATAGAAGCTGTGGAATGGAAAGGGTAGACTGCTTTTTTCTTGGAAATTTTTAATTTGATGGAACATATTAGTCAAGATTGAGGAGTTCAGCTGCTGCAGCTTTGATATTGAGATGAAAGTGAATAAATACACAGAACAGAAGACATTTATGGAGCAACTGCAACTGATTTTAAATTATTAAAACTTTATTATTTTAATTATAAATTATTTTTAAATAATTTGGTAAAATATTTAAAGCATAAAATTAATCACTGTAGCCATTGTTAAATGTACTATTCTGTGGCGTGAAGTACAATCACATAATCGTGCGATCAACATCACAGTCCACCCATACAGCTACTTCACATTATAAAACTGAAGCTTATGCTGGTAATGGAGCAGTGCCCCTCTTCTCCTGTCCCCGGCCTTTGGCGACCACTCACCATTTTACTTCTCATGTTACATAAATAATAGTCATAAACTTCATATGAACATTTAAAAGGCCTTGAAAGTGAGAATAATTATATTCTATTAATGCTTTTATAAGTTATCTTACTTTGATCATTATAAGCCCCCAAATAATATTAATATGAAATTTGTTGGCCAGGTTGGTCCATGGCCACACAAGCCTGAATATTCACTAAGATTCAACCGACTAACCATGATGTGCTAGATTTCTATCACTTTAACAAAATTTCTGAATTTAAAGGAGGAAAGATTTATTTTGGCTTGTGGTTTCAAAAGATTCAGTACATTGTTCTTTGGCTCCTTTGCTTTTAGAACGTAGTGAGGCGGAAACATCGTGGTAGAGGGGGATAGGAGATGAAAAGCTGATCAATTCATAGAAGTCCCCAAGCAGAGCAAGCAAGAGCAGGACTCTCCGGGCTTTCACCTCTCACTTTTGTTTCATTTCAGCCCCACCCTGTTGAGTAGCTCTGCTCACCTTCAGGAACGGCATCCCATGTGCCAATCAGACAAACCCGGAGGTGTGCTTTTCTAAGTTTGCAGGTGTTTGTCAGTCCAAACAGGTTGAAAATCAAGACTAATCATCAGACATAATAAAGTACTATTAATCAGCTAATATGCAGTATAGTGAAGGATTGAGAAAAGGAACAGCAGAAAAAATATTTATATAGGTAAAGTTTAAAATGTTCAAATACTTTTTTCCCTCACTTCACAGCATCACACAGATACATCATATTGTCTGTCTGCTAACTGCTGGTGTTGTGTGTTAGTGTCCTTTGCCCAGGAAAGACTGCTCAAGTCTTAGAATCCAAAGTCATTTAAAGAGCTGATCACACATCTGCCATGTGACCAGCAATGGATGGACCCTAAACCAGGCATCGGAGGCATATCACGAAGCTTCATGCTCGGGCTCTAAACATTCTGTCTTATCTTCTTGATGCACCAAGATGTAAAATAATGTCAACATTCAGTTCAAATTTTCCAGTTTTCAGAGGCTGTAATCTACAGAGTCAAGGGAGTGCACAGTAAAATATGCCTGATGTGGTCACTTTTTCTTACATGCATTTAAAAATATATTTAAAAATATTCAATTCTATCTAGTAGATTTCTAATTTTCAGTTTCAGCATATACATCTATTTTGAAAAATGATTAATCAGAAAATATCCAAACAGTTTTTGGTATGTATGGTATGTAAGGAAAAATCCTTGTAATTTCTTGACAATACACTTACTGTGCCTATAAATCAATAGGACTTTGAACACTACCCTAAGAGACCAACTTTGCCATGAATTTATAACTATGTCAGCCAAAACTCTTATTGTATATCTTACACTTCCTGCAAAAATGTAGAGAAATTTAAAGGCAGAAAAAATGTAAAGGATATTTCTGAGTGCAAATGACTAGATAAAGAATTTGGGTACCACCTTTCTCAGATCTCAAATTCCAAATTATGCCACCGTAAGTCTTCTATGGTTCTATAAATACAAATTGCTTCTCTTTTCTAGTCAACCTGTTTGTGTTAGCATCTGCCTACATTACCACATTAAGATGTTACATACAGTCACTTTTAGCAAGTTGGTTTATAATTTATTCCCAAATACAGATTTTTGATAGAAATCAAATTAGAATTCCAGACTTTTAGTTTTAGCCTTGTTTGGCAAATTGCATGGAAGCTCAGCACTGAAGTGACCTAAGACAGCATCATGTGATCAAAAAGAAAAGGTTGTATTTACAAGAAAGAGGCATGTCAGGAGGTACGAGCATTGCATCCTAAACAATGCTCAGAGCCCTAACAGGGCTGAGTGCCAGCCTGGTGAGGAGTGGAGCATGCCCTTTGTTTATTGGGTTCTGACAAATATGGAGAGTACAGAAACAGTGAGACTATCTCTGCTTTGATCAGGGGCGGGTTTTAACAAATAGATGAAAGGACAAGACATGGACTCCTGATTTGGCCCATTAGAGAGACATTCAGTGAATGCCAGCCCTGTTCCTCAAGTGACCAGGGGCTTAGATCCAAGAATCTGAGTGGAGTTTAGATGACCTGGGAAATGGGTACACTCACCTTCTTGACACTGTTCCAGTTGATCTCACAGAACTACTCAGTAACCACCATGTGTACGCTTAAGTCATGGCTGAATGCTTACTTCTCAGGCTTCTCATAAATTTGAGGGTTGGATTAAAAATTCCTGTCTCATGTTTGCTTGTTCATTCATTCATCCATTCATTCATGAAAATATTTGAAGAGTCTCAGTGAGGCATTAAGTACAAATACACATACACCTATATATTAAAATATTGTATCTATTCTAAAACAATTTGCTGTCAGATACTATATAACAACAAATCACCGGAAATCTGAACACAGAATGTGATGAGAATTGTAGTGAAAGGGACATAATGGGATAGAAAAGAGATACCTACTGCAGCCTTATTTGTGCTTTTGATTTTATGGTGTGCCTCATGGCAACCTCTACCTTTCATTTTAACTTCTGTTGTTGAATTTATATCTTTCATTTCCATGTGTTTATCTTACATGTGCAGTACTGAGTACTGATCCCAGGGTTTTACACATACTGTGCAAGTGCCTTTCCACTGAGCTCCTCTTTTTTCTTAGGTTTTAAATTTTGAGACAGGGTCTTGCTAAGTGGCCCAGGCTAGCCTAGGATTTGGGATTCTTTTGCCTCAGTGTCATGGGTAGCTGGATTTGTAGGTGTGTGTCACTGTGCCTGGCTCAGTATTTACTTCCAATTTGTCTTTTGTATTTATGATTATTTTTACTTTTACTAGTATATGTTAGTAGTGCATAATGATTGCATTCACTGTAGGAGATTGGTATACATGTATAAAGTCTTACTTATAAGACTTTATAAAGTTAATTATCATATATACAGCTTTTCCTATGACTTTTACTACCTTATTTCATGCCAAGTAAATGTTTTTACATTAGCAATGCATTCCTATGTTTTTTAACCATATATGTTAACTTATTTTCTCAGAAGTTTCTTTAGAGATTAATATGTATCTTAGATCACCATGTACTTTGGAATGATATTAACTATTAAATAGAAGTGATCATTTTATACTTTGGAATAATTCTGGTAAAATATATCACTTTGGCTTTAATAATGTAGTTCCATGTCTCTCTCTACCTTTTGAAACTTATGTAAATACCTGGGATTAATAGTTTAAGGTACATGTGACCATCGAGCCACTGAAATGTTTTGTGGAAGAAGTAGGTTGAGCTTTGCGTAGGTAGGCTCCTTACACGTAACCGTAGGATGGCTTTATGAAAAACCCCCTCATATACACATATATCTCCTGTTACCAAACAGGTGACTTTCTTTTGCTGTAGGAATAAGCATTTGTGAATGAAAGAGTGTCACTACACTTCTAATAATTTTTAAACTGTGCAGTGATGTGGAGTTAGTGCGACCTGTAACATGGAGCTCCTGTCTGTGGTCCTTTAAAGTGCAGTAAGGGCTGTCTTGCATCTGCTTAGGCTCCATTTTAGCTTCTTACAGAGTTCAATGTCCATCTCTCTGTGTTCCCAAGTAAGTGATAACATCTCTTTTCTCTCAGCTCGTTCTTGGTTTTTGGACTAAACCATCTAATGCCAGCCTTTGAGCACAATATAGAAATACATTCAACTAACCTTTATCCTTACAGTCCGGTGTTTTTCAGTCATAATGCTAATTCATCTTTAAGACAAATCTTTGCTAACAGAAGAAACATTATTTCTAATATATAAAAAGTAGTAATTGCATTTCAAGGAATGCACATTTCACTGAATGGCAATGTGTTATTACATAGTTATTTTTTAATAATCATATAATTATAGCACATAATTATATAATCATAAAATTCTCAGTGGTCAACACAGGCTCCAGAAGACTGCCTTTTCTATTCTTATTTTCACTGTGTAACAGATGCTACACTGTTCCTTCCATAAAAGGATTTGTAAGAACCTGAGGTAAGCGGTCTTCTCGCATGAAGAACAATCACATGTCAGACTCAGGGACAACCAGGCAGGATATTAGAAGAGAAAATGTCATGGGTCTTGTGATGAACAGTCCATTTTTAGATAGAAACAGATCTAAAATTTAAATAAAAAGTGATGTTATATAAATGGCTCATCAGAAAGTGTAGGCAGAATTTATCAGGAGGTAAATAAACCAAAGATTCAGATTGCTTTCCTGAAATGGGTTATTTCTGCTGACTTCCTTGCACTAAATATGTTCAGACAAATTCTTCTTCAGGAAGAATTTCAATTTCTGAAATGCTGCATAGTTTATTGCACTTAGTTTGATTTATAAAATAGCATAAATTTAGACTGATTATTCTGCCATGTAAACTTTCCTTACTAAGTCAAAATTTCAAAGTCCTCCTCCTTTTATTAGATAATAAAGCATCGTATCTATTAAAGGCAGAAGATTTACTCTCCACAAATCTGTTATTTGAGGAACTATGAATCCTGTGCCACGTTGGAATGGCCGGGAATCTTTTATGCCCCTATTTTAGTTTTTTTTAACATCTAAATTTATTTTATGATAATGAAAATGATAGATACTTACAGGTTATCTTGTGACTTTCCACGCACACACACATTTTGTAATACTTTCACCAACTTGAACATATTTAGCTCCTCAAACATTTTTCATTTCTTTATGGAAAAAATTTTCAATATTCTTTTTACTAGCTTTTGAAATGTATAGTTCAGAAGTGCTATGTGTCATCACTACACTGAGCAGAGACGGTGCACCAGGTCTCCCTGCTCCTGTCTGTACCTGTCGCCCAGTACCACCAGTCTACTGTGCTCCACCCTTTGCACCCTTCTGTTCGCTCCAGTCTCTGGCTAGCACCATGCTACTTTCAGCTTGGATGAGACAGCCTTTTGATATTTTGAGTGAGATCATGCACAAACTACTTGTCTTTCTGTGGCTGACTTATTTCATTTAAGGTAATGATCTTTGGTTTTACCGATATTGTGGCAATTGATAAGAATTCGTTCTTTTTCTTGGTTGAATCGTATTTCATTGTGGATATGCACCACATTTATTTACCCAATTATCTGCTCATATTTACTTAGGTTGTTTCATTTTTTAGCTCTTGTAGAGTGGTAAAACAAACATAAAAGTGCAGATCTATCTTCAGCATGATGACTTCCTTTGGATATATTCCCCTTAATGGGAGGCTGGATAATAAGACCATTTAAAAAAATTAAGGAACCTGTATACTGCCTTTTGCAATGATTTTGTTAGTTTTTATTCCAACCAACAGTGTCCAATGCCCTGAAACATTTCTCTTATGTTCTATTTTAGAAGTTTCATGAATTTAGGTTTTATGTTTACATATTTAACACATCCTAAATTATTGTTTATAACTGGTGAGAGATAGGGATCCATTTTCATGCTTTCAATTTTTTTCAGTGTCATTCATTGAAAAGTCTATCCTTTTTAAAATCTGTGTTACTTGTACTTTGGTCAAGAATAAGTCAGTAATGAAGTTAAGCATAGAGGTGTATGCCTGTAATCCTAGCACTTGAGAGGCTGAGGCAAGAGTATCACTGCAAGTTTGAGGATAGCCTCGCCTAAAACGTGAGTTCAAGGCCAATCTCAACTACATAGTGAGGCCATATCTCAAAATCACAAATAAATAAATAACTCAGTTGACAGTGAAAGTGTTGTTAGATTTACATTCTATTGGTTTCTATGCCATTGCCACGTTGATTTGATGACTACAGTATTGTACTGCATTTTGAGATCAGATAGTGAAGTGATTCTTGTTTTGTTCTTTCTCCTTCAGATGAGTTTTTTTGCTTTTAGTTTTCTTTGAAGAATTGGTAATTTGATGTGCATTGAGTTGAATTAGTACGTCACTGTGACTGGTATCATATTTTAATAATATTCATTCTTCCAGTTTATGAATATAGAATCTTTCCATTTTTAATATATCCTTTCCGATTTCTTACATCATAGAAAATTTCTACTTCTTTGGTTAAATTTATTCTAGCAACTTAATTTTGTTTTTGTAGCAATTGTAGAAGGAATTGCTTTGTTTAGTTTTTTTGGTGATTCTGGAGGTTTAATTGAGGGCCACATACATAGCAAACAAGCATCCAACCACTGAGCTATACCCCAAGCTGCTTTGAATTTTTAGATTTGGTTTTGCTAAGTTGCTGAGACCACACTTGCACTTGCCAGCATACTGTCATACTCAACTGAGTAGCTTGAATTATAGGTGTGTGCCACCATGGCCAATTTTATTTTTTTATTTTACTATTGTCATATAGAAATGTACTGATTTTTGTATGTTGATTTTGGGTTTTGTAAATTTAGTAAATTTGTTATTAGGACTGATAATTTTTTAATCTATGTAGTCTATATTTTTGGTTTATTTAGTCTTCCATACACAAAATCAAGCACTTGAACACAGTGACAATTTGATTTTCTTTTTTTCCAGTTTCAGTGTTCTTTTTCTTGCCTGACTGCCTTGGCAGGAACTTTCAGCACCATGTTTAATAGAAGTGGTGCTGTTGTCAGGGGTTGCAAGGAGAACAATTACATACAGGACACATAATTGATAGTATTATTTGTAATGGTCACACAAGGAATCAAACACAAAGAAAGTGAAAGAAATCTCTCCACACACTGAAGACCTAGAAAATCCAGCTAAGGACCTGGATCCTGTGGCAATAACCTGCATGCGTTCAGCTGAAAGCCTAAAGCTCACAACAATAACTCACGCAAGTCTGTTTCATGGATCTGCACTGGGAAGGCCCAAAGGTCAGTGGTAGGAGCTAGAAAGTCTATGCCAGCAGGGTGAAGGATCTGTGCCAGGAGGCCGAGGGTTCTGTATTGGAGCCAAGAAGCAACGCTCACAATAAAGACCAGGGCTCCCCTGAAAAGAACCATGGTTATCCTCTGTGACATTGAGATCCTGAGTTTCTCCAACAGTGAAAACAGCTAAGTACATATAGGAAGCCAGTGTGACAAACTTTTCCTGGAAATTGAGCAGCACACATCTTCCCCCTTTGGAGCCTGGAAATGATGTTCAAAATAAGGACCAAAGTGAACC
This sequence comes from Hydrochoerus hydrochaeris, assembly GCA_004027455.1. NCBI lineage: Eukaryota > Metazoa > Chordata > Mammalia > Rodentia > Hydrochaeridae > Hydrochoerus > Hydrochoerus hydrochaeris. The sequence continues at coordinate 859,221 of PVLA01000034.1, read as the reverse complement.
GCAGCCACACTCAGCAATAATAAGGCCTTGAGCTCCTCCTATGATAACAGCCAAGTTCATATCAGGGGAGCATGACAAGCTCTTCCAGGAGAACTAATGGCACCAGACAACAACACTTAGGAGAACCCACAACACTACTCTCCCTCTCCAGGTCTCCTTTTTAAGCTGGCAACAGTCCTCAGGTGGGCCATCCATGCTCAGCACCATGATTCAGTTCAGCTGCTGTTTAAGTTGACCACCAGTTACCAGTTCACTGCAAGGGGTAAAACTAGATGTCCTTGTCTTGTGCCAGATCTTAGAGAAAAGTTTCCACATGTTTCCCATTTAGATTAATGTTATCTGTTAGCTCCTTACAAATGGCTTGTGTTACATGGAAGTGTATTCCTTCTATTAACCTTATTTAGCATTTTCATCATGTATAGAGGTTAAATTTCAACAAATATCCTTTCTGTTGAGATGATAAGAGAATTTTTTCCTTCATTTTGTTTATTCAGTGTATAATATTTATAGTTGTACATATGAACCACAAAGTTTAGTTTGTATTATAGATACTATTAATACTTAAATAATTAACTAATTAATAAATACTTAATTTATCAATTAAATATTTCAGAGGAGAAGACCTAAAAGAAAGAAAAGAATTTTAGCATGTTCACTTGAAATTAATGAAATTGGGCTGAAATTAGGTGTAGGACTGGAAAAAAATGGAGAACATATTCACTGGAATTTAGATTATAATAATTCTTTTATTTCAAGAGTCCAGGAAGTTATGTCAAGTGACTTTTCTTCTTTTATCTTTCTCCTCTAAGGTAGGAAATATGCAGATGAAGAATTTTGAAGATTAACCAATAAGAAATAGTAACAAAATATAATTTTGAATATTTGATTATCTCAGAAGAGATGACGTGCCCAGTATTCTTATTACTTCTTCCTAAGTGGACTTCAAATCTCTCCATACATGGGGTGACTTTCTAGAGGTGCCAATATGAGGTGAGTTTTCAAGCACAATGGAAAAATACATAAGGTAGTTAAAATTTTTAATTTGAAAAACTAAATTAACATTATATCATATAATTTATGGGAATATGCAATATATTTTATTGACTTCTTGTAGATCTTGGAGATATGATTTATATGAATTTGCTATTTCAGCATGATGAATTGATTGTCACATTGAGGATTATGGAATTAGCTGGGAGAACAGATGATTAACCACCACAGCATTTTGGCTAGTGAAGTTTTACCTTCTGATTTTTGAACATTAATAAATCATACTTCAGCATATGGGATTATTCTGGCAATAGAGCCACTTAACAATTTAATCATTTCAAACCTGTGCAATGTGTAAGCTGCAAATGTTGAAGTCATGAAAACCAGTTACTAAGAACAATTAAGTATTATTCTTATAGACACATTAATTACAACTGAAACAAACCTTGAAGAGCTGAGAAAACATAGCACAACTTATCTATTTACTAGGGGAATAAAAAGGAATCAATATAGCCATTAATTGCACAAATAGCAATAAATATTTTGGCTGCTCTCCAGGAAGTGTACCAACTGAGAGAATTTTTCGTACTGCTGGTTTCATTACACAGATCATAGTCACAGTAAAGCGGGCAGTGGACTGCTGTTCAATAAACTAAATTTAATGTTACTCAATTATGATCATCGTGCTCAGATATAATACTAATAGGAATGTCAACCGCGATTACATTTTCAGATTTATGTAAAATAATTCAAATGCTATTTGCTATCCCTCAGATACAAGGTTCATCTGGTTGTTTATGGAGTTGGTCGATATTGATTGTGCACAGCAAGTAGCAGAGGAGAGGCCCAATGGCAAGTATATATAGCATCCCCCGTGCCAGCAGTCAGGGTCCTGTGCCAAGCACCAGGGGCAGCATGCCAAGTCATCAAGCAGATAGCACACCTCTGCAAAGCTGCCTTGTTGATTTTTTACAATATTTCTTTCAATTGCTCACATGTGCCGGGAATAATTCTTGCCAACATTACCCAGCATGAAACAGAAATGAAGGCAGGAAAATATCTTTCTTAGAGAATTCTTCTCAGAGCTAAATGAATCTAGTGAAGATATCATCCTTATATATTGTTATGTATGGCTGGGAGTGTGTCATTTAGCAAAGTGTTACTCAGTGGCCGAGCAGCTGGTATATATGATTTTGTATATCACCTGCAAAAAAATATGCCAACTGTATAATCAACCACCTGGCATAGAAAGTAAGGTAGCTAAACACTACTTTGTTGTTGCACCCACATTTTCAGGAACTTCGAGAACATAAACAGACATAGGCAGAATGAACATGTGCAAGCTAAGGTTTGTTAAAGCTTTTCTGTTCAATAAAGCATATAGTGCCTGCTGTTCAGAGTGCTGTTGAACAGATTTGCTTTATTTCTAATGAAGGTGTTTGGGCATTTTCCTGGCACAAATGGAGTAAAATTATCTACTTAAAACAACATTTTGAAACAACAACACAACAAACCACCACTTCAATTGCACTGAAACAGATTGGAAAAAATGAAAATAGGTATAAACTGAGACTTGATAATGAATTAGTGTCATTACTATGGATGAATCATTCATTTAGGAGAATGCCTAGTTTTAAACAACCTGTGTGCCTAGTAACTTCTACTGAGTTCCTTACTGCCTAAAATATGTGTTTATTATAATGGTCTCCACACCATTACTCCTGGGGAAAATACTTTACAGGTGGCCTCTTTACTTATTTGGCTATAAGTGAAGAGGAGAGTAATTTGATTGTAAACTAATCTTTATATCACCAGATTTCCAATGTCAGCAATGTCAATCTCATTATCTCACCTTTTCACTGGCTCAGCACTAGCTTGCTTTCCTTGGCAATGCACCTTTTAAAATTCTACTCCTTCATTGTCTGACAGATTACTGGAGGAAGAACTAATAACTAGATGAGGGTATTCAGTGTGGAACAAAGGGGTTTGCTGCTTATAGACCAAGGTCTCTTCCTCTCATTATCTCTATTGCTATGAGCTTAAACTCATTAGATTTTCCCCTCAGTCTCTTTTTAGCACAGAAAGATTAATTTGGGACTTGTGGGCACTATCCCAACTCCTTGTGTAAAGCATTAAGGTTTTGAACCCCTAAACAAGTTCTGCTGTGTGACACTGGATTTTACCTAGATCATCTCTGTGTTTTGGAAACCTGGTTGTCTCTTGCTGCTTTTTTTTTTTTCTTCTTTCACTGCAATGAAGTTTCTCAAAAGAGAAATTTTCACCTTGTCTTTACTGTGTAAGAACATCAGAAGGTATTTGGCCAATCACTTCAAAAGTAGGTTTGAACTTCTGCTTCCTCCAGGAAAAAGAACACAAAGGAAAAGAAAAAGTAAAACTTTAAAAACCTATTAGAAAATACATAGTATGTGTTGTATGCAAAAACTAGGAATAAACAAACTCTGGAAAAGGTGAATTTAAGAATTAAATAAAATGTCTTTTAAGTATATAATAATATGTTACATAATGTTCTTAAAAACTCAACTGTGATATTTATATTTGAGGCTCCCTTATGCTATGAATAATATTTTCATATTACATAACTTCTCATCTTTCTTGCTTAATTTTATATTTTTGTGATATATATCATTATTTTGCAATTTTAGTAGGTTTTTTGTTCTAAACTTTGAAATTGTGAGACAATTTTCCACTTCTAAATTTTTTTAAAAAAATTTTTTATTTAAAGAGAAAAAACAGAAAAAAGGTAGAAATATTACAGAATTTCAAAAAAAAGGATAAGCAGTAAGAGATCACTGGTTGAAAAATTATATATTGTCCTTTTAGAAATATACTTCTAAATTTTTGATTTGACATTAAATATATTTCATTTTGGTATATATTACTCACCTCAGAAATGTGGATTGTGTTTGAAACTTTTGGGGAGATAATATAACCTGTTTTTGTCTAAAATACTTAAAAAGTGCAATTTTCTAATTTCTAAACAATAAATTTAAAATATGTATATTTTAATTTTTTTTCTTCACCCAGAGAATATTCTGGCACTATTTTTCTGTCTCAACTTTTTTTTCAGTATTTTAGTCCTATTTCTGCTTTTTTTTTTCTTCTTCTACAGAATATTTCAGAATATGGAGTCTAATATAATGATAGTAAGCACTCGTTACTTTATGACTAGAAATTCCTTTTATTTGTGCTTGATATCTCAATATTTTTGTCTTAAGAATTTTAAGTTCTAAATTCATTCTGTTTTCTCATTGTTTTTAAAAATGTTTAACAGAGTAACCCTGGCTGGCAGAATCTGGTCATATTGGCACTATTTTAGTCACTTTAACTTCCTTTCACATATATAGGATGTATCTGTATTTTCATCATTTTTTTTTCTTGCTCAGTAATAAGCAACTTAGGAGAACGTATATCTTTCAAGGCTAAGTCTGGGAATATTTTCCAGTGATTTTGTTTTTTTAGTTTCTCATTTGAAGTATCATATTATCTGCTTGTGAAACTCTTAAAAGCAATTGAAATTTAATTATTATTAACCCTTTTCTTGCTAATTTATTGGTTATTTATGTTAAGTTACGTGTATTACTTTATCTGGCCTTAAGACTTATTTATACTATTGTGCTATATGTTGGTGATATTGTTAATTTCTGATATCTTTTGCTGCTATACTAATTGTTGTCTTTATTAATTTTTTCTTTCATCCCTTCCTTCCTCCAACTTTTCTCTTTCCCTTCCTTTTTTCTTCTTTCTTCCTTCTTTGACTTTGCATATATAGAAGACTAACTAGGTTTCCTTGAAACAATCACCTATGAAATTTTCTTGATGATGATATTATCAAAAGTTTTGTCAATGTTAAGAAAAAAAATCTTCAAAAATGAGTGATTCTTCAGTTATAAGTTTTACTAAATTTAAAAATATTATGTATTAGTGGTGAAAATTTAGCGTACAATTTGGTCCAGGAAGACCATTAATTACCTCATGTTAACATCTACTACCCATTAGTGCTTTTATGGTGTTATAAAGCCATATTCCAGCATGCTGCATTCTAGGGAATGAGCATGTTTATGTTATTGTAAGATATTTAAGATTATATTTTTGTATATTGGACAAAAAAATCCTCAAAAATTTTAGTGTGTAATTTCTGGGGATGCTAAACCAATAAAGAGCATGGTTTAAGATTGACTACATTTATTGATATGAATACGTACCATGCATCAGTGCTGTCAAAAAGGATGCAATAAGAAGTACACATATACTTTTAATCTATTAGGCATTTAAAAACACAGAAATTGTGAAGTAAATATTAGTAATTTTAAAAAAATAGTCAAAACGTTATCACATCAAAATGAACATATAGAAATACTGTTGTTTTTTATGTTCTTCATGGCCCAATAAGATTTTACATTTTATATTGTACATCAATTCATATGCTAAATTTCAGCAACATATGATTCCACAGGCAAGCAAGGCTGCATATGAGTAAAAATAAGAGAGTAATTTAAATCAAATTAATATTTAAAAATATTCTCATTATCGTTTTCCAACTCTTTTCACTAAATGTTCCAATTAGTACATTGGACACTAAAAGAATGAATTTCATGTTGCAATTGTATTAGCCTAACAAGTAATAATCATTACTATTTTTCAAGCTAATATGGATACTGAGTTTTAAGAATGCTTACTATTCGCTCCAAATGGAGACATCACATCTGTCTTCCATGTCTGTTTTCTGCGCAAAAATCTTTTAGAGATAACTCTGGACAAATGGCAGTTGGAGCCTTGCTTGCATGGCACAATGGGCAATTGTTTCCCAATAGTGAGCTCACTAAAAGATGGCAGTTTTCAGTTCACTCACTAAATGTTTGTACAGATCTATTGTCACACATAGTTTTGTTAGGTTCAAACTGTCAAAAGGTGCGCTACAAGTATTTGACTCTTCCCTTGTGGTAAGTACTGTACAAATCTATGAAATTTAACTTTTGAGAATTTAATGTATTGTAATATTTGCTTAAAATTCTCTCATTTCCTTTGTTCTTGCTGCGGTTTATAGTGAGGAAAAGCATGTTTCACTGCTGATTGACTTTTGGCTTGGTCATGTAATTTGCTTTCATCAATGGAAGGCAAGCTGGCTTTAAATGGGCTTCTACGGACTTTCCTGGTTTGCCTTGCAATCTAGCTATCCTGATCTGCAGCGCAGAAAATAAAAATAACCTCAATAGTGTGTTTCTTCAGCTCTTTCCTGAAAATGAAAGGTAAAGATGACTTGAGCCCAATCTGCCACCTAAAACATAGAGATCACTTTCATTCTACAGATCTCTGAGCAAGAAATAATGCTGCGTTTAAGCCAGTGAGATTTGAGAGACTGCTGTTCAGCATTATTACATTGAAAGTTTAGTAATGTAGAGAGATTATTTTGTTATCTCCCAGACTACTGGACACCCTGAATACTGACTTAGGAACAGATATCTGACTATTCATGGAAATTGGTTACAAACAATTTAATAAGAAACAGTTGCTCAAATTTTGGTCTGTTTTTTGGTGCTCAGAGTCAGTTGCTTCCCTGGGAGTACTGCCTAACAGTTCTCTCTGTCTCAACCCCTGGGCATATATTATGTGAATTTTGAAACTTCTGTGCCTAAAGTTTGGCTTGTTAAGTAGAAAATTAAATTCCAGCCACAAGAATTTCTAGTTAAATGGGAAACTCTCTAACAATATTCATTAAAGTGAAGTATTTTATTGTTTATCCAGTTCATAGGGATTTCTTCAAATTCAGCAATGGAAATCTTTTAAGCCTCCAATTTATAGTAGAAATATTTCTTTCCAAAGGACTTTCTGTTTTTTTCCCTTTGTTTTAAAATTTTATAATGACAAAGTTATAGCTAAAAATATTATTAATACATATTTTACATATAACAAATGATGCAAAGTTATATTATAAATTCTTAAGAAAAGTGTTATAAATTCTTAAGAAAAGTAAGTGTAATGAATGCTCCTTTGATAGTGGGAGAATTTTTTTTGTTGTTCTGCCAAAGTATGAAATTCAAATTTGCCAATAATGACAGTTAAAGAAAAATGTTTTTGAATGAAACAGATTTGAGTATCATGGTTATATAACACTTTGGTGTTGTAAAAAATTTATGTCAGTAAAGAATTACCTGCTGTTACTTAACTGTACCCATATTCTGCATAAAAAATCATGCGTGGGTCATTACTGAGCAAACTGTCAAACTCATCAATTTAGTGTTACCTAGGGTTTAGTTTATCTATATAACTGTCTGCAATAAGAGCTGCAAACTAATAATAATTACATTAATGTCAGAAGTATAGGGGACACCTGTGACATATGTTAGGGGAAATTTCAGTGCTCTAAGTTGAATTTTACTCTATAAGATTTTTGCAATAGCATAAGTATTTAGCCACCTATTAATGGTTGTTTTCTGAGAAATACAGTATTTTTTAAATACTTTAATGACTGCCACTATCTCACTCTAAACTGCTTTCAAATGACACATGATAGTTTAAAGGAATCAGTAATATATATAAAATAACCACATTTTCATGAAGTAAAATTTAAATTACTTGAATAATCACATATCTTTAATACTTAATGATTAATGCCTTATAGGTTTAAAATGTTTTGTCCTATGTCCTGTTCATTTTCCAAATCTATGCATGTATGGGAAAAAAAACTTTATAAAAATAAATTTGTAAATTTAAATAATCCTAGAAATCATACAGTCTATATGGTAATGGTTCTCAAAGTTATCTATATCCATATCTATATCTATCTATATCTATATCTATATCTATATCTATATCTATATCTATATCTATATCTATATCTATATCTATATCTATATCTGTATTTGGCACAAATCCATCAGAAGTAATTATAGAAGAGTAAAAAACAAATACGGAAGATTATATAACTTCAGATTTTTTTTTGTAGTGGAGCCTATTTAAACATAATTTTGTACATGAGCAATACTTAAAGGTACTAAAGAGCCAACAAAATATCTGTGTTACTCATAGGAATTAAGTAAAAAAACCTTAAAAATATTTTACATCACCACATCAATCATTTTTTTTTGTTTTAATATTTTAGTATGCTTAACCAGGAATGAGCAGGTAGCAAAACAAAAATATTCAAACTGTGATCACGTCACCACACATTATTCCATTTGTTCCACAAAACCACCCAAAAGGATTGACAGACCAATTATTGTATTTTATAAGTTCAAAAGTAAAACTTGAATGAGAAGTGATTCACACATGAACAAACAAGTTATGGAAACATCTAGAGACCAATGTGATTTATTCAAATCACATATTTCTTTCTTGTACATCCATTATTCTGAAGTTAGCCTATATTTCATCAAGATTTAAAGTATAGGCAAGTCGTGGTGGTGCACGCCTGTAATCCCAGCACTCAGGAGGCTGAGGCAAGAGAACTGCCAAAAGGTTAAGGCCAGCCTGAGCTATGTAGCAAGACACTATCCCAAAAAAATACAGTTAAAGTATATCACAATTTTTATTAGATATATAATATGTGAAATTTCTTCTGGATGACTTTAACAGAGTTATTTACTTATTTTGATCTAAGATATGTCAATGTCATAAAACATCTATTCTTGCTTGGCATTATGGGATCAAAATACATGAGCAATTGACTTTCAACTTATATTTTACTTATGTTATATGATAAATAGCATACATGTATGTATATGTTTGTAGTTTGATAATCTACAACAGTTTTACAAGTATTTTTAGGACAATACTAGTTTGATAAACAGCAATTAGCAATATGAAGTATAAAGATCTATGTGTTTCTCAGAAAGAGAAAGAGTTAATGTGTAGATGTATAACATTTTTCACGTTAACACTTTAATGTCTAAAATGCCAAGTTCCCCACTAGATCCCAGACATGCAATAAAATCGTGAATATTGTATCAAGCATTGATTCCGTATTTAAGAAGCTTATGGTTTAACTAAGGACATGAATACTATCAAACAGCTTTTTTATTCATTCAGGTAATGTTTATGTTGTGTTTATGAATGATAAATTATCCTAAAGACGGAAGATGTACCTGTGTAAATGCAAATGAAATTGCACAGCTATGGAGTAATAAGAGTTAGAGCTCTGTGCATTTGGCAACAGGAAAATGCAGCCAGTTCTGCCTCAATACAGAGTTCTCAAGAATAGTCAAGCAAGGCACAACACTTCCTCAACTATTTAGAAAATGCCAACTCAAACTAGCAATTGATTTGAAGTCTATTTCATAAAGCTCAAAATATGTGTAATTTGCATTATTCAACAATGTAATATACATATATATCATATAATAATATGTACTTCTATAGTATAAAGGCATTTATATTTTATCTTTTAAAAAAATAAAATTGATTCTTGGAGCAAATGTACCCTAAATGAGACTTGTTTGGGTAATAGCAAATAAGGAGTGTGGAGGACAGGGAAGGAAAAGGGACCCTGAGAACTGAGTCCCTGCAAGGAATGCAATCATTATATACAAGAATAATGTACTACAAAAAGTAAAAATTGGAAAGAAAATTATGGAATTAAGACTGGCAGATATAGGATAAAAACTGTTCACTGACCCCTGATTACAGAGGAAGAATATAGCACTGCATTTAGAGAAGACTTCTTTTTTTCACAGCATTACAATTCTTTACCTTATAGAAAACTAAAAGGCAGTCTATATATAGGCAGCTGTCTGAGTATAGAATACATAGAAGGAAATCAATAAATGTTAAATATACTCTTGACTGCTTCTCTGATGGTTTGGGGTTATAACAAATGCATTTTCCTCAGAATTATGTTCAGTCAGTGGCGATATAGTGAGAACTTACCATGTGCTAAGTTCTGGGAGGAGTAGCTTCAATAAATCTGTGGTTTAATTAATATAGACACAAGGGAGAGAATCCCATGGTTAGGAAGCAGTGTGACCATGAGAAAGATGATGAGTTGAATTAAGTATTAATAGAATTATGACTATTGTTTAGTAAAAGGGTCTGGTTACTAAGGTAGGCAAAAGAAGATACATCTTATTAACTCAATAAGAATCTTGCTTATGTTTGTAGCTAGTAATATAAAATACTGAAGTTACTGTTACTATTTTTGCATTATTTAGACAAAATGTTTTTATCATTTGCCCCCTTCCTTGCAATATGATCCCTTTGATGCATGCTTGATCTCAAATAACTGACCACACGTAGAATAAGCTATGTTCAAAATGCAAAGTATGAAAATGCAGCAGATATTAGGTATGATGTGTGTTAATTATAAACATGTCCCTACAAAACTGTGATCCAAATATAAAGTGAGACATTCTTTGATCCTTATTTAAAAACTAAATTTCCAATCCTTTACAAAATGAGAGTAGAAGGTAGAAATTTCAATAACATACAGGAGTCTTGCTGCACAAGACTTGCATTATGCATTGTATAACTTGATGTCTTAGAAAATTGGCTTGAGTTCTGGTTTTTGTTTTATATTCTTTTATGTTTTCTTCCATTGGCATATCGCATTTATTCCTTATATGACATTTAGCTTATCATTTATTTCTTAGATTTTTCTTTACCTGTCCTATATGTAGTACTTATATATTTTTAAAGCATCAGTTCTTTTCCTCTTTACTTGATTTTACCTCATTACTATATAATGGCTCCAGATTTCTTATTCAATTCACATTTATCCATTTAAAAGTGATAACTAAGAATTGCAGTTGCTTCTCTTTTTTGCCAATTCAGAGTCTCAAATTAATAATATTTTTCAAATATTAAACTTGAAATCCTTTTATTGCTCAGATAGTTTTTCATCTGGGAAATGATATCTTACCTCTAGAAAATTACTAGCCTCTAAAATTCATTATCCACAATCCTTTGAAGACTAACATAGGTACAAAAGTTATGTAATATTTTCTAAAGTGGGAGGCAGTTTGTGTGGTGTGTGTTCGTGTGTGTGCATTTGTGTGTGTTGGACACACATACCTGAGCTCAATCTGTGCCTTTTAGGGGTGGCATTTTCTTTCTCCTCTCCAAATAAAGATGTCTTATTTTAAAGAAGATATATAAACTATCAAATGCAATCTGATGTTTTTGTTAAATAATAAGCAACAGAAGCATACAGAAATAAATATTTCTTATGGAGGTAAAATATATACAACTCTAGAATCATAAATATACTGGAGAATTATAATATGAATTTGTAAATTGTATGCAAATAGCTTGTAACCAGATCTATAAAGACATAAATAAAGCAACAAGACTGAAAGGTTTATACGTTGGCTTGTTTATAGAGTAGCACAAACATTTTTCTTTTTTAATTGGCAATTAATTTTCGGCAGCCATCTAGGTACTTTCATGTCAAATTACTTTCCCTACACTAAACAAGATTAGGCATCCAAGCAGCAAAGCACTTATGTGAAAGTGAGAAACTGACTGTCAAGTAGATATTTTCCACCTATAACCAATTAAAATGTTTCTTTTTTGATGAATGGGTGTTGTAATTTCACATTTTGTATTTTTACCTAAGTACATACCTGTATAACATTGCAGTTTACAAGAGCTAAAAAGCTGTGTACTGAGATTTCTGCTATTTTTCTCATGCATTTACCTTCAGAATGAAACATATGAGCATTTTCCATGGCAGTGAGGGGTGCATATTAAAAGATAGCTTTCTTATGATGCTACACACAAATATTCAACAGTACAAATACATATACAGATTGAAGTGTATGTGTATTTACAAGTGTATATATATATATATATACACACACACACACACACACACACATATATTTTAAGCAATAATTAAACTTCAAGAAATGTTTCTTTCAAATGGCTTTTAACCTCACAGTTCCTTGCTGATTCTCAACTTACATTAAAATGTAAATATCCCTGTGTTTAAAAGTTAGGCCATTGACACGTAAGGTAAAAAAGTAATATATTATTGATAATCTTCAAGTGAATGACATAAAAAGAAAAATATTGATTTTCTGGAAGATGTCTCATTTTTCTTACTTCACAGAAGACTGATGTAGGTTCATGAGCCTATCAATATTATTTGAATTAATGCATATTCCTTACTATTGATTGCTTTAACAATGATTGTCATAACTGATTTATGGGCACTTATTCCTGCTAAATATTTTAAGAAGTAAATATCAGATTTGTATACCTAAGTAGATTGACTTGAATAAACAGAGAGTTGGATGTTAACATTATGCTTTCTGACTTAATCCATATTATAATACATTATGCAACTTGAATTTTTAAGATAGCAAAAAATATCCCTCAAAGTTAACATCAAAAAAAGTTGATATACTCATTAGAATTGAGTATAACACATATTTTTAAATTTTGAGGCAATGATTGATTGCTTGAAAATATACCTAACATCTGTGAGAAAAACTGGTTTATTAAACCAAATCATAAAATGTGAGTATACCTTAATATACTGAAGATATGTATGTTATTGCTTAGAAGAGAGTAGCATATAGACTTGTAAATTTTATTTTCAGCCCACAGTGACAATTGATATTCATTGTTTCCCAAATTCTCCAAGGCTATGCTATGTCCACATTTTTTGGAAGCCTTCATTTGCAGAACAAATATTTGAATTTTGTATTGTTCAATCTATTTTTCTTTTATTAACTGTGTTTTTGTTTTGTTAACTAATTAAGTCATAAGGATTTTACAGAGTATATTCTAATGGTTTTATACCTTCAAGTTTTACATTTAGATCTATATTGCATTGAATGATCTTTGGGTATAATATGTGAGATAGTGCTCTGAATATACAATTTTACAGGTGAATATTTCTTAGTACTATATTTTGATGCTACAATTGTTTTCCTGTTTCACTTTCTTGATATCCTTAATAAAATTCAATTGATGTAAATATAATTCAACTGATGTAACATATAAATATACATACACATGTATATTAATGTATCTATATCTATATCCATCTATATCATCTATATCTTTATTCTAATCTCACACAGTTTTGATGACTAGATGTCAGTGAGTTTTGAAATAGGGAAATGTGATTATTCCAAAAATGTTCCCTTTTATATGACTGTTATTTTACATTTGGCAAAAATTTTTGCTTCTCAGTCTAATACCTTGTCTTTCAATTACTGTTGTCATAATATATTTTTCAAACCTTTAACTTCAGTGCATCTTTGAGTCTAAATGGTATCTTATATAGAGATCAAAAAATGTTTTCTGCTTTTTTTTGTACCAAAATAGGAATTGAGCCTAGAACTTTCAAACTTCCTCGAATGACTCTTTGCCCTTTTTCTTAGTCACTAAGTTATCCAGACTGATCTCAAACTTGTGAACAATTCCTCTTGCCTCAAGCTCCTAGAGTGTTGGAATTATAGGTATGCACCACCATGTCAGGCCAAAGAGCTGGATCTTTATTTCTTTCTTTTAAAAATTTGTTTTGTTAATCTTTGCATTTTGATCAATTTTTGTTTTACTAACAATTTTCTTATTACCTATATGTTGGATTTATATCTTGTCACTGTGTTCTTGTTTTATTGTCATTATTAAGTGGATATATTCACAATTTAATTTCACTAGTAATTTATAATTAGAATTTTGAATTATTATCTTAAAGTTTATACTAAGTCATGCAGTAAAGTTTGTATCTTAAAATCCACTTCAGATTTGAACTAAATACCAGTAAACGCACAGGGCAAATGCCACATATGGATAGAGTCAGAGTAGTAAAGTGACTTGGAGTCAAGTAACTTTAAGTTTCCACGTGCCTCTACTTGTGAGAAAGATGAAAGGAAGAATCCTCCTTTTAGATGAGAGAGTATGGTTCTGTGGACAACTTGACTTCTAAGTTTTAGCCTTGGAAATGTAAAATCAAGATACTGATACACTTTTGTATGTTATAAATCTAAAAATAAACTGCTATAATATTAAAGGTGTGTATTCTAACCAGTTACCACAATTATAGTAGATTAACAATTCAAAACAATTAAGATTATATGGATTCAGAGGTTGACCACTGATATCATTCTGCTAAAATCTGGATGTTGGCGAGGCCACATTCATTTTCATAAGGCACAGGGACAATTTGTTTCTTCAACTTTTTGTCTAGAAATAAGTCTAATAATGTATCAATATCTACATACCTCTACAATCTGCATGAAAGACTTTTGATGAAGGCAATTATGTTCATAATTATAAAAGAGAATTATAAAAGAGAATATAATAAAAGTAAGTAAACCTTTCTTCTTCATAAGTTTCCTTAAACAAATATTTCATTACAGCAATGAAAACTAATATAGACTCTTATTTACAATTAAGTATATAAAATTCTCTGAATTTACAGGTGCTCAGTATTCTAGAGCTACCATAACAAAACATCACACTTGGGAGGCTTACACTAACAGAAGTTCAATCTCATTCAGTTCTAGAGGACAGAAGTTTGGAATCAGTGTATAAATAAGATCACGTACCCTCCAAGACTCTGCATATCTTTCCTTGCTTATTCGAGGAGTGGGTGATCCTAATCTTTAGTGTTACCGGGATAGCGGCTATACCATGTCAGCCTCTATCTCTGTCACCTGAAATTTTCCACGTGTGTTTGTGTATATGCACATGACTGCATCCACTATAGCTCTACTCTCTTAAAAGGACACTGCTAGCATTACAGAAGGACCTCCCTTAATGACCTTATTTTAACTTGATTACTTTTGCAAAATCTTTGCTGTGCTGTGGATGGTATTTATTCTCAAAAGACTGATTACAAGCATCTGAGATCTTCAGGATGCAGATGCTTGGAAGTGAAACCCTTAGAGGAGTGGGGTGAGGTCTTTTGGGGAGCTGTCCTCAGAGGGGAAGACTAGTCTGCTGGTGTGAGTTCTCCTGAGACATAAAAGTGTGGCCCTGATTCTGAGTCTCTGTTACTTTCCATCTAGCGATGTGCTCGCTTGCTGTCCACATGCTGTCACCATTGCCATCTGTAATGATATGACTCAAGCTGCAGGGTCCTCAGCAGAGCTAAGCTGACGTAGGCATCTTGCTGGGAATTTCCAAAACCATAAGTAAATAAACCTCTCTTCTTCATAAGTTTCCTTACACAAACATTTCATGACAGCAATGAAAACTAATGTAGACTCTTATTTCCAATTAAGTTCACCTGTGCAGATACTAGAGACTAGGACTTCCACACACATTTAGGAGGGGATACAATTTCACTGTATTTACCAATCATCTGTCTACCGATCTACCATACACCTTTCACGAACCTAGGACCTATGTCCTTTACTAAGATTAATTTTATCTATTAGCAGAAGTAAAATTAATAAATGACATGTTTTATAAAGATAATTTCCCACAAGATTCTCTTTACTAAGACTCATTCTTTTTTGCTTGTGAGCCTGGATTACTATTTGTAGTAACTTTTATTCAAATTAACACATTTATTTAGTATTTGTTATGACAGATTTTTGTTGCTAATAGCAACAAAATCAAATTTTAATTATCTCAGAATTTTTTATAATCTCTTCATTTTTAATTAAATTTATTAGAACAATTTATATATGCATAATGATCATATTCACTATAGGAAAATTTTACCCAAAAATGGTGCATCTTGATCCCTCTTTCTTTATCCCAAACCCTCTCTCCCTTCAACCACTTTTCTCCTCCTTATGTACAGACATTTGTTGCCATTTTATCCTTCCTTTATTATTTTTTTCTTTCCTCTCCCTTTCTCTGTCTGTCCATCCATGGGTCCCCTTTCTTCTAAACCATTTCTTCCAATTGCACAACTTCTATAATACATTGTGGTCCTTATTTACACTTAAGGATTCTCACACCAAAGAAACAATGTGATGTTTACATATTTGTAACTGATTTATTTCACTTAAGAGTATAGTCTCAAATTGCATCCATTTTCCTATAAATGTCACACATTTATCCTTTTTATGGCTGAGTAGTACTCCATTGCATTAAAAACACCATGTCTTTTTTACCTATTCCTCAGTCAATGGGCATTTGGGCTATTTCCAAGATATAGCTATTACAAAACTGTGCTGCTATAAACAGGGATGCGAGTGTCTCACTGTGGTATGACGTTTTTAATTCTTCTGGATAGATACCCAGAAGGAGAATAGCTGGGTCAAATGGTACCCATAATCCTGGTTTTCGAAGAAATCTCCACACTGATTTTCACAGTCTCACTTGTCTACGCTTCCACTAACAGGGGGCGAAGTGTTCCTTTTTCTCTCACAGCCTATCGAGTATTTGTTATTGGTTGATTTCTTAATGATAGCCATTCTCTCTAGAATGAGATGGAATCTCAGCATTGTTTTAATTTGCGTCTGTCAAATAACGAGTAATGTTGAACATTTTTTCATGTATTCATTTGCTACTTGTATTTCTTCCTCTAAGAAGTGCATATTCATTTCAGATGACCAGTTCTAAACTGGGTCTTTGAATTTGAGGAGTCTGATTCTTTTCAATTCTTTACATGTTCTATATGTTAGTACCTTGTCTGAGGAACAACTGGCTAAAATTTTTCCCACTTTGTTTGTGTATTTTTCCCACTTTGTGTGCATCACTCTATTAGTAATTTCTTTTGCTGGAAAAAAGGTTTTTAATAGGTTGAGATCCCAGTTGTTGATACTTTGTATTATTTCCCAAGTGATAGAACTTTTGTTCATGAAATCTTTGCCTCCTATGTCTTTGAATGTTATACCTATTATATCTTCCAGTAGATTTAATGTTCTGTTTTTAATGTTTCGTGTTAATGGAAGCCAGTATTTCTATCACTATTTACTAAAGAGACTAGCTATCTTCCAGTGAAGTTGTTTGCTCCATTTGTCAAAGATAAGGTGGCTGAGTTTGTTTGGAGTTGTTTCTGGATCTTCTAATCTATTCCATTGATCTTCAGGACTATTTTTTTTTCTTTTAATCACAGTAGCTTTGTAGTATAATTTCAGTCAAGGATTGTGGTTGCTTTCTGCCTTTTCTTTGTTGCCTAAAATTGTTCTTGTACTTCTAAGTCTGTTTGGGTTCCAAGAGAATCTTAGGAATGTTATCTCTAGTTCTGCAAAACATGCTAATAGTATTTTGATTGGGATTGTGTTAAATTTGTGTAATGATTTTGGGACTATGGACATTTTCATTATGCTGGTTCTTCCTACCCATGTGAAAAGGATATCTTCCTGTTTTCTGATGGTTTCTTTGACTGGTTTTTTCAGAGTTCTGTAATTTTCAATGGAAAGGTCTTTTAATTCCTTTGTTAGATTGATTCCTAAGTATTTCTTTTCTTTCTTTTTTTTTGATGCTATTGTGAAAGTTCATTGATTCCTTAATTTCTTTCTCAGTTTTTTGTTGTTTGTGTACAGGAATGTTATTAATTCTTTAGTGTTGACTTTGTACTCAGTTATGAAACTGAATTTAGTTATTAAATCTACTAGTTTTAGGTGGAGTTTTTGGGACCTTCTATGTATCATGTCACCTGCAAATAATGATAATTTAATTTCTTCCTTTCTATTTCTTTCTCTTGTCTCATTGCCCTGGTTAATGTTTCTTGACCTATAATAAATGTGGGAGGTGTTGGTGGAAATCTTTATCTTGTTCCTGATGTTAGAGTGAACAATTTTGGTTTTTGACCATTTAGTTTGATTCTGGTCATTGGTTTGTAAAAGATGGCTTTTATCAAACTGAATTAAATACAATCTATTCCAGCATTTATTGGACTTTTATCATAAATGGGCATTGGACTTTTTAAAAAATTTTATTTAAAGAGAAAAAAAGCAAAAGAAAAGAGGGCAGCAACAATACAGAACTCTAAAAGGAAAAAGAAAAAACACTAAGAAATCACTAGTTGATAAATTATATATTGTCATCTTGGATGTAGTTGTTCAAGTTACAAAATTAAAAGATACGTAGTAGACATTCAAACAGTGAGACTACAAACAGTTCTGCTCAAAGATCCAACAAAGATTCAGCAATATGGTCATCTATTTTACACACTCAAGCATACATGCAGTTATATCCCTTAGAGCACTTTCTTTTCCTCTCTTTACAATAGCAATTACAAATTTTGGTTTTATTACCCTTGTAGTTCTTATTCACTTTTTACACTAGGGACACAATATGATATTTATAAATATGATTCTTATTTATTTCACTAATGAGGATAGTCTCAAGTTGTATCCATTTACCTATGAAGGCCTCAAAATCATCCTTTTTTATAGCTGAGTAATATTCCATTATATAAAAGTGCCACGTCTTTTTCATCCACTCTGCAGTTGATGGGCATCTTGGTTGTTTCCAGGATTTAGCTATTACAAGTTGTGCAGCTATGAACATGGATGCACATATATCACTGTGATATGAACTTTTCAGTTCTTCTGGGAAAATACCCAGGAGGGGAACAGCTGGATTGAATGGGGCTTCCAATCCTAGCCTTCTAAGAATTCTCCATATGGATTTCCATAATGGTTGCACCAGTCTACATTCCCACCTACAGTGGAGCAGTGTTCCTTTTTCCCCACAGCCTCACCAACATTTGTTATCAGTTGATTTCTTAATGGCAGCTATTCTTTCCAGAGTGAGGTGGCATCTCAATGTTGTTTTAATTTGCATTTCTCAAATGACCAGTGATGGTGAACATTTCTTCATGTATTTATTGGGCATTGGACTTTTACAAATGCTTTTTCTTCACCTATTTAGTTGATCATGTGATTTTTGTCTTTAGCTCTACTGATATGGTGTATTGCATTTATTGATTTGCATACTTTGAACCATTTCTGAATCCCTGAGATGAATCCCACTTGGTCATGGTGTACAACATTGATAATACACTGCATTCTGCTTGCCAGTAACTTACTGAGTTTTTTTGCATTTATGTTCACTAGGGAGATTGGCCTGCAGTTCTCTTATTTCATTGGGTCCTTCTCTGGCTTTGGTATTAGGGTAATGCATTATTCCAGGCATGAGTTTGGAAATATGGTTTCCCTTTCAATTTCAATAAAGAATTTCATCAATAGTTGCATTAGAGTTTTTATAAATTTCTTGTATAATTCAGCAATAAATCCATCAGGATGTGGGCTTTTCTTTGTTGGTAAGTTTTTAATTACATTTTTAATTTTATTGATTGATATTGGGTTATTTAGAATTTTTGTGTCTCTTTTGTTTTTTTCATTTCATATGTATTTAGGAATCTATTTCTCCTATATTTTCCATCTTAGATTACAGGTTCTCAAAGACTAGTTACTGATGATCTCCTGGATTTCCACAGGATCCACTATGATTTCATCTTTTTCACTACTAATTGCATGAATTTGAGTCTTTTCTTTCCTTTTTTTGACAATGTTGGATAAGGGTTTACCAATTTTATTTAATTTTTCAAAGAATCAATTCTTTCATTCATTGTTTCTTTGTATTTTTTTAGTCTCAATCTCTATGACTGTATCTCAAGTTTCATTTGTTGTTTTTTTTCTAGTTGTTTAAAATTCAACATTAAGTTGTTTACTTGTGTGCATTCCGTTTTGCTGATGTGAGAATCCACTGCTATAAATTTCCCTCTTAAGGCTGCTATCATCATGTCCCATGTATTCCAATATATTGTATTTGCATTGTCATTTAATTTTAGATAGTTTAATTTCTTATTTAATTTCATTTGTGATCAATTGGTTGTTTATAAGGGCATTGTTTAATTTCCTGGAGTTTATGTAGTTTTTGCATGTTTTTGCTGTTGATTTCCAGTTTTACTGTACTGTAGTCAGAAAATATGCAGGGGATAATTTCAATTCCTTTGCATTTACTTAAGCATGTTCTGGGGCTGTTGTATGTCTACTTTGGAGAACATCCCATAATCAGCTGAGTGGAATGTGTATTCTGATATACATTAATGTGGGGTAGAATGCTCTGTAAACATCTACTATTTCATTTGTTCATTAGTTTGGTTTAATTCTGATATTTCTTTGTTGATTTTTTTGTCTACTTGATCTGTCTATTTGTGACAATAGGGTATTAAAGTCTACCAATACAAACTTTTAGTGCTTATATAACTTTTATAACCATTAATATTTGTTTTATGTAGTTGGGTGCACTGGCATTTGGGACATATGTATCTATGATTGCTATATCTTCTTGGCATTTTCTTTAGTAAGTATTTAGTGACCCTCATTGTCTCTTTTCATCAGTGTTAGCTTGAAGTTCACATTATCTGCAAATAGAATGATTACCCCTATTTTTTTTCTAAGTTCTTGTTGCATGGAGTATCATTTTCCATCCTTTGATTTTCTATGAATTTCTTTTGAGTTAAATATGTGTCTTCTATGTAGCATACTGTTGAATCTTGCTTCTTAAGCTATTCTGTGTCATTTGACTGCTTGAATTCAGACTTTTTATTAATAGTTATAACTGGTATGTATTGGCAATCCTCATATTATTTTCCTGCTGTTGGTTCTGTCTTTCCTTTCTGATTAACTTCTTGTTTTGCTTGGTGACTTCTCTCTACAAATGTTCTTGGAATTGTGGTTTCCCTTATCTCTTCCTAAAATATCCTTCAGAACATTTTGGAGATCTGGTTTGGTAGTCTTGAATTACTTCAGTTGTTCTTTGCCATTAAGTATCTTGTTTCTTTAATGATTTTGAAAGACAGTTTTTCAGTGTAGCTCAATCTGGTTTGGAGTTTTTTTCTTTTAGGGTTTGAAATGCCTCATTCCAAGCTTTTCTTGACTTGAGGGTTTCTGTTGAGAAGTCTGCTGTGATTCTGAAGAAGGTAATTTAGTTCCTTTCTCTAACTGCTTTTAATATGCTGTTCTTGTGCTGAATTTCTAGAACTTTGATTATTATACATGTTGGTACAGATTTATTTTGTTCATGGTTATTTAGAGTTTTGTATGCCTCCTTTATTTGTATGTTAAATTCTTTATCCACATTGGGGAATTATTCTGGCATTACTTCCATGAAGTTTTTTATGGCATTTGTACAGCCTCTGGCTTTCTCATTAACCCCATTCAGTCTTATGTTGCTATTCTTTGTCTCATTGTGCAGCTGTTGGATTGATTTTTCATGTTCTCTTGCTATTTTTAAGATGTCTTTCTTTTGGTAACTAAATGCAATCCTATCTTTATTGGTATTATATCTTGGCCTTTGTTCATTCTGTTGTATATACTTTCAAAGGAACTTTTAATCTCCTAGATATCTGTTTGGAACTATTTCTTTTTTAAATTTTGTTTATTTTAAAGAGAATAAAACAAAAGAGGACAGATCTAAGCAGATCAGAATGGAACAATGTAAGCAACACAGCACTTCACAACAAGACAACTGGATATTAACAGTAGCTATCATAATGTCTCTTTCTTTGAAATAGTTGAGCTTAGCTTTACACACAATAATGTCAAACATAACAAAATAGAATAAAACCACTCAAGACAATGAAAGTATTGCAAGGCATTCTGAACCAAATAACTGAAGATGAACAATGGCTAGTATATTAGCTCATTTTCCATAAAAATTTGTTTATATTATTACACATATTAAAATCCAGTAAGACACAACATGATAGAACCAATGGTAATAGAAGAACAGAATTATGGTAGGCCTTCAAAACCAAATGATACTAAATCAGCAATGGCTGCCATAATGTCTTGTTTTCTTCAAAGTAGCTGTTCATACCATCACAAATATTAAGATCATACAAAACAGAATAAAACAATTCCAACCAATGAATGAAAACATAAGACTTCAAAGCAATATAATGGTGAAAACCATGTTTACCATAAAATCTTATGTATTCTTACCATTCCTTACACTAGGGAGACTATATGGTATTTATATATGTGAGTTTGATTTATTTCACTTATGAGTATGGATTCAAGTTGCATCCATTTATTTATAAATATCTCAATGTGATCATTCTTTATAACTGAGTAGTACTCCATTGTATAAAAGAAAAACAGTTTTTTTTTATCATTCCTCAGTTGATGGGCACATAGGTTGTTTCAAAAATCTGGCTATTACAAATTGTGCTGCTATAAACATGGGTGCACATATATCACTATGGTATGATGTTTTCAGTTCTTCTGGGAATATGCCTAGGAGTGGAATAGCTGGGTCAAAAGGGACCTCCAACCCCAGCTTTTTGAGGAATCTCCAGATTGACCTCCACATTGGTTGCACCAGTCTACACTCCCACCAACAGTGCAGAAGAGTTCCTTTTTCCCCACAGCCTTTCCAGCATTTGTTTTTGGTAGTTTTGTTGATCCTGGCCATTCTTTCTGGAGTGAGATGGAATCTCAGTGTGGTTTTAATTTGCATTTCTCTAATGACCAATGATGACGAACATTTTTTCATGTATTTATTTGCCATTCACATTTCTTCATCTGAGAACTGTGTGTTCATCTTGGATGCCCATTTTTGGATTGAGTCTTTGAATTTCAAGGGTCTGATTTTTTAAAATTCTTTATAAGATCTAGATAGAAGTCCTTTGTCTGAGGGACAGTTTGCTAAGATTTTTTCCCAGTTTGTGGGTTTTCTTTTCACTCTGCTGGAGATTTCTTTCAACATGCAGAAATTCTTTAAGAAGATGTTATTCCAGTTATTGATTCTGGGAAGTATTTCCCGTGCAATTTAGTTCTTGTTCATGAATTCTCTACCTACCCCTATGTCTTAGAGATTTTTACCTACTTTGTCTTCCAACAGATTTAGTGTTTCTGTTTTAATATTTAGATCTTTGATCCATTTAGATTTTAGTTTAGTTCATGGTGATAGGCATGGGTCTAGTTTTAGTTTTCAGCATACGGATAGCCAGTTTATACAGTGCCATTTATTAAAGAGACTGTCATTCTTCCAGTGAACATTTCTGGACCCTTTATCAAAGATAAGGTGGTTGAGTGTATTTGTAGTTGTGGTTGTATCTTCTAGTCTATTCTATTGATTTTCAGGTCTGTTTTTATTCCAATACCATGTTGATTTTATTATGGTAGCTTTGTAGTATAACTTCAGGTCAGGGATTGTGATACCTCCTGCCTTGGCTTTGCTGCTTACAATTGCCTTTGCTATTCTAAGTCTCCTCTGATTCCAGATGAATTTTAGGAGTGATTTCTCTAGATCTATGAGGCATGTTAGTGGTATTTTCATTGGGATTGCATTGAATCTGTATAACAATTTTGGGAGAATGGCCATTTTCACAATGTTTATTCTTCCTATCCATGAACAAGGGATGTCTTTCCATTTACTGAGGTCCTCTTTGATATCTTTTTTCAGGGTTTTATAATTTTCCCTGTACAACTCATTTACATCTTTTGTTAGATTAATTCCTAAGTATTTCATTTTTTTGGATGCTAGTGTGAAGAGTGTGGCTTCTCTTATTTCTTTCTCGGTGATTTTTTGTCAGTGTATAAGATTGCTATTCATTTTTGAGTATTGACTTTGTATCCAGCTACATTGCTGAATTTATTTATTATATCTAGGAGTCTTTCAATGGAGGTTTGGGGGTCTTCTATGTAGAGTATCATGTCATCTGCAAATAATAATTTTACTTCTTCTTTTCCTATCTTTACTCCTTTTATTTCTCTCCCTTGTCTAATTGCTCTGGCTAGTATTTCCAGTAGTATCTTGAATAGTTGTGGTGAAAAGGGACATCCTTGTCTTGTGCCTGATTTCAAAATAAAGGCTTTCAATTTTTTGCCATTTAATATGACACTGGCTGTTGCTTTGTTGTAGATAACCTTTATCACATTGAGGTTAAGACCATCCATTCCAATTCTCTGTAAGGTTCTTATCATGAATGGGTGTTGGATCTTATCAAAAGCTTTTTCTTCTTCTATAGAAATGATCATGTGAGTCTCACTTTTGACTCTATTGATATGGTGGATTACATTACTTGATTTATGTAAGTTGAACCATCCCTGAATGCCTGGGATGAATCCCACTTGGTCATGGTGTATAATCTTCTTGATGATTTGCTGCATCCTGTATGCCAATATTTTATTGAGAATTTTTGCATCTATGTTCATTAAGGAAATTGGCCTATAGTTCTCTTTTTTAGTTGGCTCTTTCTCAGGTTTTGGTACTAGAGTGATATTTACTTCCAGGAATGAGTTAGGGAGAATTGCTTCCCTTTCAATTTCATTGAAGAGTTTGAGGAGTGTTGGCATTAAGTCTTTTTTGTATTTCTTGTAGAATTCCACAGTGAATCCGTCTGGGGCTGGGCTCTTCTTTGTTGCTAGGGACTTGATTACATTTTCAATTTAACTAAAATAAATTGGGTTACTCAGCAGTTTTACATCTTCTTGATCCAGCTTTGGTGGTTCATATGTTCCTAGGAATCTGTCCATTTCTTTGGTTTTATTGAACCTATGAGAGTAGAGGTTTTCAAAATAGTTGTTGACGATCTTCTCTCTTTCAACAGGGTTGGTAGTGATTTCACCTTTTTCATTCTGTATTGTGTGAATTTGAGTCTTTTCTTTCCTTTTTAAATTAGGTTAGCTAGGGCCTTATCAATTTTATTTATTCTTTCAAAGAACCAACTCTTTGATTTATTGATTCTTTGTATTGTATTCTTAGTCTCTATTGTATTAATTTCTACTCTGATTTTTATGATTTCCTCCCTTATTTTGGCTTTGGGCTTGGCTTACTCTTCTTTTTCTAGATGTTTGAGGTGTAATATCAGGTTGTTTATTTGTGTTTGTTCTGTTTTCCTAATGAGGCAACTCAGTGCAATAAATTTTCCTCTTGAGGACTGCTTTCATTGCATCCCACAGGTTCTGGTAAGTTGTATATGTATTTTCGTTTGCTTGTAGATATTGTTTGATTTCTTCTTTAATTTCCTCTGTGACCCACTGATTGCTCAAGAGTGTATTATTCAATTTCCATGTGTTTGTTGGGGTTTTGCAGTTACTTTTATCATTAATTTCCAGTTTCATGGCACTATGATCCAATAACATGCATGGGATAATTTCAATTATTTTGAATTTACTTAAATATATTCTCTGGGTTAGTATATGGTCTATTTTAGAGAATGTCCCATGTACTTCTGAGAAGAATGTATATTCTGATGTTGTTGGTTGAAATACTCAGTATACATCTATCAAATCCATTTGTTCACAGGTGTGATACTGTTCTGATATTTCTTTGCTGATTTTCTGTCTAGGTGATCTTTTCCTTTGTGTCAATAGTGTGTTAAGGTCTCCTGTTATAATTATGTTATTGCCTATTTGATTTTTCATTTCTGTTAATACTTGCTTTGTGTAGGGGTGCTCTGGAATTTGCTGCATATATATTTAAGATTGTTTACTCTTCCTCTTGCAGTTTTCCCCTAACTAGTATGTATTGACCTTTATTCTTGGTTTGAAGTTCACATGGTCTGCAAACAGAATAGCTATCCCTGCTTTTTTTTTTTTTTTTGAGTTCCTGCTGCATGGAGTACTGTTTTTCATCCTTTGACTTTCAATCTATGAATTTCCTTTTGGGTTAGATGGGTTTCTTGTAGACAGCATATGGTTGAATGTTGTTTCTTGATCCATTCTGCCAGTCTGTTTCTTTTAATTGGTGAATTGAGGCCATTTACATTAATGGTTATAACTGTCATATGACATTAGTTTATTGTTGACATGTTATCTTTTTGATGTTGTATCTTAACTTTCCATTCTTTTTCATTGTCTGTCTTTCTTAGTGGTTTTTTCCTATGTGTATCTAGAATGTCTTTCAATATTCTTTGTAGGGTTGGTTTGGTGATCACAAAGTTCTTCAGCTGTTCTTTGTCATGGAAGTATCTTATTTCTCCATCCATTTTGAAGGACAGTTTTGAAGGGTACATCAGTCTTGGTTGGAAGTCATTTTCTTTTAGTATCTGAAATACTTCACTCCATGCTCTTTTTTTTTTTTTTTTTGTACCGGGGATCAAACTCATGACCTCGCACTTGCCAGGCAGTTGCTTAAGCCACTGACCTAAATCCCCAGCCCTCCATGCTCTTCTTGACTTCATTGTTTGTGTTGAGAAGTCTGCTGTGACTCTGATAGGTTTTCCTTTATAGGTGATCTGTTTTTTCTCTCTAATAGCTTTTAATATTCTGTTCTTATGTTGGATTTCTGGGATGGTGATTATCATATGTCTGGGTGTAGTTTTCTTTTGGTTATGGCTGTTTGGAGTTCATATGCTTCACTAATCTGTATGTCAGTTTCCATACTCCTGTTTGGGAAATTTTCAGCTATTACTTCTGTAAATAGCCTCTTGATATCATTTGGAGTTTCCCCTTTTTTTTTCATTTTTCCCTACTAATTTTATGTTGTTTTTCTTTGCATCATCTTGCAGCTGTTGAACTATTATTTCTGACTTCTTGTTATTTTTAGAAGATCTTTCCTTTCCTGTTCACTAGCTGCAATCTTATCTTCAATGTCTGAGATTCTATCTTCACTTTCATTGAGGCAGTTTTTGCAACTTTCAATAATTTTTAGACTTCCGGTGTATCTGTTTGAATTTGCTTCATGTGTTCTGTTTGTTTCTTAAACTGTTCATTCAGGGATTCTATCATTTTGCTTTGTTCCTCTAATTTTTTAGCTGTGTCTTCATTAGATGCATTCATTATTTCTTTCACTACTTTTATCATTTCTTCTTTTACTTGGGAGATTGTTTATGATTTGAGTTCCCTCATAGCTTCCTGTACTTGCTTGTTTACTTCAGTTGATATCATTTCAGGCATTTCAGGTGTATGGCTAGTATTTTCTTCTATGTACATGGATCCTAGGCTTTCTTGGAATGGGCTGGGGCTTTGAGATTGCATTTTGGTCTTTCCTTTTGTCATTTTCCTATATTTCCATGTTTCCAGTGATGTTCCAAATCTTCCCCTGGATGTGTTGGAAATCACCTCCTGTGCCCTCCACTACTGGTACTCACAGGTCTTGGCTCCTCTGGTTGAATGAAGATCACTGGTGTGGTCCACTCAAGCCTGTGGATCCTCTGGAGCCTAGTCCATTGTCCTGAAGGGGCTAGGCAGGCACCCAGCTGCTGGTATAGATGGTCCCAAACTTTTCCCAGGCCTGCCCTGGTGAGCTGCTATTCACCTCACAGAAGTGGTGCAGGCCTCTGTATCTATTTCATGGCTTCCATTTCATGGTTTCCATCACTTCCCTAAATGGCTCTGTTTTTTATCTTTTTTTTTTTTTCTCTAGGTTCACTGGGCATGTCTTTCATTTTGTTCATTGTTTCTCTTTGGTGCCTGAGAGATTATTTTTGGATAGTCACCTCCATTTGTATTTTCATTTCTGTTGCCATCACTTCAGAAAAT
Organism: Hydrochoerus hydrochaeris; assembly: GCA_004027455.1. Lineage (NCBI taxonomy): Eukaryota > Metazoa > Chordata > Mammalia > Rodentia > Hydrochaeridae > Hydrochoerus > Hydrochoerus hydrochaeris. Next base: position 831,919 of record PVLA01000034.1, on the reverse strand, counting down.
TGCAATGTATGCCTTCAGATTTCTTCTATCTAATCGTGCTCTGGAGTTGTCCTGAGTGGCCTGGAGATCTTGGGTTGCAGTTTGCTTCTGTATCTTGTCATTTTTAAAAATTGTTCTACTATTTGGTTTGCTTTCTGTGTTGGTGCTTGTAGATTTCTCATGGGTTATATCATTATCAATAATATTGGAGATTCCATAGGAAATGTATATTTCTCTTAGTTGTCTTCTAGATATAGTGGCTCTTGGTCTTTGTGTCTCTCCAAAGATCTTGCTTTCCCAGTTTGTTATGGATGAGAAGTTGTTATCTATTTACCTTAATACCCCATCCTTTGATACTGGACTATGGTAATATTAATACTCTAGACAATTACAATATTGTCACATGAGGGAGAAAAGCTGATTATAACTTGTATGACATTGTGACTAATGTAGAATAATTAGCAATAACAATAGCATGAGTCATAGCCTAGCAAATGACAAAGTGTGTAAGTATTAATTTGGTACCTTAAACTGTAGTCACAAGCTATACTGTTATATATAGAATCCAACATATTCCAGGAACTTGTATGCAATGATTTTCTCATTAGTAGGTTAATCTTATCCTGATCAGGGGGGTATATTACAGGAATAAGGGACCACATAGAAAATGAATGAGGAGAAATATAGTAAAAGCAAAGATGTAAGGCAAAGGATGATAACCCCAGTTTTGGGAACTAGAGGGCAATGAAGAGGAGAAATAATTCAAAAGAAAGCAAAACATTGAAGCAAACTAGAGAGAAGCTATGTTCACTCACATAAGAGTATCATAAAATGAAAAATAGTAAAGGCAAGAGAGAAAGAAGATAAATAAGACAAAACAAAAAAAGGTAAAAAAAAACTAACTGGTAACATAAATAAATGTAAAAAACAAGCAAAACAAATCAAAGCAACAACAAAAATAACAACAAAAAAAAAAGACAGGAAAAGAAAAAACAAAAAAACCCAACCAGACTGAGAAAGGAAAACCACTCAAACAAACATACAAAAAAGAAAAACAGTAAAATGCCTCTGTTGTTCATAGTTCTCTGGTAATGTCCAACTTAAATTCCAAAAATGTGCTGTGTGACACCTTTATATTTGCAGTAGGATTTGTGCTGAGCATGGGGCTGATCTTTTCCTCTGGATTTGAGGGCTCCACTGGTCTTCAGCTGACAATGTCTATTTCTACTTACCTATGGCATTCTCTCAGTTGTTGTGCTGACCTCAGGTGGTGTGGGGGAAGGATTGTTCCTTGTCCAGTGTAGAGCTGACACCTTCCGGACCTTGCACAGTTTCCTAGTTTTCACACCACTAACTCCTTTAATCTGCTGGTCATAGGGCAGTGGGGCACATTTTTGTCACATTACGGGCCAAGGCTGCTTGGCCACTTGGCTGATTGCCCCACTGGGCCAAGGAGGCCACCATAATGAAGTTTGGTTGATCCCAGTTCTTCTCAGCAGAATTCCCTCCAGTCTGCCTCCCAGCTGCCAGCTGCCTACTGTTACTGGATGACTAGCCATTATCCTTTTATTTTTGAAAGATAGGTTTATTAGACATTAATTCTTGTTTGATTTCTTCAAACTCCTCACCCTGTCTGTTGTTCTCTCTGTGAGGGGGAGTTACTCACTCTCTTGCCAGATTCACCAATGTCTTAAGTTGGAGGGAGTTTCACTTCTGCTCCTATTTATCCACTGCAGACCTCTATTTTAGGGGCGAACTCACCACACCGACTGAAGCCTGCTGAGGTCTTCTGTTTGGGTGAGGGGTTCCTGAGTCTCTCATCCAGCCAGCAGAGTAATCCACTGTAGTCCAAGGTTCCCATGTTCCCAGTGGATGGCAGGCCTAACGGTGGCAGTCTTATGCAGCTTAGTCATAACTGCCCAAGATAGGATTTTGTGTAACCTGAGGTTTGGAAAATGAGAAATGCCAGTGGTCTGTCCACTTGGGGTGAAAAAGTGGATAAAACTAAGACCAGGCAAAGAGGGAATACCATGAAGTAAAGCTTGTTGAGTGTAGAAAAAAATAGGTTGTTGCTCAAATGGTTTAGATATTAACTCTCTTCACTAACATTTAGTATATTTTACTAATTAATGCTTTTCAGTTTTGTGTATGCCACTAAGAAAATATAGAGATATAAAATAATTTTTTACCAAAATAATTTACAGCATAATATTGGAGTGTGAACCCGCTGTGATCCTTATTTTGCCAACCTAGAGTTAATATCTTATGGAATTTATGCTTAAAGGTAAATATTTTGTTTACATTGTGAAAAGGCAAAGTATTTCTTATGGAAAAATACTTTAAAGAGCTAAATATTATTGAATATATTCAAATATTATTGAATATATTTAAATGTGTAATTTAAAATTGATATATTGGTTATTATAGTGGAAAAAGCTCTATCCATCAACTATAAAAATACACATTGTGTTATCTTATTAACTGTTTATTTAAAGTATTCATTTAATTGTTCTTGATAAAATAACATTTAATGTTACCAACACAAAAATCATGGTTAGGATAAATTTTAATTGATATTGTATAGTGTAATTACTGATCCCATTATGCAGTAGTTTATAATTCTGTCATAAATATGAATGGATAGCTTCCCATCATATACTATCAAGCATTTGTTCAATGACTTCCTTCATTTACTCTCATTATTACTGATCCTGTGCAATAGTTGCAAGAAATTTGGGCAACCCTTTAGATGCTACCACTATTTTATATTTCAAAATTGGATTAGATACTATGCATAATGCAAATAACCATGTAATTATTTTGAATTTACAATGTATTTACTATGTAATTGCATAGTAAGTACCATATAATTACAAGATGATTACATGATTATTTCTGCCTTTTACACAGCTTTAAAAGCAAAAGATTTGTTGCAATTATTATTAGCATTTATTGGTAAGTGTTACATAGTAGTGAACAATATTTATCATGTAATCCACCAAGCAGCAAGTGTTATTGTTTCAAAATTATATTTAAGTTGTTGTAGTGGATCTAAACCATTTCTAAAAACTAAAATGTATTAGTTTAAAAAGTTATCACACTTGAAAAATTACAAACGTAAGTAAAACACTCAATTTGGTATTTCAGAAACAGTTAATTATTCAGTACATTTCAGTAAACAATTAATATAGTATAATTTAGTTCAAGCTCTGAATTTCAAATAATTTTAAGTATTCCAAGAAAATTGTGATTGATTCATATGAAAAATTCAAACAGTTAGAGTAAAAATAATAAATAAATATATCCATATTATGATAATATAATGTATTATAATATTTATCAATTGTCTTACACATTCAGGTTTTTTTTTTTTTTGGTACCAGGGACTGAACTCATGACCTTGTGCTTGCCAGGCAGGTGTGTAAGCCACTGAGTTAAATCCCCAGCCCCAACATTGAGTTTTATAAAAATCTATATTTTCCTTTAGAGAATTATTGAGAGTTAAAGAAAAATTTGTGAAGATAGTATGGAACACTGTTCATGTACCTTGCATGCTGAATTTCTAGTAATATTAATACCTTGCATTAGAGTGGAATATGTATCACAATTCATGGACTAATATTGGTATAGTATTATAAAGTACATACTTATTTGATCCATTTTGACTTTAGTTTAGTGCATGGTGATAGACATGGGTCTAGTTTAAATCTCCTACTGGAAGAAAAATAGGTAAAAATCTTGAGAACTTGGGGTAGGCCAACAGTTCATGAACAAAAGCCAAACTGAATATGAAGTACTTTAAAGAAGCAACAACTGGGATCTTGTCTTATTAAAAAGTTTTTACACATCAAAATAAATCACTAACAATGAAAAGCAAACCTACCCTTTGGGAAAAGATTTTTCCCAACTGTACTCAAAGAACTTTTATTTAGAATGTATAAAGAATTGAAAAAATGTAGGCCCTCAAATTTAGAGACCCAATCCAAAGTAAGCATCTGAGATAAATATGCCCTTCTTTGATGAAGAACTACAAATAGCAAATAAATATATGAAAAAACATCAACATTATTGATCATTCAAGAAATGCAAATTAAAACAACAGAGACTCCTGAAAAACCCTGAAAAATTCCTGAATAAACACTCCTGAAAAAATGGTTAACATCAAGAAATAATCAATAACAAATAATGGTGGGCCTATAGGGAAAAGGACCCTTCTCCATTGTTGGTGGGAATGTAGACTAGTACAACCACTATAGAAATCAACATGGAGTGTCCTAAAAAAACTAGGATTATAGGTTTCATTCAACCCAGCTATTCCTTTTCTGGTATTTTCACAGAAGAACTGAAAACATACCACAGCAATCTATGTGCTCCCATATTTACAGCATATTTGTAACAGCTAAATCTTGGAAACAACTCAAATGCCCATCAACTGAGGAATGAATAAAAAAGATGTGGTATTGTTATATAATAGAATACTACTTAGCTCTAAAGAATGATAAATTTGAGGCTTTATAGGTACATGCGTACAACTAGAAATCATACCTATAAGTGAAATAAATCAGACTTCCATGTGTAAACATCATATTGTCTCATGAGTAAAGAAACTAAAAGAGTAAATAAGATCCAGAGTTACAGTAGAGGGCAAGGGATTTAGCTCAGTGGTATGAGTGCTTGTCTGACAAGTGAAAGGTCATGAGTTTTACCCCCAGTACAAAAAAAAAGTTACAGTACATATAGTAAAAGAGAAAAACACTGCTCTAAGAAAAATTGTATTGTATGATCAGTCTTTCATGCCTGTATCTGATAGCCTGGGCAATTACACTGAGAATAACAATATGCAAAACAACAGCTACTGTTAAATTTCTATCGTCTTGTTTTGAAATCTTATGTTACCATTATTTTTGATGCTGTTGTAATCATTTTTATTTTTGTTTTTATTTATTTATTTGCCTCTTAATTTTTCTAGTTTTTTGTCTAAAAATATAAAATATTTTTGCATCAAAATAAATAAAGTTTGTACTTTACTGCAATTAGTGATCAACCTTACCCAAGTATGGTCCTATTGTAACTAATTATATCTGCAAAGATACCATTTCTAATTGTGCCCTCATTCTGAGGTACCATAATTTGTTTAGGTGAACTTGTTTAACCTAAAATGATATCTAAAACATCACTGAACTCATGATCATTTTTGTGTTTACTGACACTTTCTTTTGGAATGTGACTGTTAATCATGATTTGTCAACTTATGAAACACTTAGTAGATGAGTAAAGCATAGTTTTGGGTGTGTCTCTGGATGACTGACATGAAGGCCAGCAAACAGGAGGAGAAGACTCACTTGGCTTCTAGGTAGCACAAACCAGTAAGATTGCAGCGTGGTTGCAATAAAAAGACAAAGAAGAAGAAAATGTATTCATGTTGAAGAGTGTAAATTTTCCTAAGCAGTGCAACTCTTGGTACTATTGCCTTTGGACATAGTTCTCCAGGTGTCCAGGCTCTTCAGCCTTCAGACACAGCCTTGAAACAGTGGCCGGCAGACAGTCTTCAGGTTTTCAGCCTTAGATTTGTGCAGCATTATAGATCTTTCTTGTTTTGTGGCTCCTATCTTCATGGCTGAACAACTACTGAAAGGATCATCTGACTCATCTGCAGTAGACCCATATGTTCTCTCCCACCTCTGACTATGTAAGCTTTCCTAGTAAATTTCCTAGTAAAATTATACACATATTTTCCATTGATTCAATTCTTCTAGAGAACTCTTAACCAACACCAGCTTTTGATAACAAGAATGGTTTTTGAGAAACAGAATTTCTAATTGCTTTAGAAATTCCTAAGTTGTCTCTCTAATTTGTTTTTATTTAATTTTATTTAAATAGAAAAAAATCAAAACAGAAAAAAACAGTAGCAATAATACAGAATTTCAAAAAAAATACAGTAACAAATCACTAGTTGATAAATTACATATTGTCATCTTAGAAATAGTTGTTCAATTTACAAAATTAAAGCATACAAAGTGGACATTCAGACAATAAGGGTGCAATCAGTTCTGTTCAATGATCCAACAAAAACTTAGCAATATAGTCATCTATCTTACACACTTAAACATAGATGCAGTTATATCGTTTAGAGCACTTTATTTTCTTCTCTTTTTTACAATAGAAATTACACATTTTGGGTTTTAATTATGCCTACATTTCTTATTACTTTTTACACTAGAGACACAATGTAATATTTATAAATATTATTATTATTTATTTCACTTATGAGGATAGTCTCAAGTTGTCTCCATTTATCAATGAAGGCCTCAAGATCATCCTTTTTATAACTGAGTAACATTCCATTGTATAAACATACCACCTCTTTTTCATCCATTCTGCAGTTGATGGGCATTTTGGTTGTTTCCAAGATTTTCGCTATTACAAATTGTGCTTCTATGAAAATGGGTACACACATATCACTGTGATATAACGTTTTCAGTTTTTCTGGGAAAATACCCAGCAGAGAAATAGCTGGATTGAATGGAACTTCCAGTCCTAATCTTCTGATTTCCATAGTGACTGCACCAGTTTAAAGCTGCAACCAATGGTGGAGCAGTGTTCTTTTTTCCCTGCAGCCTCACCAACATTTGTTATCAGTTGATTTCTTGATGGCAGCTGTGAAATCACAATGCTGTTTTAATTTGCATTTCTTGAATGACAAGTGATGGTGAACATTTCTTCATGCATTTATTTGCCATTTGTACATCTTCATTTGAGTACTGTGTGTTCATCTCGGATGCCCATTTTTGGAGAGGGTCTTTGAATTTGGCCGGCTTGATGTTTTTCAATTCTTTATATGTTCTGTATATAAGTCCTTTGTATGAGGGGTTGTTGGCTGAAATTCTTTCCCATTCTGTGGGTTTTCTTTCCACTCTGTTGGTGATTTCCTTGGAAGTGCAAAAACTTCAATAATATGAGATCCCAGTTGTTGATTCTTTGAAGTGTATCCCGTGCAGTTTGCATTTTGTTCATGAATTCTCTGCCTACCCCTATGTCTCCAAGATTTCTACCTACCTTGTCTTCCAGTAGATTTAATGTTCTGTTTTAATATTTAGATCTTTGATCCATTTAGACTTTAGTTTGGTGCATAGGCATGGGTCTAGTTCAGTCTTCGACATGTGAAGACCCAATTTTTCCAACATCATTTATTAAAGTGACTATCCTTCTTCCAGTAATCATGTTTAGCCCTTTTGTCAAATATCAGGTGGTTGAGTGTCTTTGTAGTTGTGTTTGCATCTTCTAATCTGTTCCATTGATTCTCAAGTCTATTTTTTTGCCAGTACCATGCTGATTTTATCATTGTGGCTTTTTTTTTTTTTTAGTATAGTTTCAAGTCAGGAATTGAAATGACTCCTGCTTTGTCTTTGTTGCCTAGAATTGCCTTTGCCATTCTAGGTTTCTTCTGTTTCCAAATAAACTTTAGAAGTGTTTTCTCTAGATCTATAAGGTATGTTAATGGTATTTTGAAATGGCCATTTTCACAATGTTGGTTCTTGCTAGCAAGAGCAAGGAATATTCTTCTGTTTTCTAATATCTTCTTTGATCTCTTTGTTTCTGCATTGTATAATTTTCAGCATATGGGTCTTTTACATTCTTGGTTAGGTTGATTCCCAAGTATCTCATTTTTTAGACGCTACTGTGAAAGGCAATATTTCCATAATTTATCCCTCATTGAGTTCTTTGTTTGTGTACAGGAATGCTATTGATTTTTGAGTACTGACTTTGTATCCAGCTACACTACTGAACTTTTTTTTTATTACCTCTAGTAGTCTTTTAATGGAGATTTTTTCATCTTTTATGTAAAATATCATGCCATCTGCAAATAATGATAATTTAACTTCTTCTTTTCCTATCTTTATTCCTTTTATATTTCTCTCTTTCTGATGGATCTGGTTAATTTTTCCAGAACTATATTGAATAAGAGTGGTGATAGTGGACATTCTTGTCTTGTTCCTGATTTTAGAGTGAAAGCTTTCAGTTTTTGTCCATTTAGTATAATGTTGGCTGTTGGTTTGTCATAGATGGCCTTTATGAGACTGAGGTAGACACTGTGTATTCAGATTTTCTGAAGGGTTTTTATCAGAAATGTGTGTTGGACTTTATTGAAATCTTTTTCTGCATCTATTGAAATAACCATGTGGGGTTTTTTTTTGGCTCTGTTGATGTGGTATATAACTTTTATTGATTTACATATGTTAAATCATCCCCTCATTCCTTGAATGAATCCCACTTTTCATGATGTATAATCTTCTTGATGATTTGTTGCATTCTATTTGCCAGTGTTTTATTGAGAATCTTTGCATTAATGTTCATTAGTGAGAATGGCTTTTAGTTCTGCTTTTTGGTTGGGTCTTTTTCTGGTTTTGGTATCAGAGTAATACGTGCCTCCAGGAATGATTTAGGGAGGATTGCTTCTTTTTCAATTTCATTGAAGAGTTTAAGGAGTATCGGTATCAAATTGTATCTAAATTACTTGTAGAATTCAGCTGTGAATCCATCAAGACCTGGGCTTTTCTTTGTTGGTAAGTTTTTAATTACATTTTCAATTTCAATAGCTGATATTGAGTATTTCAAAATTGCTATGTTTTCTTGGTTGAGCTTTGTTAGTTCATATGTTTCTAGAAATCTGTCCATTTCCTCTGTGTTTTCCACTCTATGTGAGTAGAAATTTTCAAAGTTAGGTATTCATGATCATTTGAATTTCCATGGGATCTGTAGCCCTTTATAGTCCTTATTGCATGCATTTGGGTTTTTTTCTTTCTTTTTCTTCATAAGGTTAGCTAGAGGTTTGTCAATTTTTTTATTCCCTCAAAACACCAGCTTTTTGATTCATTAATTCTTTGTATTTTTTTGTTAGTTTCAATTGCATTGATTTCTGTTTTAATCTTTACAATTTCCTCTCTTCTATGAGATTTTGGTTTAACTTGATCTTGTTTTTATAGAAGCTTGAGATATAGCATTAGGGTGTTTATTTGTGCTCATTCTATTTTCTTGATATGACAATGTATTGCTATATATTTCCCTCTTAAGACCACTTTCATTGCACCCCACAGATTACAGTATGTTGTTTCCACATTTTTATTGAATTGTAGGCATTGCTTTATTTCTTCATTAATTTCATCTGTAGCCCACTGGCTGTTCAGAAAGCTGTTATTTAAGCTTCATGTATTTATGCAGGTTTTGCAATTTCTTTTGCCATTAATTTCCAATTTCAGTGCGCTATGGTCAGATATCAGGCATTGAATAATTTCAATACCTTGCATTTATTAAAAATATTTTATGGGATAATATATAGTCTATTTTGGAGAATGTCTCACATGCAGCTGAGAAAAATGTATATTCTGATGTGGTTGGGTGGAACATTTATAAATATCTGTAAATATCTTCTAAGTCCAATTTTTCACAGGTATGATAAATATCTACTAAGTCCAATTGCTCACAGGTATGGTTCAGTTCTATTTTTTTTTTTTTTTTGCTGATTTTTTGTCTAGTTGATCGATCTCTTTGTGACAGTAGGGTATTAAGGTCCCCTGTTATAATTATGTTCTTGTGCATTTGGTTTTTCATGTCCATTAATATTTGACTTATATAGTTGGGTGTGCATGTATTTGGTGCATATGTATTTATAATTGTTAGTTCTTGCTCTTGTAGTTTTCCACTAATGAAGATATAGTGACCTTCTTTATCTCTTTTAATCATTTTAGGTTTGAAATTCACATTGTCTGCAAATAGAATAGTTACCCTTGTTTTTTTCTGTGTTCCTGTTGCATGGAATACTGTTTTCTATCCTTTGACTTTTAATGTATAAATTTCCTTTTGGGTCAGATGTGTTTCTTGTAGACAGTATGTTGTAGGATCATGTTTCTTGATCTATTCTGTCAACTTATTTGTTTGATAGGTAAATTGAGTCCATTTACATTTATGGATATCAATGATATGTACTGGCTCAACTTTGCCATGTTCTGTTCCAGTTGTTTGCTTTCTGCTTTTCCCCCTAGTTTAATTGCTTGTCCTACCTGAAGGTTTCTTTCTGTTGATGTTCTGGGGATTGCAGTCATTTTTATATCTAGTATGTCTTTCAATACTCTTTCTAAAGTTGGTTTGGTGGACATTAATTTCTTCAATTGTTCTTTATTGTGGAAGTATCTTGTTTCTCCATTAAATTTGAATGAAAGTTTTGCTGGGTACATCAGTCTGGGTTGAAAGTTGTTTTGTTTCAGAGCTTGAAACCCCTCACTCCAAGCTCTTCTTGACTTGAGGGTTTGTGCTGAAAAATCTGCTTTGATTCTAATGGCGTTTCCTTGATAGGTGAGTTGTGTCTTTTCTCTAACATCTTTTAGTATTCTGTTTTTATGCTGCATGTCTGGGATGTTAATTATTATGTGTCTGGTTGTGGATTTATGTTGATTGTGATTGTTTGGCATTCTATATGCCTCACTTATCTGCATATCAGATTTTTTTTCCCCATGTTTGGGAATTTTTCTACCTTTACTTCTGTGAATAGTTTAGTTATGTAATTTGCATTGACTCCTGCATCTTCACTGGTGCCTATTTAGTGTTATATTGTTTCTCTTGGCATCATTTTGAAGCTGCTGGTTTGTCATTTCATGCTGCTTTGTTATTTTTAAAAGTTCTATCTTTTTATGATCACTAATTGTGATCCTATCCTCAAGATCTGACATTTTATCCTCAGCTTTATTTAAATGATTTTGTCAGCTTTCAATAGAATTTTTTGTTTCTTGTATGTCTCTTTGAATTTGTTTCATGAATTCTGCTTGTTTTCTGTATTGTTCATTCAAGGTTTCAGTTTCCATGCTCCTGTGCTTTTTAAAATCTATTTCTTCTCTAGCTGTGCTCAGCAGCTCCTTTACTAAAGTTGTTATTTCTGTCTTTACATGACAGATTACTTCTAATTTAATTTTCTCTATAGCCTCATGGAATTGTTTTCTTTTTTTTTTAATTTCACTTGCTATCTTTTCAGAGATTTCCAGTGTGTTATGTTTGAAGTCCTCTATTTCAATATCTCCTATACTTGCATCTGATGAACTAAATGTTTAAGATTTGATTTTGCTTTTTTGTTTTGCCATTTTCCCCTTTCAGGTTAATATTTGGTCCTTTAATCCCACTAGAGTCAACTGTTGGTAGTGTTTATCTCAGGGTCCCATTGTAAGGTTAATGTTTGTCCAATTGCTGGGCCCCACAATGAAGAGGTAGGCCAGTCATCTGAATTTCCCCTGAAAGGCCTGTTGAGTGAGTCCTATATTTCTCCTAGGCTGACAAGCCTAGGATCACTGATGGAAATCAACCCCTAGTTCTTGCTGTTATTATGTCTTCAGGTTGTTCACCAGATCTCCCTGTTTATAGTGTTTGTCTTGACTGGAACCCTACCATGTCTCTGGGTGTCCTACAGGCCCCCTTACTTTTCTCCAGGGGAGGCATTATTGGCACCCTCCTTAGCCTACCTGATATTCTCTGTGTGAGGAAGGACTCACCCACCCACTTGTGAAGCTAACCAATGGCCTACTTCTGGAGAAGGCTTTGCTATTGCTGTTGTTTACCCACTGAAGGTGGCAAACTGTATTCCTATTTTAAGGGCAAACTCACCTCACTGATGGAAGCCTGCTGAGGTCTTCTGTTTGGATGAGGGGTTATTGAGTCTCCCCTTGATACTACATGGCTAATCCACTGCAGTCCAAGATTCTGGGGGAGGAATGGGAGCCAAAAATCAACAACAATACTAGCTCCAGGAGGTGGATGGTCCCCGATGGCAGCATTGGGACTGCAGGGTCTTATGTTGCAGGCTGGAGTTCCTAGGTCCTGAGGTGAGTGGCCAATTCTGGCCCAGCCCTGCCTGCAACACTGGCTGGAGTTCCTGGGTCCTGAAAGTGGTCTACCAGGAAGGTGAGGGTCACAGGAGGGGTGCAGGTTTTGCTGGGCACTGAGTGAACCACTGGCTGGAATTCCCAGGTCCTGCAAGGTGGTCTGCTGGGATGGCTGGGGTCATGGGAGAGGGGTCTAACCTGGCCATGTGCACACCACTGGCTGGATTTCCTGGATGCCATGAGGTGGTCTGCCAGGATGGCAGGGTTTGAGAAAGGAACCCAGGTCTAGCCCTGCCATGTGTGCACTACTGGCTGGAGTTTTTGGTTCCCCTGAGGTGGTCTGTGTCTCTCTAATTTGATAAAATCTAAAGTTACCATAATTTCTCCTTTTAATAATGTAGCCGGTTCTGCTAGCTCATGGTACGAACTGCTTAAAGAAGAATACAATATAGATCCATTTGATTATTCTAATTCATCGCCTGTAAGATGAAAGGAATTTGGTGCATACAATATTTTTGAGTAATTTTGGAAGAATAAGATATATATTGATGGTGGCTGAGTACTGTAACCATCTCTGGACAAACTAATAAAGGAAAATAATGAGCTCAAAAACTCAAAAGTTCATCTGAGATGTACACAAACCATCTGAAGCCTTCTAAGTATATTCTGATGGAGAATCCTTTCCTTTATCCACAGGCCTGAAATTGCTGAAAACAAGCTCTTCCAATGTAATGAATGAAAAACATCACAAAAGTAATGCTTGGCCTCAAAAAGTGTCTGCATTTAAAGTGAAGATGCTGGTTAAAAAGAATGGTATCTCTTAATTGGGATTGAGATGTTTCAGGCAAACATGACAAGGTTGAGAACATTGGATTCTTAAATTTCAGTGAGATTATTTTGCAAGAATCAAAGAGATCCCCACCTTCACTCACAGAGGCATCCCTACTTCCACCCCCTGTGATGCTAGTCTCCCCAATTCTGTCTGATAAATCTAATTGTGTGCTAGCTATGGAAACGGTACCAATCTTCGCTGATGCTGCTAGCAAGAAAGGCCATATCAAGGATCTTCAGGACCCACCTTCATCACCTACTGTTACCTCTAGGCTTATAACCATGCTAAAATACCAGAAAGCTCTGAAAGATGAGGTGTACAGTGTACACACCCACAGAACTTGTTGAGTTTTCTCATTATTACAAACAGAGTTTTGGAAAACAGGTATGGCAATGAATGTTAAGCCTGTGGGATAATGGTGGAAGGAATGTAAACACACATCAGGCTGATTTTCTTGATATATGCCTGCTATACAGAGACTCTGGATTTAATGCTGCAGTCTTGGAGTTAGTTAAAAGCATGAGTTATAATTTATTTGGTTGGTTGACTCAAATGTGTATTAAAAGTTTATCCATTCTGAATGAACTGGAGGTCCCTGATATTACTTGGTATGCTGTTGAAGAGAATATTCAAAGGCTCAAAGAAATGGGATGTTGGGGTAGATTTGTCCACTAAAACCTTCCTCACCAGACTGTAAAAGTCTAGAAAATGTGCACTTCACTAATTCCTTGAATTTCTTGAAAACCAGATTTTTGTGGGGAATCTCAGCATACTTTTAGAGCTCTCTTTGTCTTCTCGGCATTCCTCACTTCTTGGCAGAGACATTCAGGTTCAACTGGGAAAGGTAAAGGCCATTGGTATAATTTGATCTTGGAGTCATAGGACCAAGTGACACAATTCAACTAGGACCAAAGGTGGCTTACTTACAATAATGGGCAGGAGAGGAAAAAGAATAAGCATGGCCTGGCACATGTAGCACCATGATGTCGGCTAATTAATCATGGTGTTCCCAGTAAACAGACAAATTTTAAAGCAAATGAACAAAAATACACCTTACATTGTAGCAATAGAGAATAATGTCATCTCAAACAATTAACAGACTTCAGTCAGTGTATAAAGACAGAACCCTTGAATGAAGGATGCCTGGATTCTCTTAGGAAGGACCTTGGTGCATGACCAAAAAGTTATACTGGAAATATCTCTCTCACAGGTATCTCCTTTCCTTTGGCAAAGGAATCTCTGACCTTTAACCAAGGTAACGATGTATCTGAGAAAAGTAAAAAACAAAAACAAAACAAAACAAAAAAGCTAGTCATTTCTGGGACTGCTAGACATTGCTTCTGAACCAAAACTGATTCCAATAGCTCCAAACATCACTGTGAGACTGAAAAAAGGGTAGGATCCTGTGGGAGTTAGTAATTAATGGAGTTTTGGCTGATAGTTGATTGCAATGTGACCAGTGGTTTCCCTTATCCATCTTTTTAACACTTCAAGAATGCATAATTGGGATGGATAAAACTATTACTTAGCAGAATCCCCATATTGGCTCCCTAACCTGTGGTGTGAAAGCTATTATGTTGACAAGGCTAAGTGGAAGTCATAAGAGTTGCCTCAGTCTCAGAAAATAGGAAGTCCAAATCAATACTGTATCACTGAAGAAATGGTAGAGGTTACTGTCACCATTAAGGACTTGAAAGATGCAGAGGTAGTGATTCTTACCACATCCCCATTCAACTCCTCTGTTTAGCTTGTGCAGAAGACAGGTGGATCTTGAAAAATAACAGTGGATAACCATAAACTAATCAAGTGATGATTCCAACTGAAGCACTGTATCGGGTTTATTTATTTATTTATTTTTGCTTGTGCAGATTAGCACATCTCCTGGTACCTGATATGCAGGAACTGGTTTGGCAAATTCTTTTCCTCCATATCTATCCACAAAGTCTATGATAAATAATTTTCCAGATGACAAGGCCAAAAATACACCAATACTATCCTACTTCTGGGCTATATCAACTGTCTAAGTTTGCAGGGATTTGGATCACCTTTCTCTTCCCAAAGGCATTATGCTGACCCATTACTTTGATGACAAGATGCTGATGGGCCCAAGTGATCAATAGTTAGTGAATACTCCGAACTTATCAGCATTGATCTGTCAGATCATGAGAAATAAATTCAACTGAAACCTAAGGGCCTTCTTCAGTAAAATTTCTAGGAATGAAGTGATGTGGGGCATAAAGAGGCATAAAACCTGATGAGATTTTGGAGACAATACATTCCTCACCAGAAAGTGAAAGTTAGGGTAACTCTAACTCATTTATTGAGTAGCTTGGGAGGCTATGAGACCCAAAAAAATAGAAGGGTGTGCAAATATGCAGCCTTCTTTGCCACTTGGATACCATGTGATCCAGCAGATCCTATGTGATTTAAAGTATAAAGGGCAGATAGGAATGCTATTTTAAACTTCTTTCATACCCCTAAAAATGAATCCTTTCCTTTAAGGAACAGGACTGCTACTGAGTCTTAGTAGAAATGGAAGGCTTGACCATGGGAACTTACCATGTATCGTGAGCTGCCTATTATGACCAGGATAAGAGGATGGGGATACAGCTCAACAGCACAGTGCTTACCTGAAGAGTGAGGTTATGAGTTCAATCCCTAGTACCTCCCCCAAAAAGAATTGGTAGCTGACTTTTTGAATTATAAATTTAGATATGTTCACCAACAGTCTGTCATCTAATGGAAGTGGTATATATGTGGCTGGACATGAGCAGGTCATGGAGCTGATGTGAGCTACATGAAGAAGTGACACAAACGCCTATGACTGCTGTTACAATTATGGTGCCACCCTCTGTCACCCAGTATACACCTGTGGCCTCATGAAGTATACCATGCGATCAGCTGAAGTAGGAAGAGTAGGGCCTGGTGCACAGATGGCTCTGCATATTTTACAAGAAATACTGGAAACTGGGCAGCTACAGCACTATAGCATCTCTCCAGGGCACCGCTGAAGGACAGTGGTAAAGGGCAATGTTCAGAGTGGGCAGAACCACAGCAATAAACTGGTTATACATGTTTCTTGGGAAGAGAAAATTGTCACACACATACTAATTTATGGGCTACAGGCAATGATTTGTATGGATGATTAGAAACTTGGAAAGAACATGATGGAAAAATTGGTGGAAAATGTTGGGGAAGACGTATGTAGATAGGTCTCTTTGTGGGATAGAGGATGTATAATTGCTCACCAAAAGGTGACTTCAGCAGAACAGGACTTTAATAATCAAGCAGATAAAATGAACTAATATGTGGTCAGTAGTCAAATTCTTTTCTCAAAGCTTTCTGTCATGACCTAAATGGACTCATGAACAAAGTGGCTGTGGTGGCTGGCATGGAGGTTATGCACATGGGCTCAGCAACATGGACTTCCACTGACCATGATTGACTTGGCTTCAGCCACTGCCGAATGCCTGAATTGACAAGAATGCAGACCAATATGAAGTCCCTGGTATGGCACCATTTTCCAGAGTGGTTCATGTGCCATCTGGTGGCAGGTTGATTACATTAGACTAATTCCATCATGGAAAGGGCACTATTTTGTCCTTAAAGGAATAGACACTTATCCTAGATTTAGACTTACTTTCCCTGTGTATAATATTTCTGCCAAACTATCACCTGTGAACTCACAGAATATCCAACATCATGATGTTCTATATAGCCTTACTTCTGGTCAAGGAATGCACTTTTTAGCAGCAGTGGTTCATGCTTATGGAATTCATTGACCTTACCATGTCTTCTTCCATTCACAAGAAACTCAGTTGCAGGAATGATCTTTTGATGATGCGCTTACAGTGCTATGTGGCAACACCTTGCAAGGCTGAAGGAAGATTATCCAGAAGGCTTATAAGTTCTGAATCAACAAGTAAGTATATGGTACTATTTCCCCCAAAGCCAAGTTTCATGGGTATAGAAATCAGGTGTTAGAAATGAGAATGGTACCACAATCAAGTGGTGGAAATGGGAACGGTACCACACATGACTGCTTGATTGATCCAAAATTTTGCTTTTGTTCCTGCAATCTTACTCTCTGTGATCCTAGAAGTCTTAGCTCTAGAAGGGGAAACATTTGAATAGGAGTCACAAAAAACACTCCATTGAACTAGATGCTAACACTTGCCTATGGCCAGTTTTAACTCTGACTTTGCACCTTACATCCACTTGGCTGAAAAACTCCTGGATCCTTCTGCTCTCCCAGGACTGATAGTCTTTATGGGCTTTCATGCCTCTGATCCAGTAAGCCTACCTAATAAGCCCTACTGGACAATTAAAAATATGCTTTCAAGTGACTCTACTCCTTGGGAAAATCCCAAATAATTCTATAAAATTTCACATATTTCATTTCATATTTAAGTCGGTGACATTTTTGAGCAAATTTTAAAAGTTCTAATGTTTATGTATTTTTTCTTACATTTGGATATTTGATTGTGATAGCATCACTTATTGGACAATTAAACTTTCTTCATTGAATAACATCTTCTCCTTTGTCAAAGGTTGTTGGATTACATTTGTGTGGGTCTTTACTGTGCCGTCCATTGTGCTCCACTGATTTATTCTTTCACAAATACCATACTATCTTGATTTCTATAAATGCAAGTCTTGAAACCTCTGTGTCAATTCTCTAACTTTGTTGTTCTTTAGTATCATGTTGGCAACTCTAGTTTTTTTTTTTTTTTGCTTTTTCCCCCTCTTTATACAAATGACAGAATCAGGCAAAGTTTCTTAGAAACAATTTAGGATCTGTTGAAAAGTTTAGCAGTCAGAAGTAAAAGCAGGTGATTCTTTCATTGTCAGACTTTCTATCTGTAGCTAGGATAATCTCTTGTCTGAACAATTCAACTGTAAGATTTAGAAACTTCTGTCTGGTAAGAATAGGTTCCAAGGGTCAGGGCAGGAGTGGCTTCACTGTCCCATGGAAGATAGCTCAGTTGTGAATGAATGGAGAGCTTTGAGGTAGATCACTGTTTAATGAAAAGTCACTGCTTTGGTCAACTGACTAAATTGTTCTTCAGTGTTCCATTTTCTGTAGTTCACTTGGTCACACTTGGAGAAACTTGAAAATGAACCTGAGTGGTTAACTTCAACAGTAATATGCATACAAGTAACAAAAGAATCTTGTTTAAAAGTAGATCCTGATTCATTGTGTCCAGGATGGGCCATGATTTTGCATCTCTAATAACCTCTGAACTGGTTCTTTTGCTTTTTCATGAAGTAAATTTTAGGATTACAGATGTAGAATTTTTTCCTTGCATTTGAGCATTTATAAAAATCACATAGTGTGTACTTTGATTCATTAGTGTTGCAATGTGTCCTTTTATTTGAATACCTAACATTTTCAAGTTATCTTGAAGCTGCTTATCTGGGAGCCACATTGTGAAAACACTGACCTCCAGTTTTAACCTACAACTACTCCAAATTAGAGAGATACCAAGATTTGAACCTATTTGACAGGTTGAACAAAAGAAAGCAAACAAAACAAAAGAAAATCATGTCTCTACTTCTCATCATTTACTTAGGAGAGTCAAAGCCTGACTGGAAAAAAAAATTTGAAGGAACTACACTTACTTGACAGTAATGGTAGTTAAAATTAAACTTTTCAGTCATAAAAAAGACTTTTTGCTAGTCTTCTACATGCAGAGACAATAATACCATTAGTATAACTTTAGTTTATGTAAATATTCCTTTTACCTATAGGTGAAAATGATGTCTTAATTTTCATTCATATGTTGGAGTATAACTATGTATTTCAAAGAGTAATGAAAAATCTAGACAAGTAAGTTAGCCAGGAGGTGATGAGATGTTTATAGAGTCTAAATAGTTCAAAGGAAAAATAATCAAGTCTATGATTCAAAATGTCATTCTTGTGACATAAATACATTTAAAGAGATCAGAAAAAATTACAAATATATGCAAATTCTTGTGATTATTTTTTAAAGACACTGTAATATCTGACAATATGTTAAAAATAGGGAATAATAAAAATTAAACAACAATATAAATTACAAAATGTAAATAAAGAGGAAACCAAAATAGAATAGATTATTTCAGGTAAATAGCTATCTTCCTTCTCAACTACCAGTAGCTACACACAATTTTATATATTTGGAGGTAATGAATTGAAAGGCTGAAATCTTCTCATAATGTTTGTTTGTTTGATTTTGTTTTGTTTTGTTTTGCTTTTTAGAGAAGATTTCACTGTGTACTTCAGGCTAGGCCTAAATTCACTATGTAGCTCAGTAGTTCAGGCTGTTCTCAAACTCATGGAAATCCTCCTGCCTCAGGTTCCCAAGTGCAAGGATTACAGGTGTGAACCACCATGCCCAGTTTTCACTTGTTCATTTCTCAAGTCCACTCAGTATTTCCATTCTTTTGAAAAAAGCTTTTCTTCAGCTCATGGAAAAAATAAAATTTCAAAACAAAATATTATAATAACAATAGTTAGCACATTGTACATTTTTATCTTCAAAGTAGTTTCTCAGAGAACAAAATATAGGCATGGAAAACTCTCCAAACTACATTAGCACAAACTCTTCTTTTCAATGAACTAAGAGAAACTAGTAGTATTTCTAATTTAACTATATTATATTATTTTCCTTTTCCCTTTTTTCCTTTCCCATTTCCCCCACCTCGGTTCCTCTTTTCTTTTAAACTGTTTCTTCTCATTTTACAATATCCATTTTGAACATTTATTACTTTTTTAATTTCTCACACCAGGGAGATGATATGACATTTATGTTGAACCTGATTTATTTCACTTATGAGTTTGGTCTCAAATTGCATCCATTTACCTAGCAATGTCTCAAGTTTATGTTTCTTTATGGCTAAGTACACCATTGTATAGAAACACCACATCTTTTTATTCATTCCTCAAATGATGGGCATTTATGTTCTTTCCAAGATTTAGTTATTACAAATCGTGCTGCTATAAACATAGTTTCACATACATCATGTGGTATGTTTTTAATTCTCCCAGATATACACATGGAAGGGGAATAACTGGGTTGAATAGAACTTTTAATCCTAGCAAGGAATCTCCATACTGATTTCCACAACGGTTGCACCAGTCTACACTCACACCAACAATGGAAAAGTGTTTCTTTTCCCCACAGTCCTGTCAACATTTGTTTTTGTTTTTTTTTTAATTTTATTTTACAGAGAATAAAACAAAAGAGGACAGAACAATGCAGATCAGAACAGACAAATACAAGCAACACAGCACTTCACAACAAGACAGTTGGATATCAACAGTAACTACCATAACATCTCTTTTTTTGAAATAGTTGACCATAGCTTCACAAGCAATAATATCAAACATAACGAAATAGAATAAAAACATCCAAGAGAATGAAACTATGACAAGGCATTCTGAACCAAATAACAGAAAATGAACAATGGCTATTATATATCCCTTTTTCCATAAAAATTTCATTTATATTATTACACATATTAAAATCCAGTAAGACACAACATGATAGAACCAATGGTAATAGAAGAACAGAAGTATGGTAGGACTTCAAAACAAGTTGATATTGAATCAGCAATGGCTGCCATAATGTCTTGTTTTCTTCAAAGTAGCTGTTCATACCATCACACATAATAAGAAAATAAGGGCTGGGGATTTAGCTCTGCGGCATAAGCGCCTGCCTTGCAAGCATGCAGTGGTGAGTTCGATACCCAGTACCAAAAAAAAAAAAAAATTAAAAAAAATAAGAAAATAAAACAGAATAAAACCATTCCAACCAATGAATGAGAACATTACAAGTCTTTAAAGCAATATAATGGGGATCCATGATTACCAAAGAATCTCATGTACTCTTACCTTTCCTTACACTAGAGAGACTATGTGGTATTTATACATTTGAGTTTCATTTATTTTGCTTATGAGTATGGTCTCAAGTTGCATTGAAATTTATAAATATCTCAATGTGACCATTCTTTATAACTGAGTAGTACTCCATTGTATAAAAGTACTACAATTTTTTTTTATCTTCCTCAGTTGATGGGCACATAGGTTGTTTCAAAAATCTGGCTATTACAAATTGTGCTGCTATAAACATGGGTGCACATATATCACTGTGGTAAGATGTTTTCGGTTCTTCTGGGAATATGCCTAGGAGTGGAATAGCTGGGTCAAATGGGACTTCCAATCCCAGCTTTCTGAGGAATCTCCAGACTGAACTCCACAGTGGTTACACCAGTTTACACTCCCACCAACAGTGCAGAAGAGTTCCTTTTTCCCCACAGCCTTTCCAGCATTTGTTGTTGGTAGTTTTCTTGATTCTGGCCATTCTTTCTGGAGTGAGATGGAATCTCAGTGTGGTTTTAATTTGCATTTCTTTAATGACCAATGATGATGAACATTTTTTCATATATTTATTTGCCATTCACATTTCTTCATCTGAGAACTGTATATTCATCTCGGATGCCCATTTTTTGATTGGGTTCTTGAATTTCAGGGGTCTGATTTTTTAAATTCTTTATAAGATCTAGATAGAAGTCCTTTGTCTGAGGGACAGTTTGCTAAGATTTTTTCCCAGTTTGTGGGTTTTCTTTTCACTCTGCTGGAGATTTCTTTTGATATGCAGAAACTCTTTAAGAAGACGTGATCCCAGTTTTTGATTCTGGGAAGTATTTCCCGTGCAGTTTAGTTCTTGTTCATGAATTCTCTACCTACCGCTATGTCTTTGAGATTTTTACCTACTTTGTCTTCCAACAGATTTAGTGTTTCTGCTTTCATATTTAGATCTTTGATCCATTTAGATTTTAGTTTAGCACATAGTGATAAGCATGGGTCTAGTTTTAGTTTTTGGCATATGGATAGTCAGTTTATCCAGCATGATTTATTAAAGAGACTGTCATTCTTCCAGTGAACGTTTTTGGCCCCTTTATTAAAAATAAGGTGGTTGAGTGTGTTTGTAGTTGTGGTTGTATCTTCTAGTCTATTCCATCAATCTTCAGGTCTGTATTTATTGCAGTACCATGTTGATTTTATTACAGTAGCTTTATAGTATAACTTCAAGTCAGAGATTGTGATACCTCCTGCCTTGGCTTTGCTGCTTACAATTGCCTTTGCTATTCTAAGTCTCCTCTGGTTCCAGATGAATTTTAGGAGTGATTTTTCTAGATCTATGAGGCATGTGAGTGGTATTTTCATTGGGATTGCATTGAATCTGTATAACAATTTTGGGAGAATGGCCATTTTCACAATATTTATTCTTCCTATCCATGAACAAGGGATGTTGTTCCATTTTCTGAGGTCCTCTTCAATTTATTTTTTTCAGGGAATTGTAATGTTCCCTATATAGCTCTTTTACTTCTTTTGTTAGATTAATTCCTAAGTATTTCATTTTTTTCGATGCTAGTGTGAAAGGGGTGGCTTCTCTTATTTCTCTCTCGGTGATTTTGTTGTTAGTGTGTAGGAATGCTATTGATTTTTGAGTACTGACTTTGTATACAGCTACATTGCTGAATTTATTTATGATCTCTAGGAGTCTTTTGATGGATTTTTGGGGGTCTTCTATGCAAAGTATCATGTCATCTGAAAATAATGATAGTTTAACTTCCTCTTTTTCTATCTTTATTCCTTTTATTTCTCTCTCTTGTCTAATTGCTCTGACTAGTATTTCCAGTACTATGTTGAATAGGAGTGGTGATAAGGGTCATCCTTGTCTTGTGCCTGATTTTAAGGTAAAGGCTTTCAGTTTTTGGCCATTTAATATGATGCTGGCTGTTGGTTTGTCATAGATGGCCTTTGTCATATTGAGGTAGGGACCATCTGTTCCAGTTCTCTGTGAATGGGTGTTGGATCTTATCAAAAGCTTTTTCTGCATCTATAGAAATGATCATGTGATTCTTACTTTTGAATCTATTGATATGGTGGATTACATTTATTGATTTACATATGTTGAACCACTCCTGCATGCTTGGGATGAATTCCATTTGGTCATGGTGTATAATCTTCTTGATGATTTGCTGCATCCCTTTGCCAATATTTTATTGAGAATTTTTGCATCTATGTTCATTAGGGAGATTGGCCTGTAGTTCTTTTTTTTTTAGTTGGCTCTTTCTCAGGTTTTGGTACTAGAGTAATATTTGCTTCCAGGAATGACTTAGGGAGAATTGCTTTCCTTTTGATTTCATTGAACAGTTTGAGGAGTGTCAGCATTAAGTCTTCTTTGTATTTCTTGTAGAATTCCACAGTGAATCTGTCTGGGCCTAGGCTCTTCTTTGTTGGTCAGGACTTAATTATATTTTCAATTTCATTAATAGAAATTGGGTTACTCAGCAGTTTTCCTTCTTCTTGATCCAGCTTTGGTGGTTCAAATGTTTCTAGGAATCTGTCCATTTCTTTGGTGTTATTGAATCTATGAGAGTAGAGGTTTTTGAAATAGGTGTTGATGCTCTTCTGTATTTCCATAGAGTTGGTAGTGATTTTAACTTTTTCATTCCATGTTTAATCAATTTGAGTCTTTTCTTTCCTTATTAAAATTAGGTTGGCTAGGGCTTATCAATTTTATTTATCCTTTCAAAGAACCAACTCTTTGATTCATTGATTCTTTGTATTGTATTGTTAGTCTCTATTGCATTAATTTCTGCTCTGATTTTTATGATTTCCTCCCTTATTTTGGCTTTGGGCTTAGCTTGCTCTTCTTTTTTCTAGCTGTTTGAGATGTAGTATCAGGTTGTTTATTTGTGTTCATTCTGTTTTCCTAATGTAGGAACTCAGTGCAATAAATTTTCCTCTAAATACTTCTTTCATTGCATCCCACAGATAACAGTAAGTTGTATTTGTATTTTCATTTGCTTGTATATACTGTTTACTTTCTTATTTAATTTCCTCTGTGACCCATTGATTGCTCAAGAGTATATTATTCAATTTCCATGTGTTTGTGGGGTTTTTGCAGTTTTTTATCATTGATTTCCAGTTTCATGGCACTATGATCTGATAACATGGATGGGATAATTTCAATTCTTTTGCATTTACTTAAACATGTTCTGTGGGCTAGTAAATGGTCTATTTTAGATTGTCCTATGTACTGCTGAGAAGAATGTATATTCTGATGTTGCTAGATGGAACACTGTATATGTCTATCAAGTCCATTTGTTCACAGGTGTGATTCAATTCTGATATTTCTTTGCTGATTTTCTGTTTAGTTGATCTGTTCCTTTGTGTCAATGGTGTGTTAAGGTCTCCTGATATAATTGTGTTATTGCTTATTTTACTTTTCATTTCTGTTAATACTTGCTTTGTATAGCTGGGTGCTCTGGAATTTGATGCATATATATTTAAGATTGTTATCTCTCCCTCTTGAAGTTTTCCCCTAACTAGTATGTAGTGACCTTCTTTATCTCTTCAGACCTTTCTTTGTTTGAAGTTCACATGGTCTGCAAACAGAATAGCTACCCCTGCTTTTTTTGAGTTCCTGTTGTATGAAGTATTATTTTCCATCCTCGGACTTTCAGTCTATGAATTTCCTTTTGGTTTAGATGGGTTTCTTGTAGACAGCATATCTTTGGACATTGTTTCTTTATCCATTCTGCCAGTCTGTTTCTTGTAATTAGTGAATTGATGCCATTTACATTAATGGTTATAAGTGTTATATATTGGTTTATTGTTGACATGTTATCTTCCTACTGTTGTATCTTTATCTTTCCCTTCCATTTAATTGTCTGTCTTGCTTAGTGGTTTTTTTCCTATGTGTATCTAGAATGTCTTTGAGTATTCTTTGCTGGGTTGGTTTGGTGATCATGCAGTTCTTCAGCTGTTCTTTATCATGGAAGAATTTTATTTCTTCATCCATTTTGAAGGACAGTTTTTCAAGGTACAGCAGTCTGGGATGGAAGTCATTTTCCTTTAGGGTTGAAATATTTCACTCCATGCTCTTCTTGACTTCATTGTTTGTGTTGAGTACTCTGCTGTGATTCTGATAGGTTTTCCTTTATAGGTAATCTGTCTTTTTTCTCTAACAGCTTTTAATATTCTGTTCTTATGTTGGATTTCTGGAATGGTGATTATTATATGTCTGGGTATAGTTTTGTTTTGGTTATGGCTGTTTGAATTTCTATATGCTTCCATTCTCATGTTTGGGAAATTTTCAGCTATCACTTCTGTAAATAGCCTCTTGATATCATTTGTGTTGTCCCCTTCTTTTTCATTTATCCCTACTAATCTTATGTTGTTTTTCTTTGCAACTGTTGAATTGTTATTTCCTGATTCCTTGCTATTTTTAAAAGATCTTTGCTGTACTGTTCGCTAGCTGCAATCTTATCTTCGAGGTCTGAAATTCTATCTTCACTTTTGTGGAAGTGGTTTTGGCAACTTACAATAGAATTTTTGATTCCCTGTAAAACTCTTAAAATCTGCTTCATGTATTGTTTGTTTCTTATTCTGTTCATTCAGAGATTCTATCTGTTTGCTTTGTTCCTCTAATATTTTAGCTGTGTCTTCTTTAGATTTATTCACTATTTCTTTCACTACTTTTATCATTTCTTCTTTTACCTGGGAGATTATTTCTAATTTGAGTTCCTTTATAGCTTCCCATACTTTCTTCTTTGTTTCAGTTTATATCATTTCAGGTATTTCAGGTGTATGACTAGTATCTTCTTCTATGTACGTGGCTCCTAGGCCTTCTTGGGATGGGCTGGAGGTTTGAGATTGCATTTTGGTCTTTTGTTTTGTCATTTTCTTATATTTCCATGTTTCAAGCAATGTTCCAAAACTTTCCCTGAGCATGTTGGGAATCATCTCTGGCACCCTCAGCTTCTGGGACTCACAGGTCTTGGCTTCCCTGGTTGAATGAAGATCACTGGGTGTGGTCCACTCAAGCCCATGAAGCCTTTCAAGGCTAGTCCAGTGTCCTAGGGGGCTGGGTGGGCACCCAAGCACTGGGAGCAATATCCCAAACTCTCCCAGGCCAGAGCCAGGGAGCTGGAACTCCACTCGCAGCCACATGGGCCTATCTCACCTCTGGGAGCTGGCTTGTTCCCCAGCTTGAATAAAGGCCACTCCACTCAAGCCCACAAAATATCTCCAGGCTAATCCAGTGTCCTAGGGGGCTGGGCAGGCACCCCAGCACCAGCACCATGAGTGATGTCCCAGACTCCCCAGATCCAAGGCCAGTGAGCTGGAACTTCCCTTGCCCTTGCCACCTCATGAGCTGGAACTCCCGCCCTGTCAGCATTTGTTATAGGCTGATTTCTTGACTATAGCTATTCTTTTTGGAATGAGACATAATCTCAATGTTATTTTAATTTACATCTTTTGAATGACCAGTGATGTTGAACATTTTTTTCATATATTTGTTTGCCATTTGTATTTCTTCCACCAAGAAGTATGTATTCATTTCAAATGATCAGTTTTGAACTGGGTCTTTGATTTTGGAGAACCTAATTTTTTTTTCAATTCTTTATATGTTCTACATATTAGTACCTTGTCTGAGGGACAACTGGCTAATTTATTTTTCATACTTGTGGGTTATCTTATAACTCTGTTGATGATTTCTTTTGCTATGTAAAAGATTTTTTTAATAAAATGAGATCCAAGTTACTGATTCTTTGTAGTATTTTCCATATGATCTGGATTTTGTACTTTTTCTCAAACACATACTATTCTTTACTGCACACCTACTGATACAATGAGCCAGAAACCATTTTTTAAATTGTCATAGTATACTTGCTAAATGTCTCTTTGCTTTTCTGTGTGCACTCATGCAATTCAGATCACATTATTGCTCTGTTTAAAATTCCTCATTGACTTATTTTCCCATGTAGAAGGAACAATAAATTCTTAAAATGTCTCATAAGATTCCCCACACGGCCCCCTTATTCCTCATGTGATCTTTACCTTCTTTCTAATACTTCAAATCACTAGCTGTATGCCTGGCTAAGACTGAAATAAGTGAAAACTCCCCCCAAAATGCAGAAAACAAATTCTAGAAATAAAAATACACAAAATAAATATTGGATAAATATTTTTTTCATGGGGAAAAGGAGTAATTTTCACATTTTAGTATATTTCTCCAAAGTCCTATAATGATTTGAACAGTTTTTACTTTAAAAAAAATAAAAGTACTAACTGTTTAAGAAATCAAATAATCTACAATACTAGTATAAGATGTCTGTAAAAAGATGTAGCAGAATTTGTCCATTGCCAACTAGGAAAACACCAAGGTAATAAATAAGTTTTTTGTCTTTAAATATTTTACATAGACTGTTCTCTCAATCTCTGACATTAAATGATTGTTCTTCCTTCTACATGTAAATATAAACAAACAAAAAGCAACAATGAAAGTATCACTTTGCCAAGCTCAATAAAAACTATTTTACTGTTTCAATGGACTCTTAGGATATGTGTATACATATATATATATATATATATATATATACAAATTTTATATTATGTCACATATAAATTATAAAAGAACTCATTGAAGGAATATGTAATACAGTGATTACTGTAGGTTTCTGTATGCTAGATGTTGAAACTGTGATGATGTTCAATGGATCTAAAATTTCAATTAGACAATAAAAATTAAGCCAAAATACCTACTATACAACATGGTGACTATAGTTATTAACAATATATTGTATATACAGAATGACTATGATTGTAGATTTTGTATTTTCACCACACAAATCATGTTAATTAGCAGCAGCATAAGTGCCTGCCTTGCAAGCACACGGTCGTGAGTTCAATCCCTGGTACTGATTAAAAAAAAAAAAAGAGAATTCTTATAGCTTGATTTCACCATTCCACAAAGTATACATATTTTAAAGAATGATGCTGCAAACAATAAAATATACAATTTTTGTCAGTTAAAATATAATAAATTTTGAAAAAGCCAAATGTCAACTCTTTCTGTAGAATATATAATTCATTATAATCTATAGACCATATTTTAGAAAAGCATGGCTAAATATTATCTCTTTTCTATATACTGTGAAATCAAAGAATATGTTCTATGCTAACTTAATAAGGAAATACTATTTTTAATTGTAGTAATCATGGATACTCTTAAATTTGCAACAGATTGACTGTATCACATACTGTAAAAGTAAGTCGAAACAAATAGGATCTGAGTGGATGGCAAATAAATTCTTATATTTGTGCTTAAGATAGAACTTTTACAAAGGCAGAGAGGGGTCTATCTTAACCACAGTTTATATAAAATGGCTTATGAGACTTTGTTAATCACATAGCATGTGAGTCAACAATGTAAAATGGCTACCAAAATAAGCAATAAGCACAATAAAAATGTTTCACTTCGCTCAATAAACATTATTTTGCTGTTCTGATGGTCTCTAATTAGGATAATTAAGAAGTAAAGTGTCAACACTGGCCCTATCTACTAATTTCCTGATTGCTCATGGATGCTAACCATGCTACATTTTGTTGCTCTGAATTCTTCTACTATCATCTTTTTATACCACCAATAAAGACCTATTATTTACTCTTAGTCCTTTTAATGCATTTATTGGACATTTTTGCTTTGGTCTCAACATAGATAATGATAAGAGCTGCAGTTGTAGGAACTAGCAAGACATAATAGGATTTTTGCTTAGTGTCAGATGTCTGCAGTCAGAACATAGCTCTAATACCTTCTGGTCAATACCACATTTGATACAATAAGAATTTATCATTCAAGCATGATATAAGATTATTTAAAAATGGCTAATGGAAACATAAATATTGAAAAATTGAGGGAAAATTATATATTGAAAGGCAATGTTTAGGCTTAAGAAATCCATGTATTTATGTGTTTAAAAATTAACAAATCTTGATGATCATATTACTAAGGTTTTTTTGGATCATTGAACAGAACTGTTTGCACTCTCACTGTTTGAATGTCCACATTGTTTGCTTTAATTTTATAACTTGAACAACTATTTCAAAGAGAACAATATGTAATTTATCAACTAGTGATTTCTTACTGTTTTTTGAAATTCTGTATTATTTATACCCTTTTTCTGTTTTGCTTTTTTTTAGTTTTTAAATAAAATTTTTAAAATATTAACAAATCTCAACTGACTAGTTATTGATTATTGTGATAGCACAATGCCATTTAATTACTAAATATTATGTATGTCATTTTAAATTTTACTGCAGTGGTAATATAAGATGATAGATGATACTTTCCAATAATCTGGATTGTGACATGCAACCTAAGCTAGCAAACAAATTACAACAGACACCTGGATTACTCTTTCAGTATGAATCAATCTACATATTCTGTACTTGAGATTTTGACATCATTTTGGCAGGTTTTTTAACTCATACATGTATCCTGTCTTCATTTTCACAAAGGTGAATTTTACATCATTTTATAACCTTCTATTTGTATTTCTAGATGGTTAAATACTGAATTGCACAGATAACCTAAAATATAAAAACACATACACAGTGTCCTTTTTTTCTCTACTCTAAATTATAAAGAATATTGATATATGAGATCAATAATATTTCCATAACTCCAGCCTCAAAAACTACTCTCTAAGCAAATGTATTTCACAAGCAAAACAAAATTATTATACGGAACTAAGACAAAGTAAAATACAAAATACTCATCACTTAAATTTGTTTTACTAGTACTTTGAATAATGAATTATTTCTTGATATACATTGATTCTTACATTTTTTAACCAGTAAATAATCTTCTATCCACAGCAAAATCATCTACCAAATTTTGAATCTTCATCTATTTGTGTTGTTATAACAAAACACCATAGACTGGGTAATTTATAAAGGACCCAAGTTTATATTTTCACAATTCTGAAGCTTGAAAAGTCCAAGACCAAGGAATTGGTGGGTTGAGTTGTCTGGTGAGAGGTGCTCTCTGCTTTCAAAATGGTAATTACAAAGGAAGAAACTGTCTTCACACAGCAATAGGCAAAGGGCGAGCCAAGCTAAATTTCACCTTTTTTTAAGAGGTTTGATCTCATTCATGAGGGGTCTCATCACCTCTTAAAAATGCTGCCTCTTAAGGCAATCATGTCAGCCACTACGAAGATTCCGTGTCTGAATTTTGGAGGTAACACTTCCAAACTGTAGCATTCTGAATGCAATGACCGATCACTAATAAGTAATTTCATTCAGACTGTCAACTTCTTAATAAAAATATTATTCCAAGGAGTTTATTCACCTATTTGTATATAATTTGATTTAAATATAAAATATTGTCTTTCTATAAATAGGAACTTGAAAGAATCTTTTTTTTTTTTGTAAAAATCTCCTACATTGCCAGTTTTGAAATGTACTCTGATCTCTTGCCCAAGAATTAGGGCTTTTTCAAGTTTGTGGTCCTTGAGCCAGATGACTCAAATTCATTTTTCACAATTATTTTAGTTTTGGGTTAAAAAATATAGAAGTGAAATAATTTTTAGAATATTTTTCACTGAGAGGTGAAACAATATGTGTCTCTAACATAAAAGGTGACATATGCTTCAGCTTCCTAGGTCTTTCTGCTATTCTCACATTTATTCCTCCACACTGAATCAAAGTCTGTTTCCACTTTTGGTGCACAGAAAATGAACCTCACCATTTCTGTAGATCTTTATTATTGAAAATGTCAACCTCAACATCTATTTTTCTAGATAACTGAGTTTGGAACTTGACCCATTCTCACTTCCTCTTAGACTACTGCCCTCACTTTAGCAAATCCAAGTATTTTGGAAAACTGAATAGTAGCCTGAGACATTTTAATTTTTTGAGACTCTTTATAGTACAATTTATGCTGATTACAAGTGTAATGACTTTGTCACTGTTCGTGTCTTTGACCTTTTTAGTATCCAGGTTTCCCATTTTTGATTTTTTAAATTTTAACCAAACAATTCATAATTATACCATTTCTTTTTCACTCATTTTCTTTCTTCTTTTATATATAATCAAAATTCCATCTCTTTTTTACAAGTTTTTCTTTTACACAATTTATGAGTACTATTTGGATTTATCAGTTCTTTTTGGACAAAGCTAAACCCTGATCTTTATACCACTATATCATTATTGGCATCTTCAGCTTTTTGCAATCATTATGTTGGGAAAAATTCAATAAATCAGTAATTCTAAATCAATTGGGTAATTTATTCTGGCTATAATTCCTACATTCAGTTCCTTGTGTATTTCAAGTAAGAATGAACTAATCAAAAGGTTAGTGTGACTATGAATTCATTGTATCTTTCTTGACATAAGCACTCACTGCTACCTTAATTTACGTGCCAATTCTGCCTACTCATTACTCAGCCTGAACATACTTTCTTTCCCTAAAGCATTTTCTTAATTCTGGTTGTCCTTCTAAACAGCAGATTATCTTCATCCTTCATGACCAAGAAAGAGAATAAGTCTCTTAACTTTGTTTATGCTCAAATTGAAGTTAAACATCATCTCAAGTCAAAGTTTAAGGGATCTCAATTCCTGCCTGAAGTTTCATTTCTTCATGTTAGTCTCACCTGAATCTGTCAAAAGTTTAGGTTTCTTTTTTGTCATTTAAAATGATATCTCTTTTCATTTTCCCTAATCTGCATAGAGAGAATGTGCTAAATCTTTCCTTATTGCTTCAAAAATAATGACAGCAAAATGGACACATTTCTCCAAAAAAAATTAGATATATTGAACTTTCTAAGTAAGCATAAAAATGAGAAGCCTTTTTTTGAGGAAAAAAAAAGAAACTTGTGTAAGGACAATGCGAATCCATGCCTTTTTTTTGTTTTTTAATCTAGACTGAGACCATCTTATGTATCTGATCTCCAACAGAAGTAACTGGTTCAGGGCAGGCCATGAAAATTAAGCATTTTTATTTCTGGACAGAATTATTTTTTGTGGGATAGAACATGAAAAACATTTCCAAGACAAACATCACTGCTGAAAATAATATCAGTCATGAAGGCAATAAATCAGGGAAGGTCAGTCTTGAAGCTGCTAGAAGTTTTGATACTGCCTGACTCAATGAGTAGGGATGCAGACATGCTAGAAGTTTATGTAGAGAAAATGAGAAGTGAGACAATCATGATGGTCTTGACAGATCCCAGGTGGTCTCAGAGAGAATTCATTTGCATGTAAAATACTACACATAAAAGGGGAGATTGGTCAGGGACCTCTACATCCACATGTCCTGGATGAATATGATGTAGCATACCCTTGCATGTTGAAATGCAGCAAAAGGCAAGAACTAAGGTAAATTTGAAAGCTGCCTAAGATTTCATTGTGTTGCTCAATTCTTACATAAATGTAATGGCAAAGAATGGAAATCCTAGTGAATCAAGGTAACCAAGTACAGTACATGACTGTTTACACACTATTAAATTATGATAACTCAGATGTTAAGATCTCTAGGATCTTACATTACTGACAACAATAAGCAGAGGACAGATTCACTAAAAAGGTACATGCTTAGTTATGTAATACAGAAGAGGTGGTTTCTATAGATTATTCCAAGTAAGTAAAATAAATATAAACAAGTAACAAACACAGATTCATTAAGAATAAATAAAGGGATTCACAGTTGCTAAAATGTATAAAATGTTTTCAGGAAAATGTTATGAGTTATGAAAAAACCCAGGAGCATATGACATATGTACAGCAAAAAAATCAATATTGTGAATCTAGATGTTGAATTTCACAAAGATCTCAGAGTAACTACTATAAATACATTTAAAAATCTAAGGGAAGCCTTTTCCATGTATAAAGAATTAAACAGAAATATGACAATGACTGATCAATGGTTAACAATAAAGTGATATGAATTGTGGAGAAAAAAATTAAATTCTTGTATTGAATAGTAAAAACACTGGAATGTAAAAATTCACTAAAAATCTATAAAATCAAGAATACTTATGAAAGTAATGAAGGAACAATAATCTTTATTAACCCTATAGAAATGAAAATACTCTTAAATAATAATATGAACATTTTTTGCTTATAAATCAATTTTCATGGAATACAATTTTTAGAAGCAAATTACTAAAACTTAAGAAGATGTATGAAATTTATATTTATAATACTTATAAAAATGAAATTCAACAGTAAATAAATGTTTTTCTTTGATAAAATCTGAGATAGTAATAAATATCTTAAAGAATAAATTTTATAAATTTTATCAATTTAAATACTAAATAAAAACACTCACAAACTTTTATAGAAGAGAGAATATTTCTCAAGTCTCTATGCAATGAAGATACTTACCTAGATGTGAAAGTTAAGGAAAGCAATCACAAGGAAGAAAATAAGAGGTGTATGTAACATTATCTTTTGTGAATTGATGCAAAAATCCTCTATGATATTAAGCAGAAAATCAGAAATGTATAAAAGGATTACACATTATGATCAAGAATGATTAATTTCAGGAATAGAAGACTGCTTGAACATTTGAAGACCAATTAGTATAATAGATCAAATGTTAGGTTTTAGATCTAGAATGTCTCTTAAATGTCTCACATGTTCAGAGGCAGAGATTTTGGAAGGTGATTGGGTCAGGGGACACTATCCTCTTCAGGGGACTGATCCACTGGTGAGTTCTTAGCTTAAAATGCTTTTAGGAGTTGGATGTGAGCATTCCTTTGGAGGGTATAACACACCCCACAGTTCCCCTCTTCTCTCTCTGCTTCCTAACAGCCATGAAGTTAGCAACTACCTTCTGCATGTCCTCCCACCGTGCCCTTCTGCCTTGGCTAGCTGACCATGGAATGAACTGCCCAGAACCAGGAGCAAAATTAAAACTCTCTTTCTTTGAGTTGTGGGTGCTGAATTTTATGTCCCAGTGATGAGACAGTCATATATAGAAAATTGACAGAGGAAGAGGGGTCCTTGTGATTATACCTGACCTTGTGATTTAGACCTTTTTGGAATTGGTTTGCTGGAGGAGTTTGGAAAGATTTAGTGATGGTGGTTAGAGAGCCTTAGATTTCTGTAGGCAGTTTGCTAGGCAATATTGATAGAAATTCAGAAAACCAGAATGGTGATTAAAGCACAGACAGTAAAGGCATAGTTCATGAGGTTTCAGTTGGCAATAAGGAATTTTAGCGTCAGCCTTTGTCAGTGCCCCTACACTGACCAGTTTCTCTTAAAAGAATCCAAGAAACCTTTTGGTGAAGTTGGCTTCTGACAATAAATTCACCTTGAATCATATCAGAATCTACTGAGTTTTTTAAATTGCATTTAATTTTAAGGTTTTCTCTTTTACTCTGTCAATAGCAGTGTGTTAGTCTTCTCGTCATTTTGCAAAAATCAAAGCAATAATTAATGGCTACCCTTTAGGAAATAAATATAAATTTACCTATATAATATAGCTATATATTATCTATATCCACCTATATATCTATAGATCATATATAATCTATTGAATATATTAGATTTCTTTTCTATCTGGTTAATTCACAGTGTTAGATTGGAAGAAAAATTCTCACATGACTTTGTACATCCTAAGAAAAACATGTTTTATTAGTTTCTGTTCTGATGGTTACTATTTTCTTCCTTCTACTTAACTTGGGTTTAATAACTTACAATTCTTTAGCTTTGTAAAAGACAAATTTATAATACTGATTTCACACATTTTTTGTAAAAATGTCATAGGACACAGAGAAAGAGACAGAGACAAAGATAGAGAAACAGAGACTCGTTTCAAGTGATTATATACACTAAATTCCACAATATACTATCTTTAAGCTGAAGATTCAAAGAATTCAGCTCAGTGACTCAGTTCAATTCTGACATCTGCAGAATTAGGAAAACCATTGGTGTAAGGGCAAGAGAAAATACATTGAGATATCTCAGCTCCAGCAGTAAGATAGTTAAAAATAAAACAGAAAGGGGAGAAAATTCCTTTATTTTCACCACGATTTGTTATTTCCCACCCACACAGAATAGGATAATCATCTTTGTACACAACAATTTGTGTGCTGATCTGTTCTTGATATTCACATGGACACATCAGAAATAATGTTTTCTGGACAAGTACTCATAATCGAGATGATACACAAAACGATTTTGCCTCTAGGTGTGATGATGGTACCCTCCTGTAATACCAGCATTCCAGGAGGATGAAGCAGAATTATTTGAAGTTTGAAATTAGGCTGGGCAACTTGATAATTTTGTGAGAACTTGTCTCAAAAAGGAAGGAGGAGGTGGGGGAGCAGGAGGAGGAGGAAAAAAGGAGAGAGGGAGGAAAGAAAGAAAAAGAAAATGAAAGAAAGAAAGAGAAAAGTGGAGGAAAAAGGAGGAAGAGGATGAAGAAGAGGAAAAAGGAAGAACAGGAAGAGAAAGAGAAGGAAAAGAAATAGGAGAAGGAGGAGGAGGAGGAAAAAGTGGTGGCCCTGGAATCCCAGAAATAAACAAAAGCGTAGGCAAAATACTATTAAGCCTTTTCTTTATAACTTTATTTAAGTATTATTTTAGTTATTTTCTGTCATTTTATATGTTGTACTTTTATAATAATTGGGTAATTTATTCTGATATTCTTGACTGTTTTCTTTAATTCACAGATAATTTAGGAACACATTGCTAAATATTGGGATTTTATCATTCAAAATGACTTGTTTAAGTGCAAATTTGTGATGTATCATTATTATGGTTTAGATGTAAAATATTTCCCCAAAGTCTTGTGTCCTGGTGAAGTGTTCTTATAAGGTGATCGGATCATAGTACACCATACTTACTGGTGCAGCTCATTGATGAGGCATAGCTAATTGTGCTGCTTGGAGGCTGGGCATGGTCTGAAGAGATGGGTCTTTGGGGCCATGGTCTGGAAGGGTGTGTTCTTGAGCTTGGCTATTCCTCTTTGTCTGCTTCATGGCCACTATGTGGAGGATGGTTTTCTTCCATTATCCTATTTTTGTTTTGGAGCCAGCAGTCCATAAACTGAATCCACTAAAATTGTGACCCTAAATCAATCTCTGTCCTTTAACTTGTCAGTATTGAGTAGATGTATTGTTCCAGCCCCAGAAATGGGACCACTACAATCATGGCGAATGTTCCATGAGCTTGAGAAAATAATCTGAAGCGATTGGCTAGTTTACTTGATAAATATCAAGTATAAAAGATTGGTTGATAATGTTTCCATCCTCTGGATTCTTACAGATTTGTTTTTCTAGTTATTCTAGCAGTTACTAAGAGTTGTAAAATCTTTAATGATGACTGTATTTACCTATTTTCACTTTTAGTTTTTCTAATATTTATAATGTTTAAAATCTTTGTATATCTACATTTAGAGTTCTCTATTTTCCTAATACAGTGACCACTTTATAATTAAATATATATTTGGTAATTTCTTAAGTACTTTTTGAGTTGATATTTATTTGGCTTTCTGTGAGTATGCTCTTGTCCACATATCTTATTATTTTTCTTATTATTTGACTTGTTGGTGTATTTATATTTGAAGAGTGTGCTTTGTAGAAACTATGTGGTTATTTAATGCATTGTAAAATTGATGAAACATCCTCTGAGAACTAATATTCTGGTCCCTTCACATTTAATATTCTGATCTGGTTTATGGTATGATGTTGCTATTTTTCCAACTAATTTGTATCTTTCTGGTCCTATGATGCTCTTTGGGCTAATGATTTTTTTCTTTAAGTTTTTGATTTTAATTCCTTGACTGGCTCGAGGTTCAGATCATTACTTTTCTAAATGAAAAAAAATGATTTTATAGAATTTGAAAATAAAATAATAGGATATTAACACTGGTTAATATATTGCATATTATCTTCACTGAAGATGTTCCGATTATAAGACATAGGCCCAAGAAAAATGATCAAACAATAGAAAAATGAAAACACAAACTGTTCTTTTTGGTGAACTAACAGAGTTTAGTAGTATAGCTTTATTTATATATATATATAAATTTTATATATATATAAATATTTATATATTATATATATTATATAATATATATAATATATATATAGCTTTATTTATATATAAATTTTATATATATTATATATATAATATATATTATATATATATATATATAAAATCTTTTCCTTTTATTCCCTTTTCCCTTTCCCCTTTGTTCTTTACTTTGGAACAGTTTCTTTCTCTTTCACTTTCACAGTATCTATTGTACACTTTGGATGTTATGGATTTTTGAAATTATTCTCTGTTATTTTTTTCTGTATGTAGATCAGATTCAAGTGAGGGAGGCGCTGTTAGCTATTTGAGTATTTTAGTTGTGCCTTGGGTTATACTGTCATATTATAAGATCTGAACTGAGATACTGTCTCTTCATAATCTCCAGCCTGCTTGATTTGGATTCTCTGCCTTCAATTGGCATTGACTTTCCAGCCTGCCTTTTTGGATTTTTGGTCTTGTTATCCTTCATGTGCATGTGAATAAATTCCTTATAATGAATCTCAAAATCTACAGATTCTGTTTCTCTGGATAACTGTGACTAATAGAGATTTTGTTGCTGAGAATAGTAGTAAGAGTGGAGTTTTAAGCATAAATTTTCTCATGCAATTTCTGGAGAGTTTCTGGAACTGAATCTCTAATCTGACTGGATTTTAAGACATTAATTTCTTTTTTCCACTGTAAAAGAGAATAAAGTCCATAATATGTTTTGATAATAAAGACATATGAAATACTGAACACCTACTAGATGAAAAGATATGTGTGGTTGTAATATTTCAGAATATTTTTACCATGTGGGGTACATAATGATATTATCTTATTGATCCTACCATCCATTGACAAAGTAGTAAAAGAAAAAAACGATCTTCAAGGATTTGAATTTCCATGTCAAGCCCAAAATAACCCAAAAGCTTCTATATACAGTACATTCTGAAAGAGACTTATTTTGTTTGTATCCATAGAGCTGAGCTTATTGAAAGGTAAGTATAGAATCTTGCCCTATTTTTCATTGAGTTACAACACAACTTTTAGCTTCTAACCTCTAAGAATGTCTATTGTCAAAAGTGATACCACTGCTTTGCAAGCAAGAAAAAAATGCTAAAAATTGAAGTAGAAGTGTACAGGAGGACCTGAATAAGGCTGGGAGTCTCAGTATCTGAATTTGGATTGCTCTTCCTTGCCAGTGGAAGGGATTTCCCAATCTTGAGGAGAAGAGGCATCTTCACCCTACAAGAGGTGAGCTTTGCATTGCCTGAGGACACTGAAATAAGTCATAAAATTTGCTTAAAAATTTCACAGATTGCTCTGAATCTATTAGATTTTTTGTTAACAAAGCAATGATTTTCTGTAAGATCCACCAATTTGAAAATTCTTTTCAATACTATTTCTTCAATAGTTCTAAAATACCTATGATATTGTGTGAGCTGTTGTTCCTTCTTCTATTACAAAGACCTGACTGGAAAATATCAATAGAGGTCCTCAAGTAATTTTGAATTTTAAATAAATAATAGCATGTTAGTATTATGTGCTCTATATAAATATGTGTAATTCATGGAATAAACATATATTTGTAGGATATACTTATAAATAAGTAAACGTACATATATGGCACATGCATATATGAGATTAATATATTTGGATATATTTATACTTATTTAAACAATTTATATGTTATCCAGTAGATGAAACATTTATAATAGAAAAATTGCTATTTATCTGAAGTTCAAACTTAAGAGGTATTTTGTGTATTATCTAGAAATTTTTATATCTATATTTCATCCTATTTTACCACTTTGTGAACTACTTGAAAAAGAAAGTCTTAATAATTTTGTGTCCGTTTCTTCTCTTTGTTAGACACTATCATTATCCTACCTACCATCAATATTTTTTTTTAATAATCTGGCCAGGGAATCAACCAGATTGTCCATCTTGTTATCAGGACTCTATCTAGAATCAACTATCTTAGTCTAGATTAAAGGAACCCTGAGGTTATAACAGGGATTTAGGTGTTTGTGATTTACTGAAAGACAGATATTCATTGAAAACCTTTAAGAAAAACAGACCAGTCAGAATAGCAAGGAGGAAAGACCTGCAGGGAAATGTCAGTGAGGTCAGGGCCAGACTGGGTCTGACCATGTGGGGAGATTTCTGACATCTACAAAGCAGTATGGAGTTGCTCAGTTTTGAGCAGAAATTGGAGATAGGCTTTTTCCAGTAGTGGAACAAGGAGTATATTTCTCGCTCCCAACACCTAAAGGGAATTCTATGAAAACAAGGTACTTTCAGATTCTTAGAGCAGACAATGTATATAAAAGCTGGGCAATGGATGCAAAGCCCAGGAAAATGGACTTCTTTAGAACAACACAGTGTCTATTACAATTATGCTATTTTATATTCATTTTATTCTTCTTATGTTAATCAATTGCTTATTACTGTAGCAAAATACCTGAGAAAATCAGCATAGTAGTAGAAAGCTCTATTTTTGTCTTATGGTTTCAGAAGTTCCCACCCTTGCTTCTTAGGCCCTGTTGTCTGAGGCAGGAGATGAGACCCAGCACCATGTCAGAACAGGTGGCCAAGGAAGCCTGGGGTGGCCTGGAACTGAATGAGCGTGAGGAAGTGGGGACCCACTATCCTCTTCCAGGGGATGGTGCAGTGACCTAATTCCTTACAGTAAGGGCATAGCTTCGCAGGCATACCCTTAACTGTGAAGCTACTGAGGAGAGATGCACAGCCACTCTCAGAGTATAATTCAGTTTTTAACTGCATTTCCTCCACTATTTAGAAAACAGTGTTTTGATTTTCTTATTTGAATAAAAACTTTTTGTTAAAATAACTAGTTGCCCAATTAAAGAAATGAAGTGCATACTATTTCATTTTTTTACTGTACATATAATATAGCAGTGTCTTATTTTTGAAAATGTATCTAAAATATTCCATTGTGAGTCTCATCCAGTTTTTTATATATCTTCACTCAAGGTATCTTACCCTCTAAATTTCATCCATTCAACACTTTTATTTTATCCAATGTTTTACTTATGGAGTATTTCCAGTTTATTTCACTACTACTCATAGGCTTGTCACTGTTAATTATGTTATTTTCTTGCTGTTTCTTTTTGCTCAAAAATCACAAAATGCCTACCTAGTCAATGTTATGTGTATCACCAAATACAAAACAAAACATTTTTCCCTAAATGTGTACTTTTTATTCACATTAGTTGACAGACATTATATAATGAAGACTGATTTTTCTGATCACATGTCATAGTTAAACCATATATATATATATATATATATATATATATATATATATTTTTTTTTTTTTTTTTTGTACCAAGAATTGAACTCAGGTCCTTATGCTTGACAGGAAAGAGCTATGCTGCTGAGCTATATCCCTAGCTCAGTTGTGTGATTTTAAACACATTTCCAGTCCCCTCTGTTATCTTCACTTTCACTCATGACTACTGTCTTATATAGAGTTCTCATTGTCTCTTACCTGGCTTGCTTTAATAGATATCTACTTGTTTCTCTGGCTTCAGCTTTCTAGTCCTTCAACCTATTTTTAGTGCAGTGCTGTCTCCTCTAACCACTCCCATCAAAATCTTGATAACTTTATTCAAGTCCATTTTGTTGTGGTGTTTGGGTGACAATGTCACTCCCCCGTCATGTAGTTATTGGTGAAGATACTCTGACAGAGCCTCTTCAACCTGTTGTTTTGAGATCCTTTTGGACCTCAGGATCCTCTGTTAGCATGTCCACATGCACCAGCAGAGTGCAAATGAGAATGGAAGATTATGAGTACTTTGTGGTCCATGTCTGGAAGTCGTGTATATTTCCTAGGCATAAAACCCAGGATTATAGGATTTGTTCACATATCACTATGAAGAAAGGAGGGAAATATGTTCCAGCTGTGTACCAGGATGGAAATGTTTTAAAGAAAAACTTGTTGGTCTTTGTCACTGCCTGGCATTTTAGCAAGCAAATATCCATTTTAACCTCTTTTCTACAGTTAAAACACAGTCAACCATTTTCCAAGAGGGATGACCCAAGGTTCTTTCTAATTACTGCATCTAGTTCAAAATCTATTATATTTAGATAGTGCAGCTTTTAATTCTGTTTTAGGCACCATCTGTCACTCATTCTAGGAACTAAAAATAATCTTTATCCCTGCCATCTCTCGACACACACAGATATACACAGACACACAGACATTCACAGACAAACAAATGCATATGCACATACACGCACAATCCTGTAAAAAATTAAAAATCACATTTGGAATGTGTAATGTATGATATTCTCAAATCATAATGCATAGTGATTCAGAAATTAATTTTGATGGATATCATAAAATCCTTTATATCAAAAATAAAAGGAAGCCTTAATTATACACTGATTATATTTTATGGGAAGATTATTTTATGTGTAGTTTTATCTCACTCCGCTTTTTATGGCCATTATTCACTGTGACTACGACTAAAATGCATGTTGCAGGGCATTCCTCTACATAATTGTTACCTGATAGATAGTACCATGGGAATTCTTTCTAGATTTTTTGTGTCCCAAAGAATTGGACAAGATGCACAGAAAAGGCAGCAAAAGTGTACATTTATTAAATGTGGAAAAGAAGTATGCTCTGTAAAGTATAGAGGGTTGGTGAAAAGGCTCACAGTGATCCTGAGGATAAGAGGAAAGGGTCTTGTATTTTTGGTGAAGTCCCCTTCCCTCCCAGTGAGCTCTCCAGACAGAGTTTGACAGCTCGTGCTGAGCCATGTCCTCTGCGTTAACTGCACAGTCCTTTCCCATAATTCATGCTGGTATAATTGAACCTATGAGATGCAAACATTATGAATGAGTATATACTGAGTTGGGGGCCAAAGCTGACTTTTGGACATGGAAGTGTTTTTGATCCTATGCCTGAGATGAGGATTTCCCCAAGAGCTCACTTACAGGCTATCATCTTTGACTCTGGCTATTATCTGGAAGTTAGAAATGTGGGTCTCTAGGCAGAATCAGGACCAATGCATGCCCTATTTCATAGCATTAAAGCACATTTGTGGACAGGTTCTTGGTGATACACAGTTCATATCAAATAGTAAAAATATTTTAGTGTAAGAATACAGTTGTACTGATCTATCTGCTTCCAGCTAGGTCACATGCCAGAAAACACATCCAAAGTTATTTATTTGACATAATTCTCAAACCTTATTATTACTGGTGTTCACAGTTCTGTTTCACATTAGTGGTGGCCTTGAGGCTCTCTGAGATAATAGACTTGATTGGAAAGACTAAATCCTTAATCACAATTTTACTGCCAGGGTCTTTTTCTCTTAAATATTTCTTGACTTCATTTTGTTCCACCGGGATTCTAGAAGTATTCATTTTTTCTAAGCCTACAAATCTACACAAATGTAGACTCTATCTTTTCCTTTTTAATTTTGTTGGCAAATTTAACAATTTTTATACAAGCTTATCTTTTCTTCCTAATAACTATTGACCAACCAAATCAAAGTCACATGTTTAGTTTTGTGTACAGTATCATTTAACTTCAAGATAATAATGTCTATTTCTTAAGGAAGTATTGCTAGCTATTGTGGCAGAAAAACTCCCACAGTTCTTTACACACTATGTGTTTAATTCCTGCTCATGCAAAGCCCAATACAGACTGTTTAAAACTCCACTCAGGCAAAAGATCCCAGACTGGCAGAGATTCCGACAGCTTCACCACATTTGGCAAGCAACTTTATTGCCTTTGCCAGTTTTCGTTCTGAAATGAAAATCTAATGATATGATTTTCCTTGTGGAAATCTTACCATGATTGCTTATTACCTTGAAAATAAAATTCATGCTCCTTAATATGTCATGTACAACTTCATTTTGAATACTGCCTCTTACACAAACTATAGGCCCAGTAACATAGAGCTTCTTAAATATCCCTGCATTTTAAATCCTTTTTTTTTCTATACTATATACCATTCTCCTTTGGAATTCTCTCCTTCTTCATGATCACTAGATACCACCACACTCATTTACAGAATCAACTCAGTGTTTGGACCTCATGAATGGCTTGTCCAAAGTCCACATCTGGTAAAATAATTGAATTTTCTTCCATAATCTCTTGAAGTCAGTTATTGTTTTGCATTTAGCATGATGCATTC
The DNA here is from genome assembly GCA_004027455.1 of Hydrochoerus hydrochaeris. Lineage (NCBI taxonomy): Eukaryota > Metazoa > Chordata > Mammalia > Rodentia > Hydrochaeridae > Hydrochoerus > Hydrochoerus hydrochaeris. The sequence goes on along the minus strand of PVLA01000034.1, from coordinate 789,199 downwards.
CATAGATTTCTGTAATTTTTATTAACCTTATACAAATTCTATAATTATAGATTTTTAAAATATCTAGCACTTTGCTGGAAATTAGAGAAAAACAGAAATTTTAAAAAATAAGTTATCAGCAAATATTTATCTGAGAAGAGTTATAAAAGAAAATCTTTGGGGGCCAGGGATTTAGCTCAGTGGCATAAGTGCCTGCTTGGCAAGTGCAAGGTTGTAAGTTTGATCATATATATACCTTTGTTACACACACCTAAATAATTGTTTAGAATTCTAATTAATATAAATTTTCTTTCAAACACTCTTTTCATACATGAAGTTCACCGCTTTCATTGCAAAGCTCATGCTGCTTAGACCAAGAAAACAAACACTAACAAGACAACATGATGATCTCTGAAATGTCTGTGTCTGATGTTAACGGAACAAAAGACACACTCTGGATTCAGACTGTATCCAGGGGGAATGTGCAGAGGGCCGACTCTCCTTTCCCACTGCAGTCATGCACTCTGCCATTTCACACACAATGAGTGCGTGAGGGAGGGAGTCATTGAACTTCTGTTTTAGTATGTTGAAAATCCAATGGGCAGTGACAGTTGCAGTACATGAGTCAATATGTAAAATATCACTCATAGTTCCCAGCAACATTGGAGATTTTTTGGAAGCTGACAAGCAATTCCAATTCCATTTCAGAATTAACAAAGAGTAGCTGCTAAATGGATGAATAAATAAAACAGCAAATACAGACTTTTTGGATGAATATTTCTGATTCTTCCTCTGAATGAGAAACTACTAGTCTATAAGTGCTTTATGCTTTGTGATATTTTTCTCTCTTGATATGCACAAGCTTTGTTTATTTCTCCATTTTTGAGGATACTTGATAAATAAAATATTTAGCTCCCTTGGCAATCCCTCTGTATTGGAAGATACAAGTACCCATGAGGGACTGTGATTTATTCTCTACAAATATATACAGTATCCCCAGTGAAATTCTTTGAAGTAACTAAAATGAACCAGAGTCTTAATTGATGATATTTCTTTTGGATTCACTTTGAATTATGATAACAAGAAGAGGGAAACTAGGTGGTTATAATATTAACTAATCAGTAATATATATTTCCTACTCTTTAGAAAATTAAATTTATTTTTGTATGTTTCATATGTATCATAATGTATTGATGTTGGTGGTACTTTCATTTATTTCTTTGTAGTTTCCAAAACATTTCATTCTACATTACATTACTTGACCACTAGAACTAGGCATGAAATATTTTCTCTTTATAAGTGAGAAAATAGTTATTTAAGAAATGAGAAATGTTTTTCTAAAATAGTATACAAAGTAAGTTGTTATATAAGGAATCAAAATCCCAGCTTCCGATTTAAGGGCTTCAATATTTAAGTAAAATAACAAAAGACTAAAAAGAACTTCAAAAGCTCATAACTAGGAAGAGTCTAGTAGTTTCTCTCATTCCCTGAGGCTTCGAAGATGAGGAGAGTAAGGCCTGCCAATTTTAACTGTCTCATTTATTCAAAGAGATAGACTAGAAAGCTCGGAAATCTTTGGGGACCCACTCCAAAGGCACTGGATTTGGCACCAAAAGCATCCCTAAAGCACAGACTAGAGTAGGAGCAAAGAAAGGCAAACATTTGCAGTGACTGACTTTTATTTTAAAGCCATTTTTATTATGATTTTATTAAAGTGTTTGCAGTAGTATCAAGGACCAGGACAAACTCAAACCGATAGGCTTTGGGGATGGGGTTATGGCAAATTAAAGCTTGGCCTGTGAACACCAAAAGCATCTTTCTGTGTTGTAAAAATAATAAAATCAAGTCAGATGAGGCATTTGGGGATAATAAATCTAAAGTCTGTATCTCTGCCAAAAGATTCAATAGAAGCAGTCATGTTTCTCCCAACTCTGCTGCTTTGTGTTGTTGCCAAATTCACCAGTGTAATGTCCATTAAAATAACATCTTTGGGAAAATAGCACAGTGTCAATGCTATCTATGAAAGTGAGAAAAACAGAAAGAAGAAAATGGTACTTGTCAGAATCTCTGAGTAACTGTGGGGAATCATGAGTTTAAAAATCCATCAGAAGCAGTGAGTAAAAAGCAGGAAAAATTTTGTTCACAGATCAAAATAAGTTTTGTTATTGAATTTAATAACAATTGTAAGACAAACAAATGAAATGGATAACTACATCATTGATTTATGACTTTGTTATCTTCTTAATTTTTTACAGCAATGATTTAAGCTATTATACCCTCCCTGAATTTCTGTATTTCAATGTTCTATGCATTGCTGTGACAAGACTGATGTGTACCTCTTATCTCCTCTATGAAAATGCACCTTACATTTGGACATAGTTTAAGATTTTACTAATATCCTGTTTCTTGCATTATAACTAAATGCATCCTCTATTTTCCATGACATAAATTGTACTTTTGTCACCTCATCTTGGCATACAAGATATTATTTTTCTTCTTAACTCTAACATTCCCCTGGATAGTAATCCTAGGTAGGTCAAATTCTGACTTCCTATTATGAAGCTGATGGATGAATGCCACAGTCAGGGATTACAAGGAGTACAATTACATACAGGAAACAAAATTTATAGTGTTATTTTATGATGGTGACTCAGAGTTAAATACAAGAAGGTGCAAGAAATCTGTCCACAACACTAAAGACCTAGAAAATCCAGCCAAGGGCCTGGATTCCACAGCAATGTTACACGTGAGTCCAGCAGAAGACCTAGAGCCCATGACAATGCCTCTGTCATCCAACTAGAGGCCTAGAGCCCATGACAATGATTCATGCAAGTGTATTTTATGGATCTTCTGTGAGAAGGCCCAAAGTCAGTGGTGGAGGCTACAAATTCTATGCCACTGGGATGGAGGATCTGTGATAGTAGGTTAAGGGGTGTACACTGGAGCCAAGAGGAAACATTCAAAATAGGACTGGGGATCCCCTGAAAAGTACCACAGCCATTCTCAGTGACACGGAGGTCCCGAGCTCCTCCAATGATGAGAACAGTTGAGTACATGCCAGGAAGCCAGCATGAGAAACTTCTCCTGAAGATTGAACAGTACACATCTTCCCCTCCAGAGCCAGGAAGTGATGTTCAGTAGTGTATGGAGCAGAGTTCCCCCAAAGTGAACCACAGTTACTCTTCATGACAAGGTCCCAAGCTCTTCTGATGATAATGGCCAAATTCATATCGGGGAATCCAGCATGACAAGGTCTTCCAGGAGAACCAACGGTTCCAAACAATGACACTTGGGAGAACCCAAAATGCCTCTCTTTTCCTTCCGACATCTCCTTTTATGCTGGCAACTTTCCTCAGGTGGGCCATCTACACTCAGCACCATGCCAATTCAACTCAGCTGGTGTTAAGTTGACAAGAAGTTTTTAATCCATAGCAATGGACATATCCCCTTTCAAGTGAGATAGGAACAATGATGGTTAATTTTGTATCAAATATACTTGGCGACAGGATGGTCATATATCAGGACAGAATTATTCTGAGTGTTTCATAGATCTTTAACTTGCTAGCCCATCTTCAAGGTTTGGAGCTCATGGCTTCCATAACTGTATAAACCAATTTCTAATAAAAAAAATCCTCCTGTATGTATATATATTCCTCTAATTTTATTTCTCTAAAAACTCTAATATGCTATTTTTAAAAAGTCAATTTATTAATATTCATGAAAGGACAGTACTATAATAACATGGAAAGACTTAAATATGTACCTATATCATCCTATCATTTCCATAATTTACCTACAGCACTTTCACCTTAAACCACATCATTGTACTTTTATGAAATTATTATGTTTATTGAAAGTTTGTATTATGTTTAATGTTGTAGATATTTTAATTTCAACACTCAATGTCTCATCATTAATAATTGTCATATTGTATAAGTTCTTCACAGAGTATTATAACTACTATAATTCATTTATAATAAATTTTTAGGTCAAAAATTTTTAGAATGCAGAAAATTAGCAAAAAACATAAATATTGTAATTTCAATAAGTAGGAGTTAGTAGATTAAAATTATGAATATCTTTACTTTATAAAACTTGGCATAAAAGTGTTTAAACATAAAACTATCAGTAGTATATAAGTATTCATTTAATAGAATATAAATATGTATTATATATTGTCATCTCTTAAATTCTTTAATCTTAACAATGAAATGTGTGTACAATATTATGAAAAAAATTACCAAAATTTCACAGTTGTCTTTTTATTTTTTTATATTTAAGTATTGCATCATTTACACTTTAAGTCAGAGATTAGGAGTTGGCGTTGTCAGCTGTGAGCTTAAACAGTTGTGTTAAATGCTTCTATGCAGCTTCAATGATTATTTAAAATGATATTCCTCTCTGAGCAGTATTTAATTTGTATTTTATATATTCACATGTACTATTAGTTGGTAATTTTCTTTGTATATGAGCTTTGGTATCTTTTTTAAATGTAAGATTGCTTTTTTTAGATTCCAAGTAGCTGAGATTTTCAGACTCAAATGATAGATCCATTTTAATTTCATCAGTTTATGGGTTTCACTAGCACATTTTCACATATGCACCTATCCTGTTTAAATCAGGACCATTTCTTCTATCCTTTCTTATCCTCAATTCTCTTCTCCTCATTTCCCTTTCTCCATCCCTAATAGTACCTCTTCTGCTTTTAGGTCATTTTCTTAAATTTTTTACATCAAATACTATATTTCATCCAATATGTTATTAGTGGGGAAAGGTTTAATTTGGATCACAGTTTTGGGAGATTGCCTATATGGCTGGTGGTTGTAAGATTGAAATGATGTGGTAGAAGGGCATGGTAGGAGAAAATTGCTCACCTAGTTGCAGCCTCAAAACAGAAAAGGGAGGATCTGAAGATGGAAACATAGCTTCCCAAAGGCCCACCCCACTCCATAAGCCACCTACCTCTTCCATCCACTCCCCAAAGCCTAAAACCATGTTGAGCTATGAACCCATCAGTGGATCAAGCAGTACTGAAAATAGCATCCCAGTGATCCAATCACCCTCCAAACATATGCTTCTGAGCATCAGACTTCAGATGAACATTTTAGAGCTAAATCAGAACAAGTATTTAGTATGATTTCTGTTGCTTTCCATAACTTACCATCAAATTAATTTCTGATAAATTTTTGTGAATGTTGTTAATACAATTATTAGGGTTACACAGAAAATAAAGCTATAAATGATTTGGAAAGCAAGAAATAAAAAAAAACATTAAAAAAGCTAATAATCCTCAATAGTGAATAAAGCTGGTTTGTGTTTACAAAAAACCCTTTAAAATATACAATTATCAAATGTAAAAATAAACAGAAATAGGATATATAAATAGGTATCTTATCTTTTCCTATGTAAACCCATGAAGCAAGACTAGATCAGCAATGTGAATGATGAGAAAGATTTACATGATATGTGGATGAAAAATTTACTGAAATTATTGCTTTTTATAGTTTTGTAGAATTACTACTTAGTTATTTAGAGAACTCTGATAGATTGACAACTGATTGTCAACTTGTGACACCCAGCTAAACTAAATCAGCATGGTGCTGGGTGTGAAGATTCCATCTGAGGACTGTTGCCAATAACATAAAAAGAAGAACTGAAGAGGCCGAAAGGATGTTGTTGGTTCCATTATTGCTGCTGGTTCTCTTGGAGGAGTTTGTCGAGCTCCTTTCTTGATATGAATTTGGTTGTTCTCATCATCAGAGAAGCTCAGGACCTTCTTGTCACTGAGAATGGCTGTTTCACTTTGGGGGAGCTCTGGTCCTTATGTGGAGCATCGCTTCCTGGCTCTGGAGGGGAAGATGTGTGCTCTTTGATCTCCAGAAGTTTGTCACGCTGGCTTCCTGACATTAGTTCAGCTGTTCTAATTGTCCAAGGAGCTTGGAACCTCATTGTCACTGAAGACGGCTGTCATACTTTTTGGGAGCGATCTGGTCCTTGCTTTTAGTGTCGCTTTCTGTCTCCAGTGCAGATCTCTCGCTTACTGGTACAGACCCTTCATCCCGCTGGGAGAGACTTTCTAGCTTCCACTGCTGACTTTTGTGCCTTCCCAGCACAGATTTGTGAAACAGACTTGCATGAGACATTGTCATAGGCTCTAGGCCTCCTGCTGGACTCATGGAGAACGTTGTTATGGGCTCCAATTCTTCAGCTAGACTTACGCCAGACATTGCCATGGGATGCAGGCCCTCAAATGAATTATTTGAGTCTTCAGTATGTGGACAGATTTCCTGCACGTTTTTGTGTTTGACGCTTTGGGTGACTATTATAAAATAATTCTATAGATTATGTGTCCTACATTAAATCATTTTCCTTGCAAACTCTGACTACAGGGTTAATCATTTGATGTTTGGATATAATATCTTAAGAATAGTAACATTTAGGGGATGTAATGATTAATGTTTAGGCTTTGAAAAAAAGGAATAAATGCTTTTTCTTTGACAAGTAAAGACTAAACGTTATGCCCATGTATTACTTATAAGAAGATTTGAAGTAATTCAAATAGATTTTTTTTCTGAGAGACTTAGAACACTAACCAGGAAGCAGTCATATAATTTGAATAATATAGACTTACACCTTGATTGTGCAGTACAGACATAGGAAATGGGTATATAGACTTACAACTTTACCTAGATCCAATATCACCACACAGTGCACACTTGCATCCTTTATATATTTCACCTCCAGTGATTTATTTTATCAGCTTTTGTAATGTGTTCACAATAAAGATAGCTGGTAACTCATGTCTTTTATTTTTTAGTACTTAATTTTTTGTTTAGCAGAGAACAAAATTGGTTTTTTGAAATAATAGGCTAGCAGAACAATTTTATTTTTAGTTGGAGAAATTTTTATGAAATTATAGAAACACTGATATCAACATTGGAGTATGATGCTTGAAAAAAGAACTATTCAAACATTTATTGAATGTCTTTCAAATGTGAACAAAACAAAACAAAAATTAAACAGAAAATCCTTGAACTTTTTGAAGTCAAATTTTAAATTCAGTGAAAAGAATGAAAAATAATTGTTGATTTCTTGATCTTGTCTATTCTTTCTGGAGTGAGATGAAATCTCAGTATTGCTTTAATTTGCATTTCTCTAATGACTAATGATGCTGAACATTTTTTCGTATATATGTTTGCCATCTGTATTTCCTCAGCTGAGAAGTGTGCATTCACTTCAGATGATTATTTTTGGATTGGGTCTTTGAATTTTGGGGGCCTGATTTTTTCATTCTTTATCTCTCAAAAGATAAAAGTCTTTTGAGAGATAGTTGGCTAAGATATTTTCCCAATTCAATTTTCTTTTCACTCAGTTGGAGATTTGACATGCAAAAACTTTTTAATAAGACAAGCTCCCAATTGTTGATTCTGGGAAGTATTTCCAATGAAGTTTGATTTTTATTCATGAATTCTTTGCCTACCATTATGTCATCAAGATTTCTACTTACTTTATCTACTTGCAGATTCTGCTTCTGAGCATTTCTCCAGAAGAATTTAAAACATACCACAGTGATATATGTGCACCCATGTTTGTAGCAGCACAGTTTATAATAGTCAAATCTTGGAAACAATCCAAGTGCCCATCAATTGAAGGATGGATTAAAAAAAAGATGTGGTATTTTTATACAATGGAGTACAACTCAGCTATAAAGAAAGATTTCATTGGGGCGCTTTTTTTTTTTTGTGGTACTGGGGATCAAACTCATGACCTTGCACTTGCCAGGCAGGTGCTTACGCTGCTGAGCTAAATCCCAGCCCCTGCATTGGGGCTTTTATAAGTAAATGGAAATGACTTGGGATAATACTCCTAAGTGAAATAAATCAAACTCACATGTATAAATACCATGTTGCCTCCATAGTGTAAGAAACTTATAGAACAAATAGTATCCAAAATCTACAATAAATATTGTGTAAGAGTGAGAAATTGCTCAAAGAGGAAAAGTAACTGGAATAGGGAAAGGAGGAAAGAAAGAAGGGAAAAGGAAAAAGACATGATTTTTTGTGTGTGCGTGTATAAAATACGATAGTTAAGATGACTATACTACTAATTCTATTAGTTCTTGGAAAAGAACAGTTAATACTCATATGATTAGATCTATTTTGCATTTCTGTATATGGTAATCTAAGCAACCATTTTGAAGGTAACAATATGCACTATTACAACCATTGTTAAATTTCTATCATCTTATTTTGAAAACTTATACTGGTTTTTTTTTTGGATTTGTTGTATATTTTGTTTTTTGTTTTTTCTTTTCTGTGGCTTTTTTCTCTTAAATAAATTTTTAAAAAATGAAAAAGAATGTAAATTATGAAACAAAACTGAATTAATATGCCTTTATCTTTAATAATAATTATTAAATAGTTAATAATACTTAATAATTATTTCCTGGTCTATAATTTTACAATTACATTTTGTTTATATTTTTATCTATTAAAAGGGTTTAACTCAATCTCTAAAATCTGAAATATATGGAAAGTAAAATTCACAATCTAAAATATGATGCTGGTTAATTTAATTCATTTTAATGGAAACTTACAGAATATATTTGTTTCTGATGCATAAGCAATGCATAATTCACGTTATCTATTAGATATTTTTATATTTTTAGCTACAACATTCCAAAACCAACTGTTACATTTTACAGCAAACTGATGCATTGCATTTATCATTGATAAATTTATTATTCTTGTTTCTTGAACGTACTTTTGTTTACTAATTTTCCCTAGGAATTAGATCTCCATGCTTCAATCTGTGGCTTAAGAAGCTAGAATTTCTTTTATTAGTGATACAGCAATAAATTTGTAATTAGTGAAATCATTGTCACACTGCATAATCAGCTCATTGAACACATACATTGTAGTAAGAAAAATAATTTTAAAAAATCCTTGATACTAACATAACTGCCCCATTAAAGTCTTGATTAACTTTAAAACAATAATACAGTATCATTTCACTTTTATAAATTAGCAGACAAATTGGAAATATATCAAATAGTGCTCCCATATCTTAGAGAAGGAAAGAATGTTCAATTAAAGTAATATAATGCTGGCAACATTAATTTCTTAGTGTGAGGATTTAACAACTTGCTTTGGAATGTGGGACCAAAATTATAGTTCAGCAGTTTTATGTTAAATGTTTCAAAGAATGCCATACGGCCCCTGGGCACTGCATGACATGCAGTAGTATCAGAAACAATTGATGTGTGTAATGATAATAGCGAGCTTCCATTCCAGATGAGCTGACCCACCCTGATACCACCCGCTGCTCCCGTTTGGTCAGCAGGTAACTTTCACCATCTGTTTCTCCTGTAACATCTGAATCCTTTCTCTTATTGTGGTGAGACAACTCAAATATGAAATACAGCTTGTGGGGCATGGTAGATTCTAAACATTTCTGTAAAATGTGGTAAGACTAATATTATCTTATAATATATTTTCTTTTGGTTGTACAAGAAGAGTTTTTATCCTGAGCATAATCAGACCAAGGCATGTAAATTTTTAATACGGACCATACATATAATTACAGAGATTGCTATAATTTGCTGTTTGTATTATTAACATCCTTATTATGATATAATAATCATTCCTTTTAGCTAAGTACTTTGCATGATTACTAAAATGGCCATGAAAGCTAAAGTCTTTAGGAGAACATGTATGCTTCATTGAACAAAAATGTACATATAATTTTTACATTGTTCTTGTTTTTCTTGCCAGATAAACAAAATCTGCATTAAAAGATTTTTATATTTTATTAATTGTTTAAACCCCTTATGAAGTAGAAAGTGACAGAAGCAATCACTACAAAGAGAAGTTCTTTGGTTCTGGCATTAAGTTTATAGTAATGGACAATTCTTTAGGCTTTGACAGAAAAAAAGTTACTTGACCTAAGTTTTTAAAAATATACTCTTTGATTTTGATAAAGTTCATAACCACTAATGGTTTTCAACCTTCTGGATCACTTAAGGAAATGCTTTCAGCCGAGTTCCCTGCCATCCATGAAGCCCAACCAAAGTTCATGCCTGACCTGCCCCACACTGATAGGAGCCCTATAAATCACATGGTTGGTTGTACCAAATACTTCTGTTCGGTTGTGATATAACATCCTCTTACATAGGCACGCGACACAAGTAAAGTGTTACTTTATAGAAAATTCTTGCCTTCATTTTCATGTATTTCCTACAGTCATTTTCTTGGATCCAGTAACTGTACTTCCCTAGCTGATTCCTCAGCCTCCTTCCTCAGTATTTGCAGTTTCTTCTGCCTGGATGATTCTTACATCAGGGGTGTTTGCACTTGGCTCCACTATTGTCTTCAGTTTCCTGATCCAGCATAACCTCAGCCAGGCTTCCCTTGGCCACTAAATGTATAATAACATCTGCCCACAAAACAGTGGCTCCTCTTCACCCTGCTTTAATTTTGCTAAAGACTTTCCCAAGCATCTTGTGTGACTTATACTCATTTGCTTATTTTATTCTCTTCCAAGAAAATAAATCCCATGAGGTATGACGTTTGGTGAATTATTACAGTACAGTCTTCAGATGCTAAAACAATGGTAGCACGTAGAAGAATTTCAAAAATAATTATTTCATAAAGGACTTAATTCGATAACTACTTAATCAGTAACTTCTTTGCACAAACATTATGCCTAAAGAAGGTTTTGAAATAGTGTTGAATATATTCTTAGGTAAAAATTATTTTCTTGAGATAAGTTTATATATTAATTATATGCTAATATAATTAAGTAAACCTTCTTTACTGCTTTTCTGTTGAGAAATTATTGAATTAAAAAATTTCTAATGTTGTTTTTAAATTTTGTATTATGATTTGTAAGTTCAAGTAAGAGTATTGTATAGATACTCCCAGTCTACCTATATAATAAAGTTTCAATTTACATCTTGCTCTAAAACTTCTTTTTATAATTGAAACTTCGCTTCCTAATTTATGCCCTTCCAGTTGCACACTAAACTTGTGGAAAAACTTTTCCTTGTACCAAAAATGCTGTTCATTGCTTCTCATCTGCTCTACTCACATAGAAAGTTACATCACATACCTCTTCTCTGTGAAACTTGACTGTATTAGACCAACTCACAGTAATTACAATGGAGAGTTTGCTGATTAGTTAATTAAGTCTCATTTAAATGAACAAATAAACTGAGTCTAAAAGACATTGCTCTGTGCCTCAGAGTCTTTAGCCAGTTGAAGATAAATTTTGCTTGTGTTCCAATTTAGAGATATTCTGCCTAGACTCAGAGATTATATATTCTTTTGTATTATTAATTCTATTTTATTCTTAATTCCAAGTAAGCACCAATCTGAAATAAAAGCTTCCTATCTTAAAAGCTAGGATTTCATGTCTACAGATAAACTGAAGCATTTTCATTTCTTCAACATATCTGGTGCATTTATTTTTTTAAAAATGCAATATTTAATATGAAAAAAACCTAGATTTTTATGTCACAAGTTAAAAATATTACAATTGACTCTAGAAAAATATTACATATCATGTATGTGCATATATATATATATTGCCATTTAAGTTTTTTATAAGCAACTTAGATCTTTACATTTTTTAACACTTTTAGAAATATTTTAATTTCAACCTTCCTTGTTTCAAAGATTTGCAGAGTATTTCATTTCATAGTACTATTGCTCTTTTAAGCATGTAAGTGTCTCTCCATAGACTCTTCAGGTTCCATTTTGTTTTGTTATTCTCAGTAATAATGTAATGAATACAATATGTGTATTTAAACATTTTGTACACACACATCATATGCATAAGTGTTATTTTATAAATTTGTGGGCCACTGATCCTTTTCTTTGAACTGCATGTTCCTATCTTTGGATGACTATTATTGAATCAATCACTCTTTCCTTTTAAAATTTGTATGGGTTCTTTGTAAATCGAGGTTAGTACCTTGGTGTCAATTTTTGTAAATATGTTTTTCTAGTTGTCATTGGTAATCACTTCTTGAAATTTGAGACAATTGATGAAAAAAAAATTATGAAAGCTGTTCAAATTAAATGACTATCAGAGGAGATTATTCAGCACAGCATCCAAGAAAAAGATACTCGATTACTTTAGTATTTCAGTACTATCCAATTTTTAAAGAAAAAGAGTATAACTAGTATAATAAATTAATCTTTTATTTGGCATAAATAATATTTAATAGCTTCAAAAACTATTCATCTACAATTTAGATATTATGATGTTATGGAAGATTTCCTCTTCTCAAGTTCTTGATTATGTGGTAAAAATAGTTGCTTCTGGGGCTGAGGACTTAGCAGAGCAGCACAAGCACTTGCCTGACTAGTGCAAGGTCATAAATTCAATCCCCAGGACCAAAAAAAGGAAAAAGAAAAAGAAAAGAAAGAAAGAAAAAATAGTTGCTTCTGGTAATATGCATATGCTACAGATTTTAAATGAAAGTAAAAGAAATTATATGTTGAGGAAAGTATAATAGAGATTATATTGACAAGTTATTCAGAACGTGTTCCAAGTAGAATGTAGTCCATTCTTCGCCCCACCCCCTCCTCCAGCAATGATAGTAAGTGTTCTGCTGAGTCTCCTATATCTCTCTCTTCATCATATCTACTACATATTTTGTAATTCTCAGCTATTTTTGAGAAAAATTCTAGTGCATGGTTCAAATTTCTCTTCACTATGTAGAGAGTTTGAATTCTTCTGCCTAATATAAATTTTAATTATTGCAAATATTTATACTGTATTATTTTAACTTTCACACTTTCTGCCTTGAACTTTTTAAATTAACACTTTTCTCCTTTTAAATTATGTTTTTTAGTGCCATAGTGGTCTCTATTTTAATTTCTCTTTTATTTTAGCAAAACTTTTCCTAATTATATCTACATACAGAGATATTGTTTAAATGTTTTTTGGAAGCACTATTTACAAACAGTTGCTTCTATATACACACAAAATCTTTAAGTTAAATTCAATAACAAATTGTATTTAATATGTTCTTCAACAAAATTTCACCTAAGATACATCAAATTTTACCAAATAGAGTGGATTTTCCCCAACACTATATATATATATATATATATATATATATATATATATATATATATATATATATATATTTCTGGGTCTTTTGATGTGTCTATGCAAATATGCATACATATTTATGTATTTGTATGTATGTATGTGAACATAAATATAAATATTGGAGGGAGACAGAAAAAGAAGTGAAAATTCTACTTAAATTTGGTACATTTTCTATAATCTGAAAATATTCCAAAGACAATATTAAGGAAACTGATTTTTAAAAATATAGTGTCTGGAATAAGTCCCATCTCCATTGTCAACTAACTGTTTCTGATGGCAGTGACATAACAATTCTGTGTCTCGTAGCTTTGGTTTTGTTTTGTTTTGTTTGTTTGTTTGCTTTGTTGCTATGGCTAAATACCTTAGCTGGATAATTTATAAACAATTTATTCAGGATTATTCAACTCTGGGTTTTGAAGGGCTAGATGCCCAAATTTGAGGGCCTTCTTGGGGATGACTTGATGAAAGTCCTGAATCAGTTCAAGGCACAACATAGTCAGAAGGGTAGAGTCAAGAGACAGAGTCAAACTGGATTTTATAACAGACACACTGTTGAGATAACCCATTTACCTATTAACCCATGAATGGACCAATCTATTCAGAAGGGCAGGACATTCATTGCCTAATCACCTCTTAAGGGTCCCACCTGTCCCCACATCTTAATATATCCCAGTGTGGATTGAAGTTCCATATAAATTTCTGTTCAGATATTCAAACCATAGAACCTTGGTTTACTTATTTATAAAATATGAATCATAGTACTGTCCATCCTATAATGTGTTGTGAGGATAAAATGAATTAATATTTATAAAGTTTTCCAAAGAATGCTTGGCACAAATCCTTAATGAATATCTGATTGAATTATGATTATTAGTATTCCATCTTAAGCCTGCAAAGAGGAAAATTTTTCCCATTTTCTGGCAGATGGCAATTCTTCTGCTTTATTTGGAGTTCGGAAGTGAGCTGGATTTTACAATATGCAAATAGTGACAGTGAAGAACATACCAATTAGTATCATGGCAGCTGAAAATCCTGAACATAATTTTTCTCCAGAGAAGAAAGCATTGGGCGCATTGGAGGGCTGGCAGTAAGGTGAAAAATGTAGGATGCTATTGATCTGTGACCAATATAATTGGCATATCAAAAAATCAAGCTCCCAGTCTTAGGGCCAGTTTCTAGAGTATTCCTTTTGATAATGACTTTCTTTCCGAACATTCTTTTGATTGAATATTATACATTTTTAAAATTTATTTTCAGTTCTTAAGTCAAGCATATAATAGACATAGTACAAGTTTGTATTAAATTAAATAATTCAGCAGGAATTAGGTATATAGAAATAGTCTACAAATGATAGGTTTTTATTAATATCATCAATTATTTTTCTGATCATTATAATTATGATTTTTATCACAATAAAGAAAGGAAAACCATAAATTTCCAAAACTGCATATATTTTTAAAGGCCAAAGGACAAAAATAAGGTGAACAAGATTTTTAAAGATATAATTAAAAATGTTCATTTGATTTATTTCATCATTTGGTTACTACTTCTTGGGTAAACAAAATAATTCTAACACTTTGATATTGAATGTTAAATTGCATGCCAACTCTTTTTCCAATAAACTTTATTCAAGAAATTGCATGAAAGACACTTAACATGGAATAACATTAAAAAACTTAAAGGAACAGCATCCAAGTGAATAAGATATCACATTAGCATCCTAACCATTTCACAGCCTGAAGGCAACTGTGATGTAGCCAACACAAGGGCAACACAGTTTGCCAAGGAGCCAGATGCTATTGCTGGAAAGAAAATTTTCTCAGCTCAGCATCTGGTTTTTTGAATTGCAATCCAGACAGCACAAGGACACACAGAATTTTGTAGAAAGGGATGCAGAATCTTTACCTATACATTGTATATGCCATAAAAGCTAATATTTGTGATATATTTCTTTAATTTAAAAACTCATACCAGATTGATACAGGGGAATGAAACTCCTGACCTACTTACTATATGTCTGGTCTGAGTTCCTGTTCTCTAAAATTGAAAAACGAATTTTAAGGAAAATGCAGGTTAAGAGCAGAATATATTTATTGAGAAAGAGAAAGCTTCTGTCCAAGAGAAACAGAAAGGGTCCTGAACCTTTGTCTGTCTTTTCCAGGAATTTTATAGACTAAAATCGTGGGATGAGACAGATTCAAGGTGGAATAAACTGGGAACTCACAAGGCAGGCAGGCATAGGGTAGGATAGAACTATGGTTAACCAATAAGATTAATTATTCAGGTAAAATTGATTAAATCAGGGACAAATGGGGAAACAAGTCATGTAGAAAGCGGACATTCTTAAAGCAGTGACTTTTCCCATAGGGGGTTAAGATGGTGACTCCTGACTTCTTCAGAGTGACAGAGAATTATTTAGAATATCAGTCCTTAGGATATGGGTGCATTTGTTTGATCTTTTACCTTGAGGTCTGGCCCAAAGCAGGAGATGTCTGTCTTCTGGGCTTCTGCACTGGTTCCTTATAGGACTCAGTCCTGTCTCACTGCCTAAAATATTTCTAGCTAACTCAGCTGCCTGTAACAAGATGATTTCTACTCAGTATTTCTTCTTGTCAGTGATCACATCTATGAAGATACTTACCAATAAGAAAGGTTGTAGTGTCATATTTTATACTTATGACTTGAGGGAAAGGAAGAATCTAGTAGACCATGTGTTTTGTATAACTTCCTATGCATAAGGAGATCTTAAAAGGAACTACTGCCTTTTGCACTCTGGTATTCATTGAAAGATGTAAGACTTACAGACTTTGAAATGTTAGGTGTTTCCCTTAATATAAATAGTCTTCATAAGGATGAAAACTTGCACGCTGAAAAACATGCATTAAATCAGACAGTAAATGGCCAAAGTATGAATTTATGTTAAAATATAACAAAATAATGTGTTTGTTTGAATTTATTTTATGATATTCATCTTTTTGGGGAAAGTTTCTAATCAGATAAGAATAAATCAGATAAGAATAAAGTATGTATGAAAAATACATATTTTCAGTTTTAACAAAATGCAATTTGTCATACAAAATTTAAGTCAAAATATTCTACAAAATTATTTATTCATCTAGAACTATGAAAATTGCTATATAGCTAGCCCTTGGATGAATAATTTTTTAACTTACTTTTAAAATATTACTCAGTAATAAAAGCATAAGATTTAATTTTCTGACTACATGTATCTGATATTAGATAATTTAAAGTTCAGGAGACTGAATATTAAATAATAAAATGTAATCCAATAATTCTTAGTTAATGTCCTATTATGTTCAAAGCATTTAGAAATTGCTGGAATCACTTCAAAGACAAAAGATGAACTTTTTTTCTGTTCAGCATTTCACTATTTTTGGAGTGCAGTGTGCTACAATAATACTGACTTGTCCTTGTATATCTGCCAGATGAATTTTCTTTTCATTTTTAATTGTCATAATACCACTTTGTAATAATAAAAGTAACTTCAGTGAAAACAGTTATTATTCAGCATATTTGCCAGCGTGGTGGCCAATATGCTGAAATATTATGGTTATCTTTCTGCTTGTGAGATCAAGTGTATACTGGAGATTAGGAGTCATTTTTTAAAATGCTTTTTTAAATAAAAGAAAACATTTCACATGTGGGACTTCCTTCAAATCCTTTACTTTCTGTTAAATCAATAGTTCTACTTGCAAACTTTCTAGGGTTTTCAAAGTTGCTGAAGAGATCCCAAATCAGATTGCTTGAATTAATAGCCTTGATGCTACCTATATATTCAGCTTTCTCCTTTTTGGATAGGAATTGCCCCATAGTTTCTGGCTAGCTAATCTCTTCACATTTTTATGAGCCAAGTCTATAAGACTCACAATAAAACTGTAGCCCATAGCCAGGTATTTTCTTGGTTATGCTCAAAGTAATCTCCACAGATTACTTATATGTTTCCTTGAGCATCCATCAATGTGTATGTTCGCATTCACAAAAAATTTTTTGATTGATAAACAGAATAAAAGAAGAAGAAAAACAGAAATGGAGCACGGTAAATTTAAATTATATTGAATAATCTATGGAGGTGATGGAGGCACTGAGAAAATGGCAGAACCATGCACAGAGGGTGAAGACCTGGTTTGATATAGCATTGGCAAAAGAATTAGCTTTGTGTTTGCACTGAAAGATCAGTTTCTAGCTGCACCTGGAAACTCTGATCTGCATAGTTGTCTACCAGTATCCTGTCTGAGATTTCAGAGGGATCCACAGACAAAACATCAAAGTCAGAAAGTACTAATTTTTAGCAGGCATGTTTGTTGAGGAATAGGGGATCCTCAAAACAAGGTTAACTTTGACAAGTTAGGATAATACACTTGGGGGGAGTTTTAAGCAGATAGAGACAACAATAGCAACTACTGATGGAGAAATCACAAACGTATTTTCTTGGTTATGCTCAAAGTAAACAGAGGGTATCAGAGCCCAGACATGGCAAATGCCCATTTTAGGTATAGTACACTTGGGAGAGATCCAAGCAGGCAGTTTTGTGAGGGCTGAGTCCCTCGACACAGTTGAGATGGTTTACTGGAGAGGGCAGTGTCCTTGGGAGGCTTCCAAGTGTACTGAGTCAGAAGTGACACTGCCAGCACAGGAAGTCCACCCTTAACGAGGAGTGGGAACTGCTGTGAACTCAAATCTATGGCTCTTTTGTTTTTTCTAGAATTTCAGGGATCGGCTTTTTTCTAATCAACTGAAAATCTCTACCCTGTCCGCAGGAAGAGGAGTTTTTCAATTTATATGAGCCTACTCTGAACCAGCATGGTGGCCAAAAACCACGGAAGGAAAACAAATAACAACAAAAAATGCAAATGAAGGTGAATGAAACCTAATTTTGTTGACGAGGTCACCGTATTTTAAAATGGGGTTTTTGGTCCAAGGTTTGTTTCCATGGGATCCAAATGTGCAAGACCGGATTAGAGTGTAAGACTTGCAAAGAAACATAAAATGCTCCTCTCAGGAAGTTGAGGACCACAGCTCTGGAAATCAAGACCATGAACTTCCTTAGAAATTTCTCCTAGAGCCCTCTTGCCAATTTCCCAGATCAGCCCATTTCTTGCTTACAGCCTATTCTATCAACCTCTGGCATTTTTAGCAGTAGGGTATTTGGTAAATCACACAGACCCCCAGTCTTCTGTCTCTTCATTGGTTTTGGTAAAAGTCAGGAAGTGCAACTAGGAGATAATGACAACAAACTCCAAAAAGTTAGTAATTGCTTCCTGGAGCCATGTGGGGTCCTAAATCCATCCTATGTGAGGAGCAGTGAATTTACTGTAGAGAGTTAATGGTGGCTGTTTTGGGCCTGCTGGAAGGTGTCATTGCTGAACAAAGTTTTCTGTGGGTTTGTTAACTACTGTTTCTCTGTAGAGAAAATGCTTGCTCTGACTCTTTACCCACTTGCAAGCTTCCATTATTTACTACTATCACTTCAAGACAATAGCTCTTAACTCATCATTGTTTAAACGGCTGTCTTCCACAGTGTTATCTTTTTCTTATTGTTTGATTATCATATGTGAGAAATTGCTGTTTCGAGTTCTACATATAAACAACCTCCTAAAAATCAATTGTAAATCTTCAATACAATAAAAATTATTTATCATCTAACTCTTCATTAAGAGAGAGAAAATTATGCAAGACCATACAATATTTCCTCAGTAACAAAGCTAAGCAGCTATCTGATAACATCTAGCAACGGGGTAATTGAATACAACATGGAGTTTACATATAGGATTAAATAGCTGTATTTGTATATTGGTGCAAAAGATTATGTTTTGGGAAAGGAGACTTTCAATTGCCATTATTTATTTCAAGGCAGTAGTAATCCAGGTATCATGAAATGAAAATGTTATTAACTTTAAACAATTCAGTTAGAAATTTTATAAGCTAGTTTACATAGTTACTTAAAAAGCTACTATTAAAAGCAGCCAGTCAATCTTTAAAAAATTCATCTAAATAACAGACATAAAAATATACTTCATCTGGTACATTTTAATTTATCAGTTTAATCAACTTTGGTATGCATGTTGCCAATTTTTTTGCCTTTAAACAAAAATATATGGCAGTCTATCAGAAAGAATATGTTTTCTCTGTGACTTTGAAACTACACCAATCTTGCTGCAGTTGTGCTCCTGCGATGGATGACTTTCACAACAGGAAATCAAGCCAATTTAAAGTCCAGGCACCAAGCAATTTGAGAACCACCAGCTTTATGCAGTAATATAATTATTCCCTCCGAGGCTCTTAATTGTATTCATCACACCATGATTTCTGCACAAATTAAGCATGCATTTACTGCTATATATAACTTGCTTTGCAGTTAACATTCTGGAAACAAATTTCAAGGAGATAGAATTTTGGACTTACTCATCCCCTGAAATCACAAGTTCCAAATGCTCTATGTACTTTAAGGTCACATTTTCTTCATTTTATCCTCTAAATAAATGAGACATCATACTGTTTGAGAGACAGAGTAAATATCTGGAACTGGACCCATATATATATATATATATATATATATATATATATATTCTCACAATTTCAGAGATCCAGGTTATAAATATTTCCTCAATGCATATAATTTTTTTGGAAAGAATTCTGAGCTAAATCCAAGATATATATGAATTTACAATCAAAAACTGAAAGTATGCTTAACATCAAGGGGCAGTTATCTATGAAATTGATTGCATATATTTAGAATTAGAAATAAAATAATAAAACTGATCCAATAAATATACATAGGCAGTCTTTCTGCCTTATAATTCCACAGTATGCTTTACCTGATGTACTAAGAAAATGAATTTATAAGTTTCTAAGAAAGTTATGTTGCCTTTTTTGTTTCATTTATAGTACGTGATGCAGTTGGATTCTTATGTTTGTTGCTCACAGATTTTGTTAGTTTACTTTTTAATTTGTGTTAAAGCCATCAATTTCTGATCATTATATAATATTCTTAGTTTATTGAATTTGCCAGTTTATAAGTTCCATGCAGGCAATATTTTTTCTATCTTTGCGTCAATCCACAGCTTTACTCATTTGTCATTTATTTTCTGTACATTCTTCTATCTAGCTTTACTTCTATACTACCAGTACTCCAAATAGTGTCTACAACATAGTGGGCACTCAATAAATAGTTGTTGAATGAAATATTAACCTCCCGTGTTAATACTATCTTATTAGATGACTTACAAATTTCTAGAGGCAGTCAGCCTAGTAATCTGCATTCTTTGTCATTAATTCAATAAATCTTTGTGAACTTCATAAGTCAAAGAACGGATAAAAGGGAATATGTAGTCTTGGCTTTCAGTACTGTAGTGGTTCAAATTATAGGCATCCACATGAATTGCCCTGTATTAGATCATTAACAGTTTAAAAATCTCTAATGTTTTCTTCCTTTTTTGTTTGTTCTTTGTTTTTGAGACAGGGTCTCACATATTTCAGACTGACCTTGAACTCACTTTGCAATCCAGGGTGGCCTTGAATTTCCTGACTCTGCCTCCTGAGTGGTGTGATTACAGGCGTGAGCTACCACATCTGGCTCCAGTTTGTTAATTTGTAAAAGGAGTTCATATATAATTGTTAGGATATAATGAAATGCTACACGTACAATGCTGTGAACATAAGCCTAATAAAGAGTAAGGATTTAGTAGATGGTAGAAGAATTTCTGTCTTCTATATTATTTATTTAATATCTTACACATAAAAGGTGAAGAACAGACATGCTGGGAAACTGATTTTTTCCTAGCTCCCTGTACCATTAGATCATAGGGTACCAGAAAAGGAAGAGAATGTCCCTGCTGCAAATGCAGCTCTAAAACATCCACAGAGAAGTGCTTAATTCATAGAGAAATGACAGAACTAGGCAGGCAATGGGGACCAAAAGGAATGGGCTGAGGTTTCTTCTAAGGGTGACCAGCAGACCTTGAAAACAAAATACAACAAAGCAAAATAGAAAATAGCTTTGAATCTTTTCTGACAGATTACAAGATAAAATGAAAGAAAATTTAGTGACAAGTTACACAGTTTTAAAATGTGTCATTAATGCCAGTTTGAAATTACAGAAAATTGTAAAATTTAAAATAGTAGTTGCAAGAGAATAATGGAAAATGCAAGAGACCCCAAAGAACTGTGTAATTAATGGAGAGCAGCTGAGTGTACTCATGAACACTGATGATGAAGAAAAAAAAAGTAAATTTCAGTAGGACCTCGTGGCGCAATGGTAGCACTTGTGACTCCAGAAAAAGTAATTCACAATAAAAATACAGATATATTACTGAATAATTACATCATGAACTCAGCAATGGAGTATAGAATGATAAGTAAATAACCCTGAGCCACATTTTGAACATATTTTAAGCAAAAAAATTAAAGCTACACAATTATTATGGAATATATTGTCTTCTATTTACTATTGTCTCACCTGAAATTAATGGAGGTTTTATTTTGCTGATAAATTTAGTCTGCCTAGTGATCCATTCAACACTCAAGATTAAAAACCCTTAGTTTTTCTCTACTGCTGTTTGTATAAAAATCAATTTGTATTTTAAGTAATTATTTGTATTAATTTATAGAAAATACTTATGCAGAAATGTCAGGATCAGGAAGTTCAAAAGTATAAGTTAACATCAAGCTAACAAATTATTAAAACTGTACTTTCTTATCTGTAACATGCTGGTTTTATATAATCCTTGAAAGTTGAGGGTTAGAATAATTGATTTCCTGTATATGCATTTGATTGCGATATTTGCTACCACAGTACTGAGCTGAATATTAAATTGGCATTTTGCAAAACCTTTCATTTTCAGATTGTAGGCTTTTAAATTCTGTGCTTCCATCTGTCAACTTCAAGTCCATCCAGTCTATATCCTTTTTAAGTGGTGTTAACACAACTTCATTAGATAGGGATGTATACTGTACAAATGTTAATTATGTATTTGACCTTGTTAATAACATGGCAATGCTACAATTTTGATTTGCTTTTAAAAAAACTACAGATAAGAAAAAATATACAAAAGGATATAGAGGAGAATCATTCTTTGCAAACCTATCTAAGTATGTAAGCATAAAACATTCCTAGCATGTTGCTAATTTACTCAGCTCAACTTTTGGTGAAGCAATAACATTCATGATACCTTGTTAATTTTTAAAAATAATTTCACATACTATCATTCTTCTGTGCTAATTAAGGAAAAATGTAATACAATAATATGGTGTTGTTTCAAGATACCATAGAAATAATTTAATGTGTTTTATTAAGTAGAATTAATTTCATAGATATTGCTTTTATACAGAAAAGGATAAGCATAATATTCTGAAACCCATTATGATGGTTGTTTCTTAATCTTAAAATACAGCAGTCAATGCATTCTTCAGACGTCTGAATTTATGATATTTATCATAAATAAATATCATAAATATTGCCATATAGTGATATGATAAAGAAGGCAAAAATGGGGGGAGAGAAAGAGATTAGAGACTAGTAGACAGCAATAATGCTAGTAAGAAAGCAATTAATTGATCAAGTGAAATAGATTCACTAGTGTTTATAAGCTAAGTTCTCCTAACAAGATCACATTTTCAGAAAATCAGATCTCCATAAATATGGTAAAATCTGATTTTATTGTAGTCACTATCTCCAGATTTTTTAAAATGACCAGTGCAATGTTAATTATGTATTTGACCTTGTTAATAACATGGCAATGCTACAATTTTGATTTGCTTTTAAAAAAACTACAGATAAGAAAAAATATACAAAAGGGTATAGAGGAGAATCATTCTTTGCCAAAACAACAGCAGTATTGAAATACACAAAAAGTTTTCAAGAGAATTGGTTGTCTGAAACAGAAGAAATAGGATTAACACAGGAAAAACAATATTCCACAGATAATATCAAGAGAGAACATATTACTGGCAGAGCATAAACTGCACAAAAGGCGCATTTATTCTCATGAATATTCACACCCTTTTGCTCCATATGCAAGTATATTTTAGCAAGAGCTTCTTGAACTTTCTTGGCATGGTAAGTAGCTGTTCAAGGTAGGTCCTGAGAAGAAAACTCTTAAGACTACGTGTGGAACCGAAGAAAAAGAATGGTTAGGAAAGACAGATACATTTTATTTTATGTGGCAAGTGTCAGTGTATAACGTCCTCTAATAACACAGTTTGAGACAGGATAATTCAGGGTAGCTGGCATTAGTCCTGGTTTACTCCTGGTTTACTGGAGAAGGTGCATAAACTGGGAACAACAAGGCCTCCAGCTGAGCTGGTGTCAGTGGCCCAATCCTCACAGAGTCAAGAGTTAGGCTAGAATTATATTCGTAGCAAACTGTAAAATAATTTACAACATCTTGTTTTCAATACTGCTGTTGTTTTGGCAAGCATCTAGTGAAAGATTAAATAATATTAACCTACAGAAAGAGATTATGAAGAATAGCTTTAGGAATAAACAATACATGTGCTTAAATTTTCTTTATGACAATTTGTTAATTAGAAAATTGATTTCCTATTTTTGTTTACACTGCAGTAAAGAAAAGTGTTAGTTTCTTTACTCTTATATAAGTTCTATCCATTTATGTGATCTCACCAGACTTTTGTGATTTGAAAATGCTTTTATTAAAGGTCATGTTCATTTTAAAATTACTTAGTAGCATTTTCATGTTAATAGAAAGGATAACAGCTCAAATTTGGGATTTTTTAAGAATGTGCTACCAATGCGTGAGAACTCAACTCTCCATTTTACAACTTCAGAAATAATGTCAATATATTTGAGGAGTTTTACAACCCGTATAGGCAAGGTTCAATTAATTGTAGAATAAAGTCAGGATTGTGAATTAAAAAGTTATTCATTCAACACAGAGGAAGTTTTCCTATTAGGGACGAGTATCATAATAGGTATTAAGAATAGAATCATAAATATAAATCTAATTCTCTTTTTAAAATTTCCAAATCATCTTAAAAACTAAAAGCAATACAATGTATTCTTGGTTTTTTTTAAACTGAAGAAATATATGTATTATGAAATTAGTGAAAACTGTCAGGAATATTAATGTTCTTATTGCTATCAGCTAGGAGATTCTATATAGTAGGAAAAATAAACGTTTAAAAATGCTTTAAAATATAACTGTAAAGTTGCTGCATTGCAAGCACACTTCTGTAGAGCACATGGGAATTAGATAAAAAGTATAATAATTCAGGCACAAGAATTTGAACTATCAAAGTACTGTGTAAAAATTTTTTCTACATTACATGCAATCCTGAATCTGAATAGTTGACATTTTACTGTTCATTACTGTTAGTGTTTTTAAGTGAAAGTGTGTGAATAGAATCCTACACTTCCATTTTTTAAGAAATACAGGTGAGTATATAGAATATTTTTTGCATAAATTTTACAAGGATTCCAAGAAACTAGGCATTCCTTAGTCTTAGTAAAGAACAACAAATTTAGAAGAATTACTATAAAAAATGTTTTTCTCTATTACTGTTGTACCAAGAGTACTACCATATTCTAATACTCCCAAATATTCTCTATATTTGATATTCAGATTACTAACTGGAATAAGAACTGGATCAAGAAGTAGCAACCTGAAAATTCTGCAATAAAATAATCATTTTGCCCTAAAAATTTCTCTCACAAAGAATTACAGAATTACCTAAATATTTGTAATTCTGAACTGGAAAAAAAAAGAAAGAAAAATAAGCTATGAATAGAACACGAAGGGATAGCTAGACATCGATGCCATAACTCAGGTCAACTGTGGGAACCATAGGACCCTCCAACCTCAATTTACAATGAACCAAAAACAACTGACAAACATGTATCTGTTCTGATACTGATATAGGGGAATGAAACTCTCAACTTACTGTGTCTCGTACGAGTTTGTGTTCGCTAAAATCAAAGAATGAATTTTATGAACGATGGCGGTTAAGAGCAAATATATTTATGGAGAGAAAGAAAGCTTTTGTCTGAAGAGAGACAGACGTGTCCCAAGCCGGTTGCCAAGGACTCTGTCTTTTCCAGGGACTTTCATAGAGTAAAATCAGGGGTGAGATGGGTTTAAGGTGGGGAAAACTGGGAACTCACAAGGCAGGTGGGCATAAGGTGGGACATAACTATAGTTAGCCAATAAGATTAGTTCAGGTAAAATTCATTAAATTGGGGACAAATGGGGAAGCCAGTGGTAGAAACTGGGCATTCTTAGAGAGCCATGACTCTTCCCCTTAGGGGGTTGGAATGGGAGTTATTTAGAATATCAGTCCTTAGGATATGGATGCATTTGTTTGATCTTTGGTCTTGAGGCTGGACCCACAGCAGGAGGTGTTTGTCTCCACTACAGTTGCAAGATATCTGGACTTTTTCACTGGCTCCATCAAGGACCTAGCCTATAATATTTTTAACTAATACAGCTGCCTGCAACAATACCTTCACATGCACATAGTTTCATATATACTTCCCATATAAAATTACTATACTTTTCACTATCAAGGTATTTTAAATTGTATTTTTTTTGTTACCCAAAAATTTCTAAAGTAATGACAAAGGCAAGACACAGAATTAGAAGCTATAGATTCTAGAGCTTTCTGTTTTATAACTAGATTATGATCCTAGTAAGATTACTTTTAATATCTTTAAACTTTCACAGTGGTGTATTAAAGATTAACTAACTGCCTTATCTAACCTCACAAGCCTTCCTGAAATTTCTTTGTAAACTGGGAATCAGATGTCTCCAGAGGTTTTGTATGCAAATGATCTTGAGCTCTAAAAACCTTTACAGCTCTTTGGTATGATGGGGATAACATGCATTAGAAAATACTGACTTATATCAGCCTAAACATGCTTTGCTTTAATAAATTAATTTACTACTGTAGTTCTTATTCATGGTACTTTAGAAAAGGTCAACAAATTTCACATCCTTCCACACATGTCAGAAATTTATGTAAAGGGGAAAGGTTACCTGTCTTTGCTCTCCAGTTCTGTTTCCTTAAATGATTAAGTTTGAAGAAGATTCATAAAATAAAACAAAGTTATGCATAAAGATGTGAATGTATTATTATTCTTTATCATATGATCAATCATTACAGTTAGTTTAGATTATAGTCATACAAAATATGTAACTTTATTCAGTGTCATTGTGATGCTAAGCTCATCAGCATGTAAGGGGTACCAATTTTTTGTTAAACATGAAAGATAACGAGAAGAAAAGAAAGAAAGAAAAAGAATTGCTTGAAAGAAGTTCCTAAAAATCTCAAATTTCTCAAAAAATATAAAGTTTAAAAACTTAGTAAATTTCAAGGATTTGTCAAGATGTCACAGACATGTATACTGGAAAGATGGAAGTTCAGAAATTTACGTACTGTGATAAAAAATAAGGGATGTTTAATTTAAAAAAATATATATATATAAGAAAAGACACATTGTCATGAGTCTCCCTCAAAATACTCCCCATCACTTCAAACCCACTTATCTAATTATTCTTGCCCCTTTCTGAAGCAGTTCTGCAAGGCTTTCTATGTATGTCTTCAGTTACTGTGTCCTGACTCTCTTAATGTTCCGAATTGATTCAAAAGGTTTACTTTTCCTAGTCATTTTGAATTTGAGGAAGAGTCAGAAGCTGAAGGGTACCAGATTCAGTGAGTAAGCAGATGAGAACTGTAATGTTTTAATACGACAGAAATTGCAGTCAAAGTTTGATCAACATGGATGATCAAAACATAATGACTATTTAAATTTAAAAATGTATTATGGGAAAGACACATTGCCATTAGTCACCGTCAAAAACTCAAAATACTTCTCCTCATTTCAAACACACTTATCCATAATTCCCGGCAACTATCTTTACTGGAATTATGCTTTTAAAATTTAAATATTCACTTTGGTTTTGAATCACCGCTAGTATTTCTCGTCCTAAACAAACAGTTGTACCGGCAAAATCTATCTGATAAAAAGATTTTGGAGCTCTAGAGTCTATCGAAGGCTCACAACATCCAGAGGAAGCACTGGATGGTAAATGACAGGTGATTCTTCTGGTCAGTACAGTTCCTGGTAACACAGCACCCATCCATCCCCTTCACTCAAGCATCTATGCCTCTGAACCTGCAGCAGCCGATGCATGGTTTGCAGGTCCAAGTTCTTTCCAGTTCTAGAACTGTTCTCTGACCACCGCAGTTTTCAACTACAGTAACACAGACACAAATATGATCAGACATTGTTTTTATAGCTACTCTCATTGTTGAAGTGTATCCCAATAGCTGTAACATAGCTGCTTAACTTTTTTCTTTTTCTTCTTTCTTCTCCTTTTCCTTCTCCTCCTTCTTTTTGTTCTTCTTGTTCTTCCTCTTCACTCTCTTCTTCTGTTTCATGTTTATCTTTTCCTTCATTTTTAGGAAGAAAAACATAGTAAGACATTTTAATGTTCTAAGAAAGTTACGAATTTACTGTGCATGCCCAGTAAATGGTGCAGGCTTTAAAAAGGCTAAGAACATATTAACTATATTGAGACTTATTTTTGACACAAAGATAGCTATGGATAATGGTGACAGCAATAGTAAACAATAATAATAACACAAATACATAAGAAAAGAAGAAAATTGACTTTCTAACTTACTAGGTTATTATATACCAATGCAAAATTTCAAACAACAGTAAATCACAAGAGAGTCAGCGAAATGGCAAAATCTGTCCAATACAAAGAAAAATATTTGAAACTCTTCCTGCAAAGGATCTGACAACAGACCTAATATGCTTTAGTGTGTGCTGCTAACGCAAGCACATGTAATATGTTTTAAAACTACTGTTAATCTTCTTAAAGAATTAAAGAAAGAGGTAGCAAAGATTTAAAAATGATTTATGAGGAAAATGGAAATATCAATAAAGAGATAATAGACTTAAAAGCAGTAAAAATGAAAATCTGGAACTATTTTATTAATAAAACAATGAGCTGAGCCAGGTGTGGTTGCACACACCTGTAGTCCCAAATACCTGGGCAGGTAAGGCAGGGGGGTCACCTCAGACTTTAGGCCATCCTGTGCTACATAGTGAGAAGAAGGCCAGCCTCTGTCTCTCAAATATAAATAAATAAATAAATAAATAAATAAATAAATAAATAATTTTAAAATAAAGCAAGCAACAAAAAAATTAACAAATGAAACCAAAAGCATTTTGAGAAGGCAGAAGAAGCTATGAAGTTCGAGTTAGGAAAGTGAAAGTTTTTTCACCTGAGGTAAAGACTAAAAAAAAAAAAAAAAAAAGACTGAAATAAATTGGGCATTTCCAGCAGGATCTGGAGAGCATCAGGAAGTCCACAACTTACACAGTGTGGGTAGGAAGGAGAAGGGAAAGTTAAAGCCACAAAGAGAATCCCTGTAGAAACTGTTTTGCAAAGTTAAGGCATCCCAGGTAAAAGCTGAGGAAGTTCCTTCCTATAGGACCTTCTATGAAAGAGATGCTCCAGGGAGTTCTGAAGGGTAACAAGAAGGATACTAAACAATAACCCAGTTATATGAAAAAGTGAAGATCTTAAATATGTAAGTACATGGAAAGTCACAAAAGCTAATATGACTGTAATTATAATTTTAAATAATTTTTAATTTTTGTCCTCTAAAAATTATTAGTATAAAAGTATTATTGTAACCTTGTGAGTGAGTGTGTGTGTGTGTGTGTGTGTGTCTGTGGTGCTGGGACCCATCCTAGGACTCATGCAAGCTTAAACAAATACTCATCAGCTAACCAACACATCCAAACCCTAAAATTTCAGCTTGTAATTGTTTTATATAAAATGTAAAAGGCTAGTATGTTTAATTATTTGTTTATTTTGTGGAAAAACAGTATACAAAGATGCAGTCTTATGAATTAAACTAACACTAAATGTTTATAAATTAAAATTCATAGGGTGTTGAAAATTTAGACGATGAGCTGGGGATTTAGCGCAGTGCACAGCACCTACCTGGAAAACATGAGACCCTAAGCTCAATTTCTGGTACAAAATAAAAAAAAAAAAACACTTTAGAGGACTAAATGATGTCCTATGAAAATCATGAAGAAAATAGTTGTATAATATACAAAAAAAGAGAAATTCAAATGTTTAACAAAGAATCAACTACAGCATAAGACAGTAATTAAGAGTATGAAGGATATAATAATTATAAGGACTATTGAAAATGCATAGAAAATATAAGTATGATTGTCAATAATTATTTAAATGGGATGAATTAAATTAAGTGGCAGTTGATGAGAGAATAGAAAAACACACATTATCCAAATATATGCTATTATTATTAGAGCAAAGGCACAAATAGACTGGAGGTTAAAAGATGGAGATAAAATATATTCTACACAAATAGTGACCTGGAGACAGCAGGTGTAATTACACAGAAAACAGATAGTATAGACTTTCAGCAAAAGAAGTTTATGGAGAACAATGTATTATTCTCCCTATTAGTAAAATTTCAATAGAGCAGAAATATGTGAAAGATCGGTGCTTAGGCACTAACAGACTAACAATATATGTGAAGCAAAACTCAGAGTTGAAGCAAGTAATTGACAATTCTAAATAATAGAAACCACAGCACTTCATTTTCATTTGTATTTTTTCAGTTTTGGTGTTTTGTTTTGTTTTGTTGTATTTTGTTTTAAGGCAGAGTCTCACATGTCATTCAGGCTGGCCTTGAACTCATTACATAACTCAGGCTGACTTCAAGCTCAGCGAAATCCTCCTGGCTCAGCACCCCAAGTACTAGTATTACAGATGTGCACCATATGGCTTGCATTTTAATTAAATTTTAATACTGTATGAAATAATCAAACAGATCAGTAAAGGATTATATGATTGAAAAGCACAGTAGACCAACTAAATGGCCATGTGCAGAATACTGTACCACCAAGAACATAATTTTTCTCAGTTGTACATTGGGTATCTTCCAGGATATAGCATTTGTGAGGTCACAAACTGAGTCTTAGTAACTCTTAATGTTATATATCATACAAAGTACTTTATCCAACTATAAAAGAAAAAAAATATATATATATAGTATTATTGTAACCTTGTGAGTGTGTGTGTGCGTAATTTCTGGAAATTTCTGGAATTAAGCCACATGTTCTTAAAAACCAATGGATCAAAGAAGAAATCACAAGGAAAGTTAGAAATTACTCAGAAATTAATGAAAATGAAATGTAGGGTTCAGGCAAGCAGTTATGGGGTTAGAATTTATAGGTATAAATGTTTTCATTAAAATACAGGAAAGACAAAAAAATCCCAAGTCAACAACCTAATTTAAGAAAGTAGGAGCAAGCCTAGTTATCAGAAGAAAAGTAAATACTGGGACTCAAATCAAAAGATCAATGGCATATAATATAGAAAAATGAGAAAAAAATCAAAGATGCCAATAATTGTTTCCTGGAAAAAGTTTAGTACTTTGAGAATAGATGCCAAAATAGTCAACAAAATACTAGTAAACTTTCAGTAACACTTTAAAAGCAACATGAACATATTCTTGTCCCCTGCAATGCAATATTTTTCATTAGTCTGTGTTTCATTAGGATGAAAAATGTGAGCTTGTTTTTTCATAAAAGAAACAGTTTATTTTGATGTATCTTTCTGGAAATTCAAGGTTTACAAGCCACATGTGACAATGGGTTTCCTAATGGCAGTGTCCTCTGAACTGGCAATTACCATCAAAATGTAAATGACACTTTTTTGAATGAAATTAAAAATCTTATTTTGATACTTGTATATAGATTCTCAAGGGAGAATTTTCAATAGCCAAAAACTGTTTTAAATGAGAAGAACAAAGATGTGTGGCTCATACCTTCTCTATTTCAAAATTTGCTATAGAAATTGTCATCAAAATGCTGTGTAACTGATATAATGACCACCTTTATAGGTTAACTGAATAAAATGCAGTCTAAAAGCAATACATGTTCAAATTGTTTTTGTCAAAAATGTTGCAAACACTCAACAGGGAAAATGTAGTCCTTTCAACAAATGATACCTGGTAAAATACATTCACATTTAAAAGAGTGAAATTATAACTTTATCTAATGTTACGCACAAAAATAAATCAAAGTAGATCAAAGATTTACATGGAATATGCAAAGCTCTAAAATGCTTAAAAGAAAATATAAGGCAAAAGTTTCATGACACTGGAATTAACAAATTTCTTCAAAAGAAAGCAAAGTTTTAGAGAACAGGATAAATAAAAACAAGTAAGTAAATTTGACTTTATGAAAACTTACTTAAAAAACACTTTTGAAAAGGTTAGGCAGCAGAATAAATCTTAAATGAAAATAACTGAAATTCAAATGTGTAAAGTTTTAATCTCCATAATAGACATAATACAGGGAGAAATCTAAAATCTTAACAAGGTGGAAGGAAAAATGTAAGTTACCATTTGATGGATGCAGAATTTCAGTTTCACAACAGAAAATGAGCTATGGAAGTGGATGTTGGTGATATTCTAGAACATTATGAATGTATTTGATACAAATGAATTGCATATTGGAAAGTCACTAAGATGGGAAGTTTTATATGGCTTATTTTACATGAGAAATTGAGGAAAGAATCATGGACTCTATAAATAGGGAAATTTTATTGTGTGCATTTTGCTGTTATTTTAACTTAAACTAAAAATATTCAGTTTGCATAGATTTACTAGAAATTTACTGAGTTTTCTAATGAGCAAAATTTCTAAGGAAAAGTACAATTGTTGTGAAAGTAAATTGACTAAATATTTCCTGGAATAATTAGGGAATACGCATAATGAATTCTAAAGGAATTCAAGACATTATTATTTTAAGAAAAAGTTGTGAAATGACATTAAAAAATTAACGACTGCATGTACTGGCATTGTATGTATAGTAAAGAAATTTAGTGTAACCCTTGTTTCCATTATCATTTTGTTTTCAAAGAATATTTAAGAACAGTGTAAATGTTTCTAATTCTGTGTGACTAATAGAGGTAAAATATAAGCTATGTTAATATTAAAATAATTCTACCTACAACATGAAAGGTAAAAAAATACATCAATATAATAATGGGGCTGTTCCACTGAGAGTATATGCAATGAATAATTTAAAATTCCTCACTTTAAATGTTTTTTAGATTTCCTATATTTACTAATCCTGCTATGTGAAATTAAATGCCTATTATATGTCTAAGAATGTGCTGGCAACTTCAGATAAAATTGCTAAAGGGAACTAATTATATTGGGAAGAAATTTTATTAGTAGTAATATTTAATGTAGCATTAATTAAATATTATATTAAAATTCTCTTTAGATATGACTAAAAGGCTGGTTAGTATTTCAAAGGTAAGTGTTTGATTACCATTATGTTTTCTGTGTTAACTGAGTTAAATTCAATTAATTGTGACATAGTCTAATGCTTTTTAAAAGAATGATTGATGTAGAACACACATACATTGCATTTGCAGAAGCTCTACTGCTATGGGAAAAAAAAAAAAAAAAACCCTGAAAACGATTCTAAAAATGTAGAGAAATTTTGTAGTTTAGAAAGCAGCCTGAGTGAAATAGATTTTTGGTGATTTTAGTTTATTATCTTTTGTTGTCATTGTTTTTAAATTGTAATAACCTGGAGTGTAGCCTTAAGAGAAGGTGAGAATTAGCTGTTCATAAAACTTTCAGTTTCATTATTTTGAAAAGTAAAGGTTTATATTTTATTATAATAAAGGGCATCCTTAGTTAAATAAAGCTTCTTTTGTGAAATATATTTTAGTTCTGCCCAATAATTTGAACCTAGCAATGTGCACGTGTACTATCCATTATGCATTTCTCCTACCTGCCTCATTAGACTCAGCATTCAAAAGAGATCAATGACTCGGCTGAATTGACAAAATATGCATTTCCCCTTTACCTGATGTGCTGTCTAAGACAGATAGAAAATATTGCTTTTGTTTTTTTTTTCATTCCTCTAAAGCATTTCAACTTTCATTTCTGTAAGTGTTATCACATTCAACGACTTCAGCACACTCTCCATTTCACTAGCGATCTGTTAGTGATCTGCGCCTTTCATCTCGCCACAGCTTTGTCCTAATGAAATCATTATGGCTGAACGGCTGTGTTTCATCCGCCTTTATTCCATCTCTATATGATAATAATGATCTCATTTTATTTTCAGAAATGCTGACATACAGCAATAGTTTTGAGTCATTATTTTTATGTTTCTTAAAAGAAAAGTAATTGATTCTCTAAATATTCTATTTTGTGTTTATTGAAGGTGAATACAAGACAGTAACACTACAATTATTCTGAAAGATCGTAGAGTGGAGTGGTTAGGAGATGACTTCGGATTAATAAAAATCTGAGCTCAAATCGCTTGCTATTTGCAGCTACCTGATTTTAGCAATTTTATTTAATCTCAATAAATTTATACTAATTTATAGGTTTACTACAAGCATTGAGAAAATGAATATGAAATAATTATCTCAGCTCGCTGAATGTAGAAGTTAAGCTAAATGCCATACAAGAACAGAGAACTTGCTTATGATTCATGGCCATTATTAGGGATGCAGGCAATCGTACTTTTCTTCAGTATAGATGAATTTATACATTTTTACATCTTTATCTGTCAGTATCAACTAACTCTTCCATTATCCTATCTAACAATAAAAAAAGAACTAAAGGAACTGTGTTATGATTTGTTTATAGATGTTCTCTTTAAGTCCTCATGTGATAGGACTTTCACAAATGGCTGAATCTAGAGTGTGAAATGCTGGGATGAAGAGTGCACTGATTGGTTTGGCATAGTCCTGGCTAGGATTAAGGATGTGAGTTCTATGTCTGCCCTAAAGTGAGTAGCCTATATAAAATATAATGGGAAGAAATAGTCTTGTCTCCCTTGCTTGTTGCTTTTTGCTATCTTCCTCCACCATGAACTATTGCCCCTCTGCCTTAATAAACCACCTAGCCTTGGAGCCAACCCATTATGAAGTGAAACCTCTACAGACCGTAAACTAAATAACTTTTACCTCTTTAATTTTGGATATTTGGTATTTTTGGTGTCTCAGCAACAAAATTTAACTAAGACAAGCTGCTAAGTTGTAAGTATTGATTGTTACTAAACGTGAAAATATAATCACATTGACAGAAAGAATAATTTAAAGAAGAGTTAACACTATGCTGACCATAAGCTTGATGTGTTTTAAAGGTGGTGGCAGTAAGAGATTCAAACTCTTTTCATGTAAATTTATTTTTATATTTCTTTAAAACAGCTGTATGTTGACAGTATCATTGACATAAAAACCTGTGGCCTATTAAACCACAGAACTTGATCTTTTTTGATATATGTATATGTGTGTGAAAGCAGAACAACAATCAAGATGGATAAACATATTGAAAACATCCCAATTTTTGAAGTATCGCTATGTAATCCTTCACTCACACTGATTCCTATACCTACCCCATTCCCATTTCCCAGACATACACTGATCACCTCTCTCTGTAAAAGGATTTGTTTTTACCATTTAGAATTTTTTCTAAATGGCATCATAGTATAGTATGTTTCATACTTTGTCTGACTTGTTTAACAACATTTTTTTAATATGCAAACATTTATCCTGATATATCAGTAGCCTATTTTATTGTGAAGTTTACCTATCCTAGTTTACTAAAATTTGTTTTTCCATTCACTTATTGATTGAGATTTAGGTTGCCTCCAAATTTTGGACATTGCAAGCAAAGATGCTGTGAACATTACCATGTAATTCTTTCTGAGAACCTTTGCTTCTGCTTCTCTTAGATAAAGAGAAATAGAGTGGAATTGCTGAGAGTGGAATGATCAGACCGAGTCATAATGATTTAGAAACTATTCAAACTGCTTTTCCCTATAGTTACTGCTGCTTTCTTGTGCCATATCTAACCTGCCGTGTATGAGATTAATTTGGGTGGAAATGAGATCATTTTTAAATGCTTCATAGAATTTAAAAAACTTTCTAAAACTGGGATTTTCTTTGTGAAAATTTTAAACTACACACTTAAATTCTTGAATAGTTGAGTTTCAAGTAGTAAAGTCATCAATAAATTTTAGTAGGTTGCACCTTTCAAAGATTTGCCCTATTCATATGAGTTAATAGAGTCATTACTAGTATTTTTTAAATTTTCCTTTTAATTGAAGGGTCACCTCCCTCATTTCTGATATTAGCAATTTTTTTCTTTCTTTTTGAAGACTGGTCTAGTGAATCACCATTTTAATTGATTTTTCTCTAATAATCAGCTTTGATTTCATTGACTTCCACAATTTTATGTTTTCTTTTTCAGTGATTTCTGATATGAGCTTCATTTTTCCCTTTTTATTTCAGATTTACTTTTGCTCTATTTTCCTTAAATTTTAAAATGGAAATTTAGGTTTCACTGATTTGAGATCTTTCTAATATAATTTATAAGAGCTTTAAATTTCTAACTCAATATAATTTGCTAATAGTCTATTAATTTTAGTGTATTTCTCAGTTTTAGTATGTTCAAAACACTTTCTAATTTCTTCTCTTAATTTCTTATTTGTGTTATTTGGGAAGAGGTGTGTGTGTGTGTGTGTGTGTGAATATGTGTGTGTGCGTGTATGTGTGTATAAGTGTGTGCCATATTTAGGAATTTTTATGTACACTTCAGCACTATCTTTTAATAATTTTATTCCTATCTTGTTCATGTTTCTAGCAATGAGAGCTCTACTTTCAACTTCATGCCCATTTCTCACATTTATGTAGTTTTTCTCACTTCCCTCTTTAACATTCTATCTTTTGATTTATTCTGTGTGTGTTTGTGAGTGAGTCTTCAGCATGAAGTTTACTGGGATCTGGTATTTTATTTTGCATATTGGATAATAAAAATATTTCTCTCTCCTTTGGTATTAAAATTACATGTATAGTATACTACTTAAAATTGTTTCAGACCTCATAAATTTTTTTAAAAAGTTATTACATTCCCTGTGCTTTAGTTTGGATAATTTTTATTGTTATATCTTCAATTTTACTACCTCTTTATTTTGTCATTTGTAATCTATCATAAATGTTATACAGTGTATTTTTTCATTTTAGTATTTTTCCTTTTATTCATGTACGTTTGCAATACAGAATACTGATACTGTTTTGGGAAACTGGTACATGCATAAAACCTCTTGATTATTTTTGATCGCTTACCTAACCTTTCTCATATACCTGTTCCCTCAGCAGATCTCCTTCTCAACTACAAAAGTCTACATTTTTTTTATTTCCTAAAATTTTATTTTATTCATTTATTGATTTATATTTTACTTTTCTCATATAACAAAAATCATGTGATATTTAATTGTCTGTGTTTGACTGAATTTGCTTAATTTTATGGTATCAAGTTCCATCCACTTTTCTGCAAATGGCATAATTTCACTTTTTAATAGCTGAATAATATATTTTCATGCAAATATACTATATTTTATTTTTCTGTGTCAGGCATTTAGGCTGTTTCCAAAGATAAGCCACTGTGAATTTACTGCTATAAACATGTGTATATGTGTCATTGTAGTATGATATCTGTATTTCTTTTGGTTATATACACAGAAAGGGATAGTTGGGTAACAAGAAATTTCTATTTTAGTTTTGTAACTAAAAATACCATAGTTCTCCATCATGGTTGTACTAGTTTGGATTCCCACCAACAATATAGAGGTGTTCCTTCTTCCCACTGCCTCAAACGTATTTGCTGTTTTTTTGTATTCTTTATAGTCATTTAAACTGGGTTAAGGTGGAATATAAGAGTTATTTTTATTTTATTAATATTATTGACTTTTTAATAGATGTGATGTTTGCATTCATCACAAGGAATTTGTACCTGTGCATGATATATTTTGATTCTTATTTTTCCTCATTTTTTTACCTCTCTTCAACCTATTTTCCTCTCTTTAATTAAAAATTTTTGTAATTTTCATTTTATTCTTTTATTCTCTCTACTTTTTTAAAATTTTCCATTCTTTCTGTTTCTCCTCCCTCCTTCTTGGTTTCTTCCCTAAGTGCTAGCATCGTACCACAGTAATACATGCAAACTCATGTTTATAGCACCACAAATTGTGATAGCTAAATCACAGAAACTGCCCTAATGCCCATCAACTTATGAAGACTTAAAGAACTGTGACAAATAATCTGTGATTTTTATCTCCCTTTAAGAAGGATAAACTTGTGATATTTCTAGGTAAATGGATGTGTACACCTTGAGACCATTCTCTTAAGTGAAACAAATCATACACACACATGTTTAAATACCACATTGTTTCTCTTATGTCAATTCAAGAATATGGGATGTGTATATTTTCTAATATTTTCTTCATTTTTTCAAAATTACATAATTATTAATTATAGAGGTAAAGTTAGTAAAATTGATCTCTCTATCTTTCCTCTTCCTTCTTTCACTATTGTGAAGAAAATTTTATTTATTATTTTTTTTCTCTTTGGTTCCATTTTTGGTGTATAGGAATTCCATTGATTTTTGTGTTTAATTTTGTATACTCCTACAGGCTAAATTCACTTTTCTGATCTAAAAATCTTCTGGTGGAATTTCTTCATTTGCAAATAGGAATAATTTTACATTTCCATTTTTCACTCATTTTTATTTCTTCTCTTGCTGTATTGCTCTCTGAAGTTTCAGGTATTTTGTTTAAGAGAAGAGATGAGAATGGACACACTTATCTTGTTCTTAATATTAAAGCAAATTTTTACAGTTTTGCACCATTCATTATGGTGTTGACTGCAGTTTTATCATATATGGCTTTTATCTATTTGATTTAGGGTCATTACAAATCTTTTTTTATTCATAGATTTTTTCATGAAAACATGTTGGGTTTTGTCAAGGTTTTTTTTTGAACTTGCTGAAACTCTCATGTTTTTATCCTTTATCCCATTTGTGTAGTATATACCATTTATTGTTTTATATACATTTACCTATCCTTGTATTTGTGAGATTAAACCAATTTAGTCAGGTGCATGAGTATTTTAATGAGTTTTTAAATTCTATATTCAAGTATTTAGGGAATTTTGCATCTATGTTTACAAGTTTTATTCAGTTTGGATATCAGGGTAATGCTGGCTTCATAGAATGAGTTTGGAAATATTCCTTCTCTTTCAATCCCATAGAAAAGTTTTTGAAATGTTGTCAATAGTTCTCAAAACTCAGATAACATTTCATGTAAATCCATCAAGTTCTAGGCTTTTCTTCGTTAGTAGGATTTTTTATGACTGCACTTTTTTATGGCTTCTTATTTATCTGTCCAAAACTTTTATTTAGCCTTTGATCAATTTTGGCAAGTCATGTATATCAATTTCTACTACACTGTGATGAGAAAACAAGTACCAGGCTGGGAACTTATCTCAGAGGCATAAGTGCCTGCCTGGCAAAAGCAAGGTTGCCAGTTCGATACCCAGTACAAAAAGAAAAAAAAAAGAAAGAAAAAGAAAAAAAAATATCAACATACAAATAACCAACATATATCAGGATACAATTTAAAAGTTTAAAAATTATTTATGCTTTCAGAAATCCAGGAAGATGAAGGAATAGTAGTAATAAAAGATAAGCTAGGAAATATGTAAAGAAAAATAAAAGTAAAGAGAAAAGAGATAATAAAATAAAAAGTAGGCTTTGATAATTTTTAATATTTTAATTTTATATCTGGAAAAAATAGAGATTTAGGGGATATAAAGCAAGAAGTAAAGGAAAGGAAATATAGTGGAAAGTGAGAGAGTATATAGAGATTAGAGTTAGCTAACAAACTAAAAGAAACTCAAACTTAGATGACTGAAGAAACAATCCCTGGTAAGGAAGAAGTTGATGTATCAAAGTAAGCCAATATAGGATCAAAAGAATTATCCTTCACACATAGTTTTATGTATACCTATGTCCTATAAATACATTTTAGAATAAAAAGGAAGAAAATAAATTTTAGTGATAGTATTTATATAAAAAAAAAAGAATTACAGAAAGAAAAAGAGAAATTGGAGTGGATATGAAAGGGAAAGGAAAGAAAACAGGAATAAAAGTAAACTGAAAGTGAGAAAAGATGTAGGAAGACTTAATTCACTTAAGGACCTAACAGAAACATTAATTTAGCAAACTCTAAGAAACAATCCTTGGTATGGGAGAACATAATGTGACATTATGAGTACTATAGAAGTAAAACTAACAACTTGTACACTTAAGTACTTACAACTACAATTTGACCCTGTGGCCCACGAAGAAACATGATTTATTTTTATGTCTGATAATTTTTCTTGTGATTGATTCTATTTATAAGAGTCTAAATTAGTCCAGATTTCTCCAGTGCCTCATACCAAATAAGAAATGGTTTGCAGAGCTTCAGGGAGGTTAATCCCAATCCTGCTGTGGTTGCAGATGGGAATTTGATTAGATAAACTGTTGGCTGAATTAAAACCATCTACAGATTTGTACTGTTTGGTGCCTGAGACAGATGGGGCCAGAGAATCCAGGCTGTCTATGTATCTGTCACTCACAGGTCTTTGGGGGAGATCCAGAGTATGCGCCAAAGCTCTGGAAATTCCAAATTGTGCTTTTGGAGATGTGGCTGGCCAGTGTTCCTGTACTGCTGACTTCATTGTAAGTGCTTCCAAGCAGATCAGAGGGGCATAGACAGGGACCTCAGCGTGTGTTTATGGCAGCGGTCAGAGATGGCTGGAGGTACACAACCCTCTGCTAATGGCTTAAGAGGTGCCTGAAGATTCAGGCCCTGTTTACACTCCCAAAAAACCTCAAGTGACTGAACTCTGCCTGCTACTACTTTTAAACTGCCTTACACTGTGGGGACTTGGGTTCTCCCATGAACTGGAGATTGGGATCTCTCACCTGATTCCAGGATTTTAGTTTTACCATGTCAGTCACCTTTCCCTGGGTTCACTTTTGAGGATTAGTGTAAGCAATCCTTTCCTCTCTGTCTTGAAGATTTGGAAAATGTGGGTAGTTCTGTGTTTAACTAGAGGAAATTATACAAGATTTCTAGTGTACTTTCAATTCAGATATTGCAGTTTTCCATTTTACAAATTTGATTTGGGGATTTCTAAATCATCTATCTTTTTTTAACAGAGCTCAACATGATTTTATTATACATTATCATTATTGAAAGCAAACCATACAAAAAGTTTTATACAGATTTTAAAAATCCTTGAAAAGCTGTTTATGAGTGTGTATACAGACACACAGTATTTTACATTATTATAAATATCCATATTTATAAGTATACTATTTAAATTATTTTACAACTTACCAAAATGAGGCAGGGTAGTTATAAAAACATAAAAATGAATGAAAACTTAAACTAAATATTTGTTTAAGATGCTACAA
The DNA here is from genome assembly GCA_004027455.1 of Hydrochoerus hydrochaeris. Classification (NCBI taxonomy): domain Eukaryota; kingdom Metazoa; phylum Chordata; class Mammalia; order Rodentia; family Hydrochaeridae; genus Hydrochoerus; species Hydrochoerus hydrochaeris. The sequence goes on along the minus strand of PVLA01000034.1, from coordinate 748,726 downwards.
AGCTAGTTTTTAAAAATCTAGAGAAAATGATTTCTTTGAAATATCAATACTAAGGTTTCAATACTAGGCCATTGTTGCATTCATTTTGGTGACAATTTCTAATGTTGAAAATAAATATTTTGACCAATAACATGTAAAAACAAGTCAGACTGATAACAGGAATAAACTGAATATATTGATTTGAGATTATAAATTAGAAATGTAGTTTGGCTATCATATAAATCATCTATTCTTGATTTTTTAACATATGGAACTCATAATGACTGTTTTAATATTCTCTTCTGTTAATTCTACCATCTACATTGATTGCAAATTGATTATAACTGATGGTTTTGTCATGAAATTAGTTTCAGTTTTCCTAATTCTTTATAGCCCTGGTGATGTTTCATTGGAAGCAAGGCATAATAAATTTAACTTTGTGAGGTAATTGGTAGTTGTGTATGCTGGATATTTTCATGTTCCTTCTAATACTCTTCAGCATGATTCAGTATTCTAGCAACATTTCTTAGAATCATTTTGATCAGTTGAGTCTTAAATTTTGTTTGATAGAATGACTAGAACAGTGTTGATTCTAAAGCTGATTGTTCCTTACTACTACAGTGGTATGCTTTGAAGTACTTTCCTTGGGGCTGTGTGAATCATGTTTCCCAGTCAGATGCTAAAAAGAGACCCTGCTCCTGGGCTTGTGTGATTACTGGGAAATGTCTCTAATCCTTTCAGGGGATTGCTCCTTAGGCTTAGACAATTTAGTTACACATACTGCACAATACTCTGTTGAATATTTAAGAGCCCTCCACATCGCCATTTTTGCTTTGGGCAACCCTTTCCTCTCTGACTCTTTATCTAGAAATTCTAGGCCATCTTGTTTTCCTAAGATCCTGATTCTGTTTTCTCAATTCAAACAGTTCAATAGCTCCATCCAGGGCCAACCCTGTTCATCATCCTGAAAATTAAGACACTCAGCTGCGGCATACAGGAATCAAATAGTTTGTTGTCTTTTAGGATGTTGAAGATGCTACTTATTTATGTATTATACATTCTATATATTTTTATTATTAGTATTATTATTTTTAATCAGTACCAGGGATCGAACTCATGACCAGGTGCTTGCAAGGTAGGCATTTATGCCGCTGAGCTAAATCCCCAGCCCCTACATTCTATATTCTAATATATTACATATAGTATTACATATTATGTTACTATAGGCAATTGATCTGTTTTTGATTGTTTAAACTGGGAAGTTAGGCCAGGGCTTTAGCTCAGCAGCATAAGCACCTGCCTTGCAAGTGCCTGGTCATGAGCTGGATCCCTGTTAGTTACTGCTTGGCATAACTGATGCTGTCTTGTGCCCTGTATTTGACCTAGAAGAGTGAAAAATTACCCAGGATACAAGTCCCATGAGAAAAGCATAATAAGCTGCACCCACAAGAAAAAATTAACCTGATCAACAAAGAAGCAGGATATAGGTGCCAACCAAAATTAACATAAGATTCTAGCTAAACTGTCTCCAACAGGATGTCTTGCTTTGCGGTTTTCTGCTTTAAAAGCTCCGTGGCCACCAGTTCGGGGCCACTGGAAACAGGGGTCTTTGCGGGTGGTCACTGAGCTCAAGTAATAAAATCCCAAAATTTGTCACTTTGGTTGCTTAGATTCCTATAACCATTGTGAACCCACTTCAGTACAAAAAAAAAAAAAAAAAAAGGAATTAAATTCTGATACTTCATCTTCTAAATCTTATTTAAATATGTATTTTTGTTTGTTTTTTCTTTTACATTAAAATCCAAGACAAGTGAAGTTTTACTTTCTTTAATTTGTAAGTCATTTGTTATTTTTCTTATGTAATAAATTTTAGCATTTTCTAAAAAATGTAGATATTACATGTTTTTTTATTTTATCTTCTGATGGCTGATATTTATAAATTAATAAAAATATAAGCATATGTAGGCTATTAGGACACATTAAATTTCACATAGAATATAATTTTTAAAAATCAGTTTTCTTAGTGTATCATAAAAATCTGAACTTAAAATTTTAATGTATTAAATTATTCAATAAAGAGGAAAACTTGATCAAATTTTGCAATTCTTATAATACTGTAGGCATAGTAAATGGTATAAATTTTTTTACATAATTTACCAAATATTTCTACTTCTCTTCAGAAATTTTATATGAACTGTTATCAATACAGTAATTAAGAAAACATAGACATTGTCTGACACCAATTCAGTTATTTATGTTAAACATCCTTATTCTTTGTAAGGCACAAAGAAAAAAATTACTTCCAGAAATTAAGTATATAAAAAGGTATAGGGAATCAGTAACTAGTGAACACAGCCACAGAATATACAAACTCCTTTATATTCATTCATTAGTGATTATTTTATTAAACACAAATAATTACTGTAATTAAAATAATTTAAAACAAGAAAACATTAAATGCTAATGTGACTATTTCTTTTTAAAAGACTTTTCACAAATAAGTGATTTTTGAGTCATTTGATCTATTTTTACTCTATCTGCATTTCTCAAAAGCAAATTTCTTTGAACATTATTTAGAAGAGAATGAATTATAATGTTTTGGCATTAAATATTTCAAGTCAAGAAGTAATCAACTTAAAACTAGCGTCAGTTTTATTTTGTGCTGTATATTTTTACCACATCTTCATACTATGTTCTGCCTAAAATACAAACACACAGATGGTAATATAGTGCTACCGGCCATAAGGTTGAAGTATGTTTGTGTGTGTTGGTTGGGAAATAACTATAAAATGAAGTTCTTGTAGACCTAAACAAAATCCACTCTCTCTAGATACTTTATACTATAGTTACATATGGAGCACTTTAATTACCACAATATATGCTTCTAAAATTAGTCTTGTTTACTTTAGTGAAAAATTATACATCCTTTGAAGGCCAAACCCAAGTTGCCTCCTGTTTTTCAACAAAATGAAAGAAAACACTTCGCTTAATGTAACCTAAAGGGAATCAAAAAAAGAAAAAAAATATTAGAAGTTTTGAATTGAATCTACATGATGCAATATGATAAATATATAGAATTTAAAGTTTGTTGCAGTGTCCATATGATTTACTTAATGTAACCATAACAAGTCTTAGATCTTTAAGAGGAATCTATTTTATTCAACTTGGTAACAATAAAATATACTTTAATAAAAATAAATTTATGGCTTATTACATTTACTCTTTTCCAATTCAGAATTGTTACCAAGCAAATGGAGTTTCATTTAAGAAGCTATCTCTGTTAGTACAACAGAAACCATTAATGCAAGCATTTTTGGCTGAATAGTTCCAAATATGAGTATTTTCAAAATTATTTTTCTAAAATACAAAAAGAAAAATATCATCAGCTCTACCATGTAAAAGAGATGCTTTCTTCCACAGAAATATTCAATATAAAATCTGTCTTGTAGATTTAGGTATTAGAAAATGAGATAAGTACATATAATTGATTCAATGACTGAGACAGAAACTAAACTGAGAAATTCAGCAGACCTATTTAATTCAAGCATCACAAGTATAACACTATGACAGAAAGAAAAATAATCAAGTTAATGATGTTGCCAAAAAATAATGCTTATATAAACTTACTGTTCATCTATTTTGTGGTATAGTAGTTACAAAAATGTAACAGGAAACTTCACTTTTAATCCAAATATGTCTCTTTGTCTTAATAATAAACACTGTTAAATGATTACAGATGCTTAACCCTTGCATTAATATCCTTGATATTACCAGTTGTGTCTTATAATTTAGGGTAAAGTTTAAAATGAGAAATAAAAATTATTCACTTCATAAGTAACCCCATCTTTGAGTATCAGCTTTACCTCAGATATTACTTGCATCCAGATGTTACTTGCATTTTAGCTTGTTTCTAATAACTAGTCTAATATATAAATAACTGGTTATATTTTAGATCAAAATTATATAATAATTGCATTGTTTTAATGAAGTGGATAATTACTTAATTGTGTCTGCAAGTGATCATGCTCATTTAAATGCATGCTTTTTCTTTCTTTTTTCAACTTTTTTTATGGCTTATACACATCTCTGGGAATTTGGAAATAATGTACATTAAACCTACTAATTGCTATTTTCCCTAAAGATTTTTTTCTTAAATTTAGTAATTGACTGTGAGAGTCATCTTGTGATTTGAATTCATTGACAACTAATTACAATTTAATAATAAATGTTGAATTTGCAACAAAAATAAAAATCAAAAGTCTACAATTATTTTTGCTTATATTGGCTTGTCTTTGACCTGTCAGAAAGTAGAGAAGACATCATTGCACTAATTTTCATGACTACATTACTTCCTAGATTTAAGAAACAAAAAATCCTTTATATAGAGAATTGAAGGCTCCAAATACAGAAATAATAGCCACATAAACAGATGAAGTAGTTTTATATATGCAATGATGTGAGATGCAATAAGAAATTTCCCTCGAAGTTCCAGAAATTCTAATATTATACATCATCTCCTCTATCCTGTCCATCCTGCGTTCCAGAACAGCTCCTACAGGACTCTATTGAATGTATGTAGTTGATTTCACTTAAAATAAATTCTTTTATCACAACCATGAAAAAAATCCCAGGAAACAATGGTAAATTCCTTTAGCACAACCATGAAAAAATCCCAGGAAACAATGGAGTCATAAGAGAAAAAGGAGCATACGACTGCTGTAAGGGGGAAATCTTTCCTTTTTCATAATTTTGTGATACACTTTCCTTTATATAATTTCTGATTGGATTATAATTTTTCCCACTTTGGTACTATAAAGCTAAAATAACTTGTATTGAAAATGGATCCATAAGCAAGGCAGCTGGCCTGTAGAACAGAGAAAGCTTGGGGTCAATCTCAAATTGTTTCTACTCTCTATAATCCTTGCCCCAAAAGAAAAATTAAGATTCATAGCTCTTTAGATTGTATCACATAAAATAATTTCACATTAACCAAATTAACCCATACATATATGCATTAGTTAGTTTTTAAAAATAAGCCTACACATTAGTATTTCATCATCATGGTCATCTACATTAATACTAGGGAATTTTGCATGTAGTTTCAAGACCACATGCATTGATCTGTCAGCCTTGTACTGATTCACAGGAGCAGGGAGCCTCCCTGACAATGACTGTAACCCCTAGCAAAATGTGCAGGAAGTCATTCCCTCCCAATTTCTGTATTGGGCAACTTATTCCCTAAAGTGTGAGATTTGATTACCTTTTCTCAGCATGCACTCAGACAAATGTTATTATTGGTCATAAAATTATCCAGCCCAGTGACCTATGGTGACAGTGAATTTCACAAGGTGACTGCCTGCTGAGTGAAGCATCTTCTTTTATTTGTTCTAAATATTTTATATTATGGAGCTAGAAAGAAAGAAGGAGGACTTCAGATATTTAAATACATTGACACTGGCATCAGGTTGGAGAGTCAAGTTATCACATTTTGCAAAGAAATACACAAGATACTCAGTTAAATTTTAGTTTAATATGACAAATGATATTAATATATATTCCATGCAATATTTGGGACATCTTTATACTACAAATTTAAATCTGTTACTTTTCTGAAATTCTGATTTTTTTCTAGGCCTTTTCTATTATATGTGGCAACAGATTTTAAGGAATTCATCTTACCTTTACATCTCCCAAACCATTTGTATTACTATAGTTTGTCTTTATCTACTTTATTGATGCAATTGACCTTTTTAAAATGTTATATACACAAGTAGCTTGTCTGAATTTGCATTTGAATCACTCAGGAGGTTAGCTAGGGTAGAGTGTTTGCTAGAAATATCTGAAGTTTCAATCCTAAAACTTTGCTATACAAAGGAAACATATGGGCTGAAACTTGACAGATAAATTATTTTTTCCAATAGATTTTTGTAGACAATACAAAACATTAGCTCTGAATAAAAATGTCCACCCTTTTTATATTTGTGCTTAGATTTGTATGTAAAATTCATAAATGACTGATGAACTGTGCTTTGTTACATCACTGAATCTAGACTTAACTGCTGTCGCAATGCAATTGTTACTACAGGGAAATCTGCAGAGCGCTGGAAAGGTCAGGAGAACATCTGCCTAGATGTTAACTCTTGGTGAATCTGTGTTCTGCAACCTTAACTAGAAAAGATGAGCTGTAGAAAAATGTGTATGCACACACACACACACACACACACACAAGTTAGCAAACAAGGTAGCTCACTTGCATAGGTGTTCAGTTAGTAGTATGAAAACATTTTCTGCCTCAGCAGAAAAAGATGGACATTTTATTTCTTTTGAGGAAATTCTCACTGCTGTGTACATCAATGCACACTATGCAGGGTGGGATATATTTCAAGAACTTACCATAAAGTTTTGAAACATTGCTAAGACTCCTTATAGTGACCTTATAGTGTCTATAGTAATTGTTTTAGGGATTGTCAATGTAAAATAAAACAGTCACTGTAGAACTTCTGGAAGTTTAGTACAGATGCCCTCAAAATTCTCTAGAAAAATCCAGAAACCTTTGTGTATATTTTAGTCGGCAGTGTCCCTTGTATTATCTTTATCTGTAATTAAAAATAACAATAAATTTTTTGACCAGAGAATGTAGAAGTACTTTATAAGCATATGAAATGCAAATTCCCTGTCACATCTCAAAGTAAAGTCCTAAGAAAGGGAGAGTTGGACCTCTGAATACAACTTTTATGTGGGACTTGGGATTTCAGTATTGCTTTGAATTCACAAAATTCTATTTTTGTATGAAAATGTAGTTATGAGAAGAACCACATATGCAGTAGTGGTAGTACTGCAACAAGGAGAGTAATCAGTTGCTATCAGCGTGGCTGATATAAGGGATCCTATGTAGTAATACTATGTGGAAAATATTTCAAATAATCTTCTATAGAAGTTCACAATCTAAAATGGTTGTCATAGGAAGAGCTTTGAAACAGATAATTAATTACTTTAAAAGCCTCAACCTGAAAGAAAAAGACAAAAATTCTACTTAGTTATGTTTTCTTTTTCTTGGTGGAATATAAACAAAAATTTTAACTACTCTGTATTAAGGGTATAATGCAGTCTTTACATACATTATATCTACTGTCACTATCTTTGTAGGAGATAGTATAGATAGAGATGAAAGTTCTGATTGTTAATTTCTGTTTTACAAATGATATCTTCTTTGGGCTCTAACACCTTATTGGCATTAGAGGATGACAAGTAATAAAAGACGGGAAAAACAAAAAATAATCGAACAAAAATATAAGTATTTAAGGGGATATGTATGATAATTAGTTTAATTTAATTGCTCCATATTAAATATACTATATATTTTGTACCCTGTAAATATATTTAAGTATAGTTTGACAGTATTCAATACCATTTTTTAAAACAAGTTTTTTTTTCTATGAAGTCTATTTGAAATGTTTCTGAAGAAAAGACTGTTTTGCCCATTGAGGAAGATTTTGTAATGTCTAGAGATATTCTGGGTTGCTACCATTATGAGGAACAAGGACAGGAAAGTGTTATGAATTTTGTGGCTAGCAGCCAAGGATGTGGCTAAATACTGTGCAGTGCACAGCACATTCCCTGTGACTGAAAGTTACATGCACTGCTATGGTTGTAGAGCAACTGTGATTCAGGGAAAGCCTGCTGTTAAGCTGCTTTGGGACCTGTGTTAGCCTTTTCCTTCTGGAAGAAAAAAGTTGTATCTTGTACTATAATCTTACTTAGGCAGTGGGTCATAAAACTAAGAGTTCAAATACCTCTGCTGTTCTCCACACTAGTTGTGTGGCCTTGGGTAAACTTTCTCAAGGAATGGACTTGACCCTGTTTGTTTAACCCATTTCTTACGATCCAGCTGATCTTGCCAACAAAATAGGCAAATTACAATAAATGCAGTTGTGACTCTGTATCTACCCATGCATGTGCACGTGTGTGCTGGCACACATGCACACACCTCCCAAACATACAAACTTTTGTATTACCTGAGTGATGTATACTAAAATTTATGCAAAGTACCTATGAATATTGGTCGTTCACAATGTTCTTTATTGTTTTAGAATATCTTATCACTATATCTTATCTGTATTTTGGAAAAACTTCTCATTGTATCCAGTTTAGACTACACAGAGTCCTACTATGTAATTCTCTGCTCTAACAAATAAAAACCAGTCTATCTCCAAATTAATTTCAGCTGCAAGTTACATAAAATCAAACACTAGTGGCTAAAAGAGTTCAGCAAGGTGCCACACAGTTCTGTAGGAAGCAGATTTTTCTAGGTCACTGTTTTGTCTTTGTTACAGTGTGTTTCAGGTCTTCCAGTTCAGGATAGCTATCTAGTGTAATAATTCTGACATAATAGAAATAAACTTTCCTATCAGACTGGCATGTTACTAATCTCCTTTAAACTCTGTATACTGACTACATGGGTTATATTATCTCTCTAAGCCATATTTTTATCATCTGAAACTAACCTACACACTTGTGGCCAATAATAAATAAACTCAAACATGGAATTGCATAACACCTTACTTTTTATAGATACTCAAGAAAGTTGGTTACCTTTGTTTTCTACTTCAAATTTATTTATGAGTTTGTTAATAATCTTTAAATATAACCTAAAACACATGTATTCTATATAGATTAAGATTTAGGCATGTGCAAAAGACTATGCAATGATTTTACCCTGGGTTCTAGCATCAGTGTATCAGCATTTTTACTACTTTTACGATATTTAATGACAGACTGTCAACAGTCTGTCTCTCAAAAAAAGCATTATTTTGGCTCAGAAGGAAACAGGTTAACAGTTTAGCTGGAATATCATTCTGGTTTGAACAAGATTCACTCACAATGCTAGATGTGTAGAAGTTAATACTTGGAAGCTAACCCATCTGAGAGTACCCAGATATAGGGTAGAGTTACTTGGCTCCACTCTCTCATCCTTCTAACAAGCTGGGTGGCATGTTATTATGGAGGTAGCAGGAGTCTAATATCCAATTGATTACTACGCCATTGGTCAAAGTAAGTCCAAGGTCAATGTTGAAGGGCACTGTTGAATGTTTTTAGATAGAAGTAGTTGTGAACCACTGAGAACATTATCAATATCTATGTGCTAAAAATAGGAGTTAAAAAGATTTGCCTCTGCCTTTTGAGAACTCTAATATCCATAGAAAGAAGGTATGATTATTTTACCCAAAAATAATCATAAAATGTTTTATGTAGGAATTACAACATGACATGAAAATGGAAGAAAAAAAAATTTCACTGGAGAAAAAGAATATATAACTAAAAGCCAGTAGCAAGAACAAAGATGCTATTTGAAAGAGCAGATTGGAAGCCTGCCGAAACCAACTTTATGTGAGATTATCTGAAAAATTAACACTTTGGAAGACATTGGGTTATTGTTACTTAAAAATGTCTAGATAGTCAATAGGTGATTATTCACTAGATCATGAAAAGCTACTAGTAGAATCTAGAGAAAAAAGAGCACATTTTACTTAAATATGCTTGCAAAAATAAATAGAAATTTAGTTATAAACTAGGAATAAACCAAAACATTGATAATAATATCTCACCACAGATTTGTAACAGGAAGTTTAAAAAAGAAGATAGAACTATGACCTTAATTTTAAAGGAAAAATAATAGAGCTCACTGATGACTTTGTGTGCGTAGTGAAACAGAAGGAGCGAGACGGCTAAGTTTGGAAACAGCGTGACCCATGGTCAGAAAGACAAGGGTAGAAGCTAAGTACTGGATACAGAGTAACTCATGAGCCCTATTTTCCTTGATGCTTAAAAAAATGAAATGGTGACTATGGAATAGATATTTTAATAAATGGTTATATATTTTCACAAAACAAAGCATTTAGAGAATTTCTATATTTAAATATGTCAGAACCATTAAACTAAAATTGTTTAATGTTTTAAAATAAACAATGATTAACCAAAATACTTTAAATTGAAATTTGAAAACAGTCTATATAGCAAATGTTTTTGTTGCTGTACTTTGTAAGATAAATATAAGTCCATACAAAATAATTCAAGTACTAGAATTGTTGAAGAGACATTTGTAGAAGATTAGAAGATAAAAATAGGAACTGTTAATGGACCTATGTCAGAGTATTTATAATGCATAAGTAAATCTTGAAATAATTAAAAGTTAAATAATAAGTTTAATCATGTTATAAAATTTCATATAAAGTATATTGAAAATCTAAGTGTGCTTAAAATCTATACTTGCAAAAAATGCTGAAGAGATCATGTCATAATCCAAAATATGATTAGTATGAATCAGTTCAAGATTAAATTCTGGAGTATCTATTCAATGCAAAATTGTACTGACATGTTAAGTCTAAGTGTTTGAGTTTATTCTTTATTTCTTAGACATAATATTAGAGAATAAACATGTTCAAATACTTATTTCAATACATATTTTAGCGTCATTTTGTATATTTTTTAGAAATTCACAAAATCGGTAAATTTTTCCTTTCAGTGATAATTTCCAATCAACTCAGTCAATTTTTGTCTAATAGAAACAGTAAGAGAGGAGGTATTCAAAATGTACTTTGTAATTTCCAAATTTATTCATGTTGTCCTTTGTTTCTCAGAAGTGCAGGATTTACAAAACGTACTTTCAAGTATACTCTTGTAAATTAAAATTTATCTAAATATTGAGGGTTTAGTTTGAGGAAAAATGTCAATTCCACTGATTTCAGAAGCTTGGCAGCACTGAATGTTGCTGTATTTCACTTTTAAAAGTAAATTTCATTTTCCATTTGTTCTATGTTAATTAATTTCTCTTTAATGCATAAATTCTCCCGTGGTGTGTGCTCACATAAAGAGTCACTGGTAAAGTAATAAACTTCTACCTATGTGATAATCATATTTTTATTAGGGCAGTGCTCCAGAGCATAAAGGAAGCAATTTGAGTTTTAGGGATTCAAGCTCAAAACTGCACTAGTAAGTTTGATTAGGAAGTACCACATCATTGATGATGGTGTGAAGGGTTAAATTTCTTTCTAAAATATGCAATTGGCTGGGGATGTTGCTCAGTAGCAGAGCATTGTTTACTACACACAAAGCCCTGGGTTCAGTCTCCAACACCACAAAATAAATAAATAAATTAGTTAATTTTTTAAAAATGTACAATTGGTTTTTATATAAACTTACTTGACCTAAGCAGTTCACGTAAAATTTTATGTATATTTAGAGCACTTCAAATATATTCTCACATAGCATGGAGAACTAAAGTCAAGAATGCCACATATAAATCTATTTTAAGTTTACATTTCAAGATCAGTGAATATGTTTCATCAAACCCCAATGCATTTATTCTAGAACTGCTTCATGTACACTGACCACAACTCTGTCCAGTTTCTTAAAACTTCTTGCTTTGTGGGCCAAAATCAGCTTCTACTGGTTATAGCACCCATCATTATAATATTAATTAATTAAAGCCTTTTGTAGAATATTTCTCTCTTGTAGCTTTATTATTTTCCTAAATCCATTTGTCCCTTATTTTAAATAACCTATGGCAGAAATCTTGTCTCCAGACACATTTATACCCTTAAAATTTATTGGATCCTCTAAAACAATTTATGTGATTTATAATAGATTGTTTCTGTATTATATAGCATATGCAAATTAAAACTCAAATTAAAATCAATGTATTATTTTAAATAAAAATAAATTCACCTATATTGACATGCTTTAGTAAAAATAACATTTTCAAAAAATGTCCACGATAAAATAGCATTATTTAGCACATCTTTTAAAATTCTGGCTTACTTGAAGATGTTTAGACCCAAACATTGAAACCTTTATGACACCATATAGAAAAACAGAAAGATGCAATTTCTTTAGCATTGTCTAAAGAAATTCATTAGAGAAAGAGACACGTTGCAATCAATCCCTTTCAAAATAATCCTTGCTTGGAATACAATTTTTCTATCATTCTTCTTATTTTCAGAAGCCAATCTGAAAGTCCTCTTGTCTCTTTAGTAGTGCTGTTGTTCCTATCTTGATGTCCTGAATTGATTGAAAACATTTACCTTTCATTGAGTCAAAACATTTTGGAAGAGACAGATCTAGATCTAGCCCATTGTGCTAGATCTGATGAATAAGATGGATGAGGACACAGTATAATATTTTTCAAGCCTGTCTTTCCCTTTGGATGGCACTGACAGCAGTCTTCACCATATTTTGATCATATCTCATGAAGACTGTCATGAAAGAGGACTTCCAGAAGTGCTTCAGAACGTGTCAAGAATGGTAAGTGTATATGAAGTACAAGTAAGTGTGGGGAGGGGCGGTAAAGGAATTAATTTTCTAAAAAAAATCAAATACTCAACATATTTTTCTATTATACTTCATTTATTACTGTTGTTAAAGCTCAAAGTGAAAGTTGCAAATTTTTCAAAATTCTATTTTTACTTAAAAATGTAAATTTCACCAGAAGCAAATACTGCTAATTTTTCCTTTCCTTTTTGCTAATTGTTAATTGTCTATGAAGTACCCAAGTCTGGATAGTTACAAATTGTTTCTTGGTTGCTTTTTCAAGAAAATATGGTAAATATTCAGCTTATCTTAATTTGGGCTGCTCTGACGTAGTACTTTAGGTTTGGCAAATTGTACATAGTAAAAATTTATTTGTTATAGATCTGGAAGCAGGGAAGTTCAAGATCAAAGTGCCACTCTATTTTTGTCAGTTGCAGGTTTGCTCTACTCCTTTATAAGTAGTGCCTTTTTCTGTGTCTTTCCTAAAATTATGTAGTAGGAGACCGGGAATTTAGCTCAGTGGCTCAACTGCAAAATACTTAAAAACTATGTATCAGATATAGTCCTAGGGACTAGGAGATCAAGTGGCAAAATTGTTGAGCTTTAATGTTTAGTCCCATAGAGTTTATAATCTATGACTATTAATTCTGATATGTCAACTTTAGGAAATTAAGAAATGCCTAGCAAATAAATAAAACATACTTTTGGGTGTGTGTCTAGGTAGGTTGAGGAAACAGGGCTTTCCTGTTATATATGGGCCCTCAAATTCCCACAAATCATGATCTAAGCAGTTTTTCTCCACCACTCTTCCACCAAGCTATTTCTTGCTTAATAATGAGTAAGCTAATACAAAATGTTAAAGCCAAAATAGCTAAGTAGCAGGCATACATCTATGGTAATTTTGAAATATTTTAAAAAATTCATTGACATTCCTCCCTTCAAGAAGTAGAATCTACCATTTTTTTTTCTTTCTAAGTTTAGGCTACACTTATTTCTTATTTTGACTTATTTAAACTTATTTTCATTGGCTATCTAGCTAAATGCACAAAGTATACCCATGCCATAGTCTGAACATTGGGCTGCCTCAAAATTTCTTCTGCAAGATTAATTAGGACACACGCTTTAAACTGAACCTCGTGTAAAATCTTATACCATGCACTAAATGTTAACAAGTTCCTTTCCAGAATGTAACATACATGGCCTAGAGCCCAGTTTCCAGCAGAATTCTTATTCCCAGCCAAAGCCTCATGAGCCTAGCCTTTACAGTCTGCGTTTCTGTCAGCAATATGGCTTTCTGAACTCCACCTAGAATCAGCCATCAAGCTCTGCCTACAGCAATCTAGGAGGACTTCTTCAGTTTGCTTCTCCAAACTTTCCAAAATCTTCCCACAATCTAGTTCCAAAAGCTTTGTAACTACAAGGTCACGTATAGTCACACAACAACTCTACTTCTCTGCACCAATTTTCATTAACTTTCTATTATATACTATATTGAAATTATCAAATGATTTATATATTACATTGAAATGCTGTCAGAGGAAGATGTTCTTGTTTTATAATTTCCTGTAACTATTGAGCTGGTCTATGCTCAACTGAAGATTTAGGATTTATGTGTTCTACAAATTGTCACTAGTATGCTTAATTATAAATATCTGAGCATATGTAGATTGTGCAGATGTTGACATTTTTATTCAAAATCAAAATATTTATTAATATTATTACTATAAATATTTTGTGGTATTCTCTTAATTCACACCATAATTATTGCATTTTAAATTTGACTTTACTTCTATAATGTAAATGATATTGAACAGTTTGAAATCTTTGAAATGTATTCATAGGAACACTTTCTATTTTAATTATTTTTGAATTTCCATTGTTGTCTGCAAGGAGTTTTACTAAATTGTTTATTTCAAAATTTTTTATATTCCAATGCACTTTCATAGTGTTTATAACTAATTTTCTTAACAGACTCTATCAATTTTTGTTGTAACACATTGCATTCTCCCTAGAGCAGTGAGGTCCTTTTGTGAAGTGGTAGCTAGTACTGTACTATGTAGAGTGGGGAAAACTGATTAATTGCTTTTAGAATAGTAAATGAAGCCTTTTAATTTAATGAATATTTCAACAGAATCAATTCACTTCATCTCTCTAAAGGCAAAATCCCATAGGGAGAACCTCTTTGTGGTGACCTAGAGAGCAAATTGGAGCCTCTGTGAGGTTGACATACAACCATTTGTTTTCCCAAACATGCAGATTATGTGTATACCTCCAATACATTACTCCCAACCTAAAACACATTAAGTATTTGGAGTTTAGATTTACAAATTATTTTTGAGTATTGTAAGTTGTGGGGTCAGGGCATGAGTTCACCCTAACTGAGATCTGTTTATACTAAGTATACTGCTGAAGTGGTATTGCTTAGAAAGCAAGAGAGTATAATGGATAGATTAGTAGACTAAGAGCATGACTATGTGTGATATAAAATGAACTGTATCTTAAATCTTGTGAGCCTGACACAGTGAAAATCATTTTTAAGACACAGTCATTTAGATCTTTGAATCAGCCTGATTTTTATAATCCATAATCTTATATTACAAGCCAAAAATCAGTGTACTTTTTATTGACCTAAACATGTACTTATTTTTAAAAATTTGGTCTTTTGCACCTTACTTTCCATTTATTTGAAAATGTGGCAACTATGCTCATTATTAACTGATTTTATGATCATTTTTCTGTGGTGGAAAGAATTCTCATAATGGTAACAGACAATAATTGTTTTATTTAACTTGAACAAGCTATTATCATGTTCCCATATGTATATGAGAAAATTCAACACATTAAAATAATACCCTCACATGTATCCTCCATAGTTACTGAAAGCATACATACACTTCAGTCTTTCTTATAGTTTTGAAAATTTAATTTTGCTGAACTTTACAGGAAATTGTAGATACATGTCATACATAACAATGGTTTAATATGACTGTCAAGCAGCAAAGTAGAAACATTTACATATGTAAGATAACATATGTGAACATTCTATGCAAAAAACAAACTTTTGTAAATCCACAGTTGCTAAAATAATTTGTAATTTCTCTATTGGCACATACCTATTTTAATGTTTGCTTATACTTGTTTCTCTCCTTTGACCTTCTGGTTTGAAATTAACTGAGCCTCCCTAGATCACATAAAATGCTGCAGATATATTCATTAAATTGAAATAATTGGAGATTTATAGAATATGTTGAAGTACTTAAGAAGACTAGCAAAGAGTGCATTACAAAAATGAAGTCCTGTTATAAGCCAAGAAAACTAGAAAGACATTAGAAATATCTAGAAAGCTGAACTTCATACCATAACACAAATTATCATACAATAATATCTCATTCTTAATAATTAAAATTAAAATCTTATGTGACCACCTGTTTGAGATAAGTACAGAACAATATTTTTTGGTCTAGAACTTATATTTAAATGTAGTTTAATCATGAATCATGTATATATGAAAATCTATTTCCTCCATGGAAATATTTAGGTGTACTACAACCTCTTCATGTTGACCTCTGTTTACCTTCACTCTTTCCTGCTTGATCCACGGGAAGTTTTTTCCTGAATGTTAGCCCAGAACATTTGAGGAAATTTTCTGAATAGGGCCAGAAAAAATTAAAAGGTTCAGTGCAGTTCACTTCCAAACTGAACTTTATTCTTGATGTAGTAATACAATGTTGGGAACTTTTTAAAAAATTTTATTTAAAGAAAAAAAGCGAAACAGAAAAAGGTTAGAAATAATACATAATTTCAAAAAAAAGTAAACAGTAAGAAATTACTAGTTGATATATTACATATTGTCCTTTTAGAAATAGTTGTTCAAATTATAAAATTAAAGCATACAAAGTGGCCAAACAATGAGACTTCAAACAGTTCTGTTCAATGATCCAACAAAAATTTAGTAATACGGTTATCAATTCTACACACTTAAACATACATGCAGTTATATCTTTTAGAGCACTTTCTTTTCCTCTCTTTTTTATAATAGCAATTACACATTTTGGGTTTTATTAATCCTACAGTTCTTATTTCTTTTTACACTAGAGACACAATGTGATATTTATAAATATGATTCTTATTTATTTCACTTATGAGGACAGACTCAAGTTGTCTCTATTTACCTATGAAGGCTTCAAGATCATCATTTTTTATAGCTGAGTAATATTCCATTGTATGAAAATACCAGAAGAAGACAAGGTGGCCGATCAGTGAGCAACAAAATACAAAGCCTCCCAGGAGAAACAACTCATATGCAAGAATAAAACACCCTGGAGAGACCCAGACAGAGGGAGATGGATCCTCTTGACACAAGAAGAAACTAAAATGTAAAAAAGTTCATCAAATACTTCAGGACTACAACTGAAACAGCTAAAAATTATGGGACACAGCATTTTCGTGGTGACCCACCAAGTTTGCACCAGCTTGAATTCCTGCTGGCAGGCAGAGCCACCCAAAGTCGTTCCTGCCACCACTTGCAGGAAGCACAGCAGCGCTGAATTTGGGGGTTGGTGAGTCCAACAGAGAGCAGAACCAGTGAAGGTACCTTCATTAATCCATGGTCAGTGCTGGGAATGAGATTCCCCCCCATGGAAAGGGTGTGACCAAGGGGGTGGCATGTTGGAATCAGAGGAACCTGAATTGGGAGTGACGGAACCTGAACTGGGAGTGACAGTGACTTCAGTTGGTTGCTCCCTCCCCAGAGCAGATTTGTGGGATTTGCTTGGACTGGGCCATGCCCCTGGCCAGGACCCAATGAGCCATCCCAAATTGATTCCCTGCACCTAACATGCACTAACCAGGTGAAGGGACCTGAAGTTTGGCTGGTTGGGTGGTGAGGGGCCGCCATATGCAGCTGCTGCTTACACCTCAGTGACAAGAGTAGAAAGGAGAGGGCAGAGTTCCCTCTGGAAACATGGCCAACAGGGAAGGGGGCTGGGACCTACACTGTAACCTATGTTAAGGAAGCCAGGGCCATGACAGGAGAGAGAGACAGGAGGAGGCCCCCAGCCCAGAACCCTGAGAGCACTAATTCAGGAGAAGGAAAAACAAGGGAGACTGAGGGCAGCAAACACACAACATCAGACATGGCTTCAATGGACATTAAGAGATATCTTTGGGACCTTGTAGATGAGCTCAAAACTGAAATATTAAATCAGGTAGAGCAGGACATGAGTAAAGTAATAAAAAAAATGCTCTCAGGAAGCATCTCCCAGGATGATACAGATGGAAAAAGGGAGGAACACAAAAAAAGGATAGAAAAATTCAATAAAGAATATAAAGAAAATATAGAATACATGAAGCAGATTCAAAGAGACTACCAGGAAATTAAAAACCCCATTGAAAGTTGGCAAAACACCTTAAAAGAAACTAAGGATAGACTATCAAAACTTGAAGACAAGTTTGCAATGTGTGATCATGAAAGGAAAGATCTCTTAAAAATAACAAGGAAACAGGCAGTAACAATACAAAAGCTAGAAGATGACAAGAGAATCTATAATTTAAGAATAAGAAATGTGAATGAAGAAGCAGGAATACACACAGGTGAATTACAAAGGCTATTCATGGAAATAATTAGGGAAAACTTCCCAAGCATGGGAAAAGAAAATGACTGACATTCGGTTGTGTGAGGCATACAGAACTCCAGCCACCTTCAACCAAAACAGATCTACACCCAGACATATAATAATCAAGATGCCAGAAATTCAATATAAAAACAGAATATTAAAAGCCATCAGAGAAAAGAAACAGATTACCTATAAAGGTAAGCCCATCAGAATCATGGCTGACTTCTCCACACAGACCATCAGATCAAGAAGAGCTTGGAGCAAAGTATTCCAAGCCCTGAAAGAAAATAACCTCCAGCCCAGATTGATGTACCCTGCAAAAACTGTCACTAGAAATTAATGGAGAAACAAGATGCTTCCATGACAAAGAGGAACTGGGTGAGTTTGTGATCACCAATCCAACCCTACAGAGAATGCTGAAGGACATTCTAGAGAGGGAGAAAAAAATACCAGGATTTTAGGAACAGTGACAGAAAGGCCTCAATTAGTGGGGTAGGCAGTAGAATGAAGGAGAAAACTAGACAAACAAAGGCAGGAAAAATAGCATAGCAGAAATGAGGCAGAGAAGGATAACTAGCAACTCTAACATAGATGGCCTTGCTATGCTATATTGTTAATAGCGCACAAGGATTTAAAACTCACATTACTCACACTACTCTGCTTAGATGTATTATATTCTGTTCCAGTCATTCTACCTGTACTAGATTTGAGGGCACAGATAGTAATCCTGAAAATAACAGGATATAGTATGGTAATCATCCTTAATTTCTTATTAACTTAATCTAAAGCTCTGTAAAACCTACACTGTTTTACCACGACTGATCGTAATTGAATCTGGTTTGTTGGATCGCTGTTCTGTATTGATAGATTTTATTCAAAGCTGTTATGATTGATAGTATCAAGTCTGAGAGCAACTGCACTTAAGATGATAAGATCCACTAGAATACCCACTCTGGTTTGATTATTACCTGCCTTTGAAGTTTTATACTGTTTATAATGTTTTATTTTACTAATAATGTTATTTACTGCTATACTCAATTATGCTGCTATATTCAATTATGCCTGATGATATAGACATTTTATTGAAGATAATAAGAAACAACACAGTAATCATTGTAGATCACCTTGTACTTTTCAGTTACATGTTTTTATAGGAATTTGTTTTGTTTTGTCTTGCTAAGTTTTGTTTTTCCTTCTAATACAGAAAGGATAGAAATACATGTAGAGATTCATACATGCATAGCTATTTACACTCTCACTGTTTGACTATCTACTTTGTATGTTTTAATTTTGTAACTTGAACAACTATTTCTAAGAGCATAATATGTAATTTATTAACTAATGAATTCTTATTGTTTATCTTTTTTTGGAATTCTGTATTATCTCTACCCTTTACATGCTTTTGTTTCTCTTTAAATACATTTAAAAAATACCATATCTTTTTCATCCACTTTGCGTTTGATGGGCATATTGGTTGTTTCCAAGATTTAGCTATTATAAATTGTGCTGCTATGAACATAAGTGCACATTTTAATTTTCTTTTTATTTGTATTATATCTGATTTGATCTCAAAGTCTATATTCTTTCAAAACATTTCCAAAAACCCATTTTACAAGAATCATCATTATTTGAGGAGAACCAGAAATCATGTAGGGACTCAAGGCACAGCACAGAAAGGCAATTTGCCTGCTCCCTCAGTAGGGGCTCCTGGCCTGAGCTGGAAGGAGAACAAGCAGCCCCAGAGCTCCGACCATGGAGGGACTCAAGGCACAGCACAGAAAGGCAAATTGCCCACCTTCTTGGTAAGCGCCCCTGGCATGAGGCAGGAGAAGAATCACTCAGTGGCTCCCATGAGCCTACTAGCACTAGGGCTGAGAATCAAACTCCCCAACTTCCCTGGTGCAAGTGAGAGCCAGAGATCTAGACATCTCTTGAGAGGTTGACCATATGTAATGTAGTAAATAGGAGGGATTTCCTTCTATCATCTCTTTGAAGGCAAATATTGTTATCACTGTTTTGCTTTGTTCTGATTAATGGTATTGCTCTATTCAAAGTTCTGTTTTGATAAGTTCTAGAATATCCTGTATTTCCTTCAATTTGGCTATACCTGATTGAAAGAACAACTGTTGTGAAGATAACGGGATATACTATGATATCTATTACTGTTATGCCAGTAACCTGTTGAGGGTTTCTGTACCAATTTCTCTGCACTGTCTCAGTTGGCTCTGTTCCAGCTTGTTCTTTTGTATTTTGCTACCTTCAAAATAATAAAAAATTAAAATAAATAAATAAATAAAAAGTAAATAACAACAAAACAGATCAGTAAGGTACTGAGCAAGCTGAAACACGATGTAACTAAAAAATAATGGACTTGAAAAGCAAAAGGAGGAAAAGAAAGAGCTCTAAAGGATATAACTGCATGTTTGTTTAAGTTTGTAGAATTGATAACCATGTTGCTAAGTTTTTGTTGGATGTTTGAACAGAACTGCTTGCAGCCTCACTGTTTGAATGTCCACCTTGTATGCTTTAATTTTTTAACTTGAACAACTATATCTAGAAGAAAATATGTAATTTATCAATTAGTGATTTCTCACTGTTCATTTTTTTTTCTTTTTCTTTGAAATTCTGTATTGTTTCTTCCTTTTTTTCTGTTTTGCTTTTTCTTCTCCTTAAATAAAATTTAAAAAAAAAGAATCATCGTTATCCATGCACTGTTTTTTTCAGGACAGACCACTCATTTTCTCTTTTGAAAGTAATCTAAACAGCACGAAACAGAAGATTTACAGAAAAACTGAATACATGAATGTACTGAAGAAGTCTAATGCAACACAATATAGCTGTTTATAACTGACCTAATTAAGCAATTGGCTAGGAATAAGCTAAAAGAGTTGTGTGAATATACAAAAATATGTTCAAACTTTTAAGGTCATTCTTAAGACTGGTTAGGAAGAATCATTTGTCATTTTTTTATATTTAATAATACGAGGTAATCATTAAAAATAAATTGTTAATGCACTGCTAATTTAAATTATTTATTATAATTGCAAATGTCAGATGTGTAATAGTTTGCTAGGATTTCCATAGAAAAATACTATAGCTTGCATTACTGAAAAACATCAAAAATCTGTTTTTTTATAGCTCTGGAGCCTGTACATCTAGACAAAGTGTCATCAGGGAAAGAACTGGTCTAGTTATTTTTCCTTGTAGATGGCTTTTGTCGTTTTGTTTCTTCATACTGTTTCCCCTTCATATCTATTAGTGTGAAATTTTTTTTCATAGAAGGACATTTGTCATTGTGAATTACATTATACCCTAATGAACTCATTTTAATTGAAGCACTTCGATAAAAGTCTAAATATAGTCATAGTCTGAGGTACATGAACTGAGAAATTTAGCATATGAGTTGCTATGCTAGCTGGTATGGCTAAATTCACATAAAAAACAGTGAACTTTTACTTTCTGTGTCTACTTTTTTATTAAAGAGAATTTTACATGCTATGCACTACATAAATTTATAGCTTGACCTGTTGTAACAAACACACATATCCATATCTATAATCCCATCAAGATACAGAACATTTCCTTTACCCTAAAAATTTCCTTATTGTGTATTTACTAGTTCCACTTCAAATAGATTCATAGGTAACATAGTCACTTTTGTATCTGGCTTGTTTTTCTTAGCACACTGTGTTGAAATCCATCCATGTTGCTGTGTGTTCAGTAAAAACATTGCCATATGATTGAATGTGCTAGGCAACTGCATTACTCTTTCTAAATATCTTTAGGAAAGTCTCAATTGTTCCTTATTCTTGATATAGGTAGGTCTGATTTTTGTTGCTATTGCTGCCTCTATCTTACACTTATTGGCCAGGGGTGTTCAATTTTGTAAACTTTTCCTGGTAAACACTGGATTTTATGGATTTTCTTTATTGTTTATGACATTCCCACTAACAGATTTCTACTCCTTAGTTTTTATTTCCTTATTTAATTTGGCATTAATTTGTACCTCTTTTCTATCAACTCTCAAGATGGAGGCAGAGATTTTTTTGCAGAGATTTTTGGCCTTAGATTGATCGCTTCTATTAAAAACTTATAAAACTATAAATTATTCTCTTGCTTTAATCACATGTCACAAATTTTGGTAGGTTCTAGGAATTTATTATCATTCACGATATTTATTTTACATGTGAAATGTTTCGGACTTGTAAACACCTTATTTAATTTTCAAATACTTAGGACTATTTAAGTTGCTATATATATATTGGGAATCAAACCTAACACCTTGTTCTTACCAGATAGGTTCTATACCACTGAGCTGTATTCCTGACCCTAATTCTGTTTTGATTGAGGAATGTAAATCATATTAGTTCTATTCTTTTGACTATTTGGAAACTTACTTGTGAGCAAACATGTGGCCTAGTTTGGATAACATTTTTGGACATGTAAAATGATGCTTAACATGAAATTTATGTGGTGATTGTATCTTGTATGACTTGCTGATTTTTTACCTATTTTTTATCAATTAAAAACACTTGTTAAGATTTCCAACTGTGAGCATATATATCTTCTTTTACTTCTTAATGTGCTTTAAATTGTTATAAAATATATTTATATTGTTACATGTTTGTTCTATGTTAATATTTATAATTTTTCTATATCCTTTATATGTTAACATTTTATCATAATTTAGTGCTTCAGTTTTACTTTTGCAAGAATTGACACATTTTGGTTGCACAGCACTTTTTCCATAATTTTATATTCAACTTACTTATGTACATACGTTTAAAAATGTGTATTTTGTAGACAGTGTATTTTGTTTTATCTTCTTTCTTAAATCTTATTTGAAAATCAAGATTTTGACTGGAATATGTCACCCATTTACATTTATTATATTTCTGTCTTGGCAGTATTTATGTTTGATACTTTATTACATATTTTTCTTTTTACTTCCAGCTTTTTCTCCTTTCCTCTTTACCAATTTATTTTAGATTAATCAAAATATTTTGAACATTCTTTAAATATTTTTATTGACAGCCAAGATGTACCTATTTGTATCATACATTTGCATTTATTCTAAGGATAAGAATATACTTCTTTAATTGAATGCATTCTCCTTACACTTAGTATTGAGTTGATTCTTCCAAAATACTGGATATGTGCATTCACAACTGTATTTCTAGTTATAACTTCATTATATTGCTAATCAATGATATGCCTTGTATCTATGTATACAAAATAGTGCTTTAACTTTTATTTTATGTAGTTACAGTGTTTTGGAGCAAAAAAAAAGAGTAAATGTAAATACATATATGTTATATATATGTGTCTTTGGGTTGATTTGTTTGTATTTATCCATATTTACCATATCCCATATTTTCATTCACATTTCTCCTGAAATCTGGTATTGTTTTCTTTACCCTAATGATTAATTCATTCAGCTTTTAATTTATATGACCATGTCTTTAGAGTCATTTTCATTTTGAAAAAAAAATTTACTAGCTAAAACATTTGGTTAGTAAGTCCTATTTTTTCTTTCAGCTTATAGATGTATTTTTATGTGATAATTGTTGGTGATATGAATCATATAGTAAAACTACTGCTTTCTCCCTTAATTATTTTTTTACTATATATGCAATAATTCGAAGATTTTCTCAGTAGAAGATTCAGTAATACCAAGGAATAGTTTGTTTTTTTTTAATTTTCACTCTGTTTTTACTATTTTTCCTTTCTATCTCCTTGCACTCCAAGGTGAATATTTCCCTGTATTTTTAAATTACTTGCTAGTATAGTATAGTATATACTTTCAGGGTTCTCAATTTTTTTCCTATCTTTTCCAACTTGAATGGTATCTTTGCATCTGTCTTCAAAATACTGATCTTTTTCTTTTACACTTTTCAGCTTTGCCCAAATCGACCTAATAAGAATTTTATTCAGTTTTTTTATAGTAGTCACATTCAGAATCTCTCTTTATAACATCCCATTTTTTACAGCACTGGGTGCTGAACCCAGAGCCTTCAGACTGAGCTACATCCTCAACCTCGTTTTTATTATTTTTAAATTTTTGAGACAGAGTTTCATTAATTTGCTTGTTTCTTGGTTTGTCTCAAATTTTCTATCATTCCTGCCTCAACTTGCCAGAATTCTGAGATTACAGGCATTTGTCAGAATATGTGGTAGAATTTCCTTCTTAAAAATACTTTCTATTTTTGCGTTATTTTCTTGCTCTTTTTTATTTACTCATGCATACTTCTAAACACTGCTTTGAGTTCTGACTTGCATTGTGCATTTGAAGTGGTTTCTGTAGATTGTCTTCTTTGCTGAGTGTATGATATGCCTCTCAGTTTCTTTAGATATCTACATAAATGAATTGAAACCTAGATATTATAGATATAGCTTATGGTGACTTGATTCTGTTTTCCTTTTCAAAGGATTTAAATTTTTGTTCTGATAGCCATTTGATTGCTTGCACTTAAATCACAAATTTTTTTCTTATATATCATATTTAACTTTTTTCCACTAACAGTTACACTTTTTTTGGATTGCATTTTTATGGCACATGTTTGCAATATACAGTTTACTTTCCTGGTAGTTAGTTGATATACACATGAAACACATTTTAATTATTATTTTCCTTTCTTTTTCTCCACCTCTCCCACCTTTACTTCTGTTCCTTCACTTCTCTTGAGAAAGATCTAGTTTCCTATTTTACATTATCTATCTTTGTTTTGGTCTTTATATTTCAGGCTTTTTCATATAAGAGAAAGCATGTGTTATTATACATCTGTGTGATTTATTTCTCTTAACATTATAACTTCAAGGTAATTCATTTTCCTACAAATGGTTCAAGTTTATCTTTCTTAATAGCAAAATAGTCCTTCATTGTGTATAAATGCTACATTTTCTTCATTCATTCATATGTTGGTTGGCATATAGCTTGCTTCCAAGTTTAGCTGTTATGAATTGTGCTGCTATAAACATGGGTGTACAGATATCACCATAATACAGTATCTTTAACTCTTTGGAGAAGATACCTAGAAGGAGAACAAATAAGTTAAGTGGAATTTTTAATTTTACTTTTTCAAAAATCTCTATACTGATTTCCATGGTAGTTGTACTAATTTACACTCCCATCAACAATGTAGAAGTGTTCATTTTTCCCCCACAGCCTCACCAGCACTTATTATTTGATATCCTGATAATGAACATTCTTTGTGTTAAGACAGAATCTCAGCGTTAATTTGCATTTACCTAATTTTTCTGCTGTTTATTTCAATTACTGTATATTTACTCTGTGGCTCTGGAAGTTTCCCTTTGACTGTACAGATTGGTGCTCAGCCAGGTGTTTAAATGTAGTTTATACACAGATTATTGGTTTCACCTTCTCTTCTCATAAATTTCTAGCTATTATAACCTGTCCTGGCCTTTGCCTTCTGACACTCCAGTAGTGAGGGTTAGATCCTTGTTTTGTAATTCTGTACAGATGGGAAATGCACTAGTTCATAATAAAAGAAACAAACAATGGACTAAAAAAATCTCAGCTAGCAAAATTTGTGTTTGAGGACTACATTATTTCTTTAGTTCATGTTTATGGGGGAAGATCATGGGTCATAGTGAAAGGTATTTCAAGTTTCTAGTTATATAATGTTATCCATTAACTGTGATGTTACAGCGTACCATTTTGAGACACACAAAATCGTTTTAAAAGGTGTTTCCTAGGCACCCTGTTCTAGAATGAAACTGGAAGTAGCACATCCCCCAAAAAAATGTAAATCAAGAAAAACCTGAAAACTCATACAGTCAATACTCTTCTACCTTGCCCGATAATATCCAAGTTACCCAATTAATTCAATTAAAATTGAGTTTCAAGTGAATAGTATTTGCTAGTTAGGTTATACATGCAATGTTTAGGACATTATCATTTTTTTCTATAAGTTTCAGTTTAATTGTATGTCTTACTTCTATATAAAATTTCCTGCAACTTCATGACTAAAAAATGCTATAGTAGATGGTATATAAAAGATCCAAATTCTCCTTTTACCCAGTATAAAATAATAAAGAAATATAATTATCAAATAAAAAATAATAAAGAAATATAATTATCAAATAAAAAATATTTCAGAGAGCTGGTTATAAATTTCAAAGTTAAATAGCTAAAATAGTTGAAGTTATTTGACTCTCAGAAGTACATGTTTGTGAGGGCACATCACCAAAGAAAGAGAATAAACATTAGACAACAAATATAATGAATGAAAAACAGTCATTTTGTGTTGAAATTAATATTTCATTCAAAACGTAAATGTATGATATCTCTTAAGTCCGAATTCTTTGGAGTTTGGTATACCTGCACTACTATATTCCATTTCTGAATGTGAAATAAATATGACCGCTTATATTTTGATTGCTACAGAATTTTAATACTTGGGTCAACATATGATTTGATTTTCATTCAGTAGGATTAGGTTCTATTTAAGTATTAAATGTTCTTGTCATTTTCCATTAGCAAACTACATGAAGATTATTAGGATGTAGGACTGATGAGACATGAGCATAAAGACATGAGCATTGGAAATATTTACCAGTGCTATGATTTACACGGCTGCTTAGCTGAATGGTGAGTTATGGTAACAATTTTTAATTTAAAATTTAAATGGAATCATGAAAGTCACATATCTTGATAGAAAACTTGAGTGTTCCTGAGAAAACTTCCATTTTCATCTAAAATATGTGTATAATCTGCTGTAAAATTGATTTCTTCTCTTTCTTCCCTCTCTGCCCCTTCTTTCTCTCCTTCCCTTTCCCTTCTATCCCTTATTCCATTCTCCCTCTTTTCCCGGCCTAGCTCCCTCCCTAGATCTCTGCCTTGCTCCTTTGTCTGCCTGCCTGCCTGCCTTGTTTACTTTTTTCCTTCTTTCCTGTTTTTTTCCTTTTTTTCTTACCTAGATGAGAAAAATGGAAATTTAAGACTCACAGGATGTCGCCATAGTCGATTGCACTGTTAGTTGAGATGAAAATATATCTGACTTTACAAACCTGTAATATACATAATGCATACATATTTATATATAAAATATTGTTTTCTTAGGATCATACTTTGTTTCCCAAAATCCTACTAAACTGGTTATATTTTGCTCCTTTAACAGGTAAGGTAACAGAGATGAAGAATGTAATAGCGCTCTACAGTAGTCATATATCCAGTTACAAACAGATGGTTACAAGCAGTGTGCCTTACTAAATTCTTTTTCTTCTCTTAGACTACATTGCCGCCTCTGATCTACTAAAGGTGACTGAATTCAATTTAATTGCTTAATTTTAATCAGTTTTAAATAAAACTCCATCGCCACATATTATCTTTGGCCCATATCAATACTGTTAATTTAGTGAATTAGGTAATGCTTTATGAAATTCTATCTGATATATACATTTGATGTTCAGTGTGTGGTAAAATCATTTTCAAATAGCCTAATAAAATGTGTAGTGTTAGGCCGATCTCTATTAATTACATTTGTTTTGAATTTAATATAATTTCAGTAAGTGTTTCTTAAAAGTGATTGTTTCCTTTTCTGCATTTAAATTTCTGAAGCTTTTAGCCTGCATAGGAGAGAATGCAGGAAGGTGAACTGCTTAAGTGTTTATCATTTTTAGAGCAAAATCATGTACTGCAAAATGCAGAGTGAAGTGCCGCACCAACTTTTAAATACTATGAGATGATCTGCTTTCGAGATGATAATCAGAAATGAGTCAGTGCTGTATGCTTGGTTTCCACCTGCCTTTTAGTAATAGGAAATAGTTTCTACTCTCAACCACTCCTATTTACTTCATCTTTTTAAATGGGAAACACTTTTCTCTGAATTGATGACTACTTATTTTTCAGCTAAAGTAAATACAGGTCTGTATCTTTTTTCATTTGTGTGAGAAGCTGACACATTCTGTCACAACATAGCTTGAGTAAATGGGAAAGTGACAGCTTCCTGGCAAAATTTTAAAGAGATAAACATCTATTTTTGTTTAAACAGCCACAAAAAAATCAGATAGAAGCTTTCCAGGTTGAAAGGAGAAAGAAAGCATGAGTGGGGCAGATCTGTAAATGAATGCATGAAAGCAAACTTTCCATATTTGCTTCTATGTTTTTAACCACAGCTCAGCATTTTCTGCAATTAAATGACATCTTTGAAGAATAAATTGTACCAAATTGACTGAAGTATCAACCTAATAGAATAAAAACAATCAAACATGGATAAATACAATTTCTTATAAATTGAAATACTTTTTCCTGCTGTTAGTTTATTCTAGTTTTTAGTTAAACATTACATTCCTACACATTAGGTTTCTTGGTTTTAAAATGGCTTTAATGTAATTATTATTATTAATCTTTGTGCAACACCTTTAAAATAACATATTTTAGTAGTGTTTTTCCTGTACCATTAACATATGAACATTACTAATTTCAGCTAAGCTTATTGTTTATCATATCAGACAGCACTACTTAAAATACATTCTCTCCCCTGTTTGCAATAAGGGCTTTCAAATATAGATGCTTATGATTTGACTTAATTCATGTAACATAGGATGAATGGATACTTCACATTAAATTTAATAAAAAGAATTTAGTAAATAAGAAAGTTTGTGTTGATTATTGAGACATAAGATCACATTAATGTCAGTCAGAGGTATATATTAAATATAACAGTATTGGATTTTATAACTCATTTATAATTCTTATTGATCTTAATCCTCTTTATAGCAGTGCATGATTATTCTTCAGAATGTTCTTGAGCAAATAAATTGGAGTTTGATGCTGCATAGTCTATGTTGCTGTAGCAAAACTCTCTGAGTCTAGCACTGAAACAAACGCCATAGAGTTCTGTGTGTCTGTCATCACCTTGCACGTTGCCTCAGCAAAATCACCTGTGTCCCTTGGAAGAGGAGAAAGTTAGAAGATCTGAATTTAGATTTCAGTTACAAAATAGGAAAAAAATAAAAGCAGAGATCAATAGTATTAAGGTTTGGTTTTTTCGTACATATCACTACTAATTAAGTACAACTGTAAGCTGAAAGCTGTTAAATTGCAGGATTAATAGAAAAATTACCAAATAAATTAAGCAATGGTAAACATACTGAAATTACTCTTGCACTTGGCTAAAATGGATTTTTGGTAGAAGATAAAGAGTCACAGATCTTAAAATGTAGTTATTTAAAATTATTATATTGAACTAAAAGTATGTAACACTTTATCCTTTATATTTTCTTTTCATTTCCATTTTTTTGCATTCAAGCTCTGACTCAGATCTTTGAGCATGCTAAAACCTGAGCTACATCCCTAGTCTATATTCCTTTATCAAAATCAAAGTGAAACACAGTTCTAAAATATTCGCTAACTTCATATTAATCGCTTTGCTCAGAAACTCTTAGAATAAGACAATGTAACTAGTTAACATGTACATAAGCATCTGAACTTGAACTTCATTTTGGTCTGTTTCCCTGGCCTTGGCTTTCTCAGTATCTTTCTGATTGACACACACAGGGAAATGATGCATGCAATCAAGATGTTTAGGAAAACGCCAAAATGAAAGAGTTGAAATATGGACTATCATGACCGACATCTCCAATATTCTGACCTTAATAATGACCTACACTGAAGCAAAAAGTGAGAAAGTTGGCCTGGGATTTAAATAAACAGCATATTCATTTTACATTGATGTTTCTTGATTAACAGTAGAAATCATCACTCCTGAAAGCATCTGCAGTGTCAGTAATTCCATTAACAAAGAAGCCACTTTATTATCAACATACTGTAGATTCATTTTAATGTGTCATTTGCACTTCAAAGTCACATAACTTTTATTATGGTAAATCAATTAAAACTATTTCTCATGATAATTTATCTTCAGCAGAGTTTATCATCTCAGAGAATGCAATATTTCCCAATTTAACTTCCAAGACAAAAGTGATGTAATTTGAATGCCTTTTACTGAGCTTATTAAGCATAAAGATCACAGAAATTTCAAACCCTGAAAGATAACTGTTTCATCTATGTGATAAAATGGAAGCCACATTTTTTTTTTGTAGTGTAGTATAGGTAGTGGAGACAGTATGCTAATTAGTAATATAACCTCATTTACTGATTTTCTGTGTCTCCCATTTTAAAAGATAATATAGTAAAAGCACTTAGTTGCTTTGATATTAATTTTAAAGAGAACATAAAGATTTATATTAAAAAGTTTTAATTGAAATTGCAAATGAACTGGATTTCAAGATGATGCACTTACCTGTTTTGCTAGTTTTAATGATGCTAGAACAGGCTTCCAGGATTTATATCTATTTCTTATTTTTTTAAAACTGTGAATATTTTTTCAATTTATTAGAAATTTCTGAAATAAGCAGTTTAACTATCCATTTGCAGCCTGAAATGTTTGCCTGAGAATGAGATTTTATGCTTTTCTAAATTGAGTATTTAAACTTAGAGGATATTTTCCATCATTTACTCCATTACATTTAGCTTTACTGTCCAACTGAATTTAACCTAAAACTTCTGTCAGCAGTAATAGAAGACTAAATATTTGTAATTTCCTTTTGAGTGGGAGTAAGAATTTTTTATAAATGTAAGATTTGTTTACTCTAAAATATAGATTTGATAAAATTAATTTTATTATTAAAACAAGCAGTTTAAATGGCAATATTTTTTCATATTGCCCGAAAAATCTCACTAAGATGGGCACATGATTTATTTTCTTATCAATATTTGTAGTCTTTCAGTTGATTTTAAAATGTTGAGCAATGTGTATTTAACAAGTTGGTTTGCATTTGTGGTGGTTATGGTGGAGTGGCAAGTTGCTTGGCTTGGGATCTGCCCTGAGTTTCAGTGAGCACACTTACAGGTATGTGTTGGTGGGTCGTGGAGATGTGAACTTGTGCTCTATGTCTGATGTCTGGTCCCTTTCTCTCAGTGTTGTTCCCTGCTGTACTTTTCAGCCTGGATAAACAAGCAGCTGTACTCAAAAATAAACTTCTACAATGATATTTCTGCCTTCTAGTGAGCTTACCATGAACTGAATCCCTGAAAACTTACTAATACAGTATTCACTAATTTAATTATTGTGACATTATTTCCATCATCTACGGGAGAAGAATTAGATTACCACAGTTTGGGAAGCAGAACTTTTTTTTTTTTGTACCAGGGATTGAACTCATGACCTTGCACTTGCCAGGCAGGTGCTTATGCCACTGAACCAAATCCCCAGCCCTGGGAAGCAGAAATTTTATCTTTGCATGTGTAATGGGAAAATTACAATTTAGTATCAAAGGGAATGGCACTTGCAAAGTATCAGAGAGTAAAGTTGAATTAATTATAATTATTTACTATCACCCACCATCGTGCCAGCACCTGAAGAATTGCCTTAGGAACCTTGGGTCTTCATAGAAGGCACTGAAGATAACTGCCATTGATGAAAATTGTTTCAGTTGGAATCTGGAGAGGTCCAGACTAACACCCAACCTATGTCATGTACTTATTACTTTGGAAATATTAAAAAAGCACTATTTATTTCTTTTGTTGACAGTAAAGTAGCCTTAGTACTATCAGTTAATTGCACAATAGTATACATAAAGCATATGGAAACCAGTAACTTCGTAATCAAGGGAAATACTTAACACTATGACTTTGATCCTCTTTCCTAGTCTATATCAATGCCTTCAAAGTTTTAGAATCCTTGAAATTGATTACTATAAATGCCAAAGGGGAATTAGGATTCTACAAAGTCATTTTGAATTTGATTAATCCATACTTCTTTTTCTATTACTGACAAGAAGTGGTGTTATAAAGACGCTGGCTAGTACTGTTCAAAGAAAATTTGAAAATTAACTAAATTACAAGGTGATGAAGTTAACTATTTTGTTGGTGATATTGACCTTGTAAATAATTAATTAGATGGTTTATGCAGATCTGTTGTATTTTAAAATTGGCAATATTTCCCCTAATCTTTATTCCTTTTCAAATAAGAAGCTTTAATATTCAGTTAAAGCCTAAAAATATTTGGATGGAAGTAAGATATTTGATGCTTTTCTGAATTAAGATTATTTATCATTTTCCTATTTTTAGGTTACTATTTAAAATATAAGTAGCATATTAATAGATATATAGAGTGCATACGTTACTTATATAAATATATTCACAGAAATTCACTCAGATAGAAATTAGTAACAACACACCTTAATAATGTAACTTGATTTTATCAATAACTAACATCCCAAGGAAAAAATATATATATATCTAAGGTCCATCTACTAATGGCCATTTCATAGAAATTTCAATATTTTACACTCTGTAATTGCTATAAAACAAATTTTATGACAGTCAGCTTATTGTTATAGACTTTACAGTTTTTATAGATATTTGTCTTTTTCCACCTTGTTTCACAGTTGAAAATGGTAATATTTCTAGGTATTCTCTTCAAAAAAATCATTTCTATTTTTATCAATCATATTTTTGAAGGTATAGACTTTTGATGTCATAATTTACACAGATGTCCCTGATTAGAGATCCCATCTTATGCAGACATGTTTTATTTATTCTCTGTTTAAGTCTTTAAAATAACCTTTATAAAGTATTTCAGTCTCTCAGCTTTCATCAGACACCCTCAGAGTGCATCTTATGAGAAAAAGTAGCTTAAATTCTCGTGTAAATTCTGGAGCTCCAGTGTAGTCTTTACTCTTTGATAAATGTTATTTATATCTAAATATGTATCATCAGTTTTATTTATATCTAACTTTCTTTTGACTATTTTGTTCAATTTTTTACTTCTCTTAATGTAAGAAGTAACACAAGATAGGAAAATACTCAAACTAAGTACCAAAACCTAAATCCAAGATCTGAACCCACAGAAGATCAGTGTAGTAGGCTACATCAGCACAGGGAAAAATATTGTACAGTACTTGTAAATTCAACCAAAATGTTTTTGATGTTTTCACCTAATCATGTTTTAAAGATTATTTTCAACTTCTGCACAGTAATGCAAAGTTGGTAAATTATCAGAATGTTAAACTAGACTTCATTTGACTAATTTAAATTGACCCCCTTACTTCACTTCTTTTACACACACAGCTTTTTCTATTTATACAATGTAACAAACTATTTAAACAAACTGTTTACAACCATATTCCTCCAAAAGCCACAGGTAAATTCATTTAGCATGTAATAATGGCATCAACTAACTTTTGAAGCCTTTAGTTTTACTTTTTAACTGGCAATTTCTTTTACTGAGTATGGATTATAGGAATCAAAGGAAGAGTGCTAGCCATTAGTAATTTGCTGTAAATTATACAGTTTTTACTTCTTCCATGGGTGAAAAATTTGAATAGTTTTGGTGAACAAACTTTGAACTGCATTTGTGGCGCAGTTTTTATTTTCTAAATCCCTCAAACTCTAAGTACATTTGTATTTTTTCATTGAAGCAAGCAATAAATGAGATAATAGTATTGCAGTATGAAGCACATTGCAATACAGTTTTAGAATGAAATAAACTTTTGCTTTTGGAATTTCTTTCTTTAGTGACATGATACAGAAGCCATTACAAATTTAAGAGAACAAATTTAGACTAGTGGCTATAGCATTTTTGATTGCAGTAGACAAATTCTGAAATTTTCTCTGGAAATTCAGAACCTGGGCATTGCAACCAAAAATCAGTTGTTACATGGAAAAGAGGAATTAAAGAGGCAGATGCAGTAAATTTTGCTAATTACCTGAATTTCACATAGGGCAATGACCCTGAATTACTTAGGGTCATGAATTACATCATAATCAGAAGTGTTCTTAAAGTGGAAAGAAATGGCACAAAAAAGGAATCAGAAAAAGCTGCAAACAGTGGAATAATTAAGGAAATGTAGCTTTGAAAAGGGAGGCAGAGGGTTCAATCCAAAGAATGCAGGTGGCTGTTAGATAGCAAAATCCAGGACATGCAATCTCCTCTGCAGTCTCCAGGAGGGAAAGTAGCCTTTTCTAAGGCTTGGTTTTAAACTATTGATATCCATGATGAGCTTCTGAATTCCAGAAACATAAAATAATTAACTTAAGTTGTTGTTTTAAGCTACCAGATTTATATCATTTTCTTACTCATCAAAGGAAACTAATGTGATGGCAATTTTTGGTATTCTATATGAACTGTATGCTTGCATTATTTGGTATGTTTTATCAGCTTATTCAGAAACTCATTAATAAGCATTTATAGAGCAACTATGATGATATTTCCAAAATGTATTGGTAGAAAATAAACGTACAGCAGTTCATAAGACATTTTCTATGTTAGGATATATAATGTATAATTCTAGTTAATAATTTTCTTAATAATGGCAACTAAATTGAAAATAATAGAATGAAAGCAATATATTCACAATAAGTCATAAAATGTTCAAAATTTTATTGATGTAAATGAAGATTTACGAAGGACAAATCTGAAGATGGTAGGCAGAAAAAATCTTTGATCACACTGGCATTTAATTAATAGTAATGTTGACCTGTTTTATCATATCACATTATATTCTCTCCTGGAGCTAGGCCTTTGTAATACTGTACATATTATTTTGTGCTTCTAAGTATTCTGTCTTATATGCTCTTTTTATGTTTTTCACTTAAAAAGTGAATTCTTCTTTTTCACTTACCCTTCATGTTTCACTTTATGATATTTCTCTGACTCTCTTCCTAGACCTACTTTCTTAGTTGTGTTTATGTTTCAGTTGTCAATGCTCATTGCTCTCACATTTTACAAGCATATTGAAATAAATTTTCAATGTTATTTACAATGGAAAATCAGTGCAAAAACAGGTGAGGGATATAAAATCATATATTTGAAACAAACACAGGAACACTGGAAAGTTAGTTTCTAAGTCAGATATATAGAACACAAACTTTTATAAATATTGTAATGCAGTATAAAATGTCTCAGAATATGCAAAAAGGAAGATAATTATGAACAGAATTTATTTGAATGAAATAACTGTCACTGGCAGGGGTACTGGTGAATGCTCATAGTCCCAGCATTTGAGAGGCTGAGGCAGGAGGATCTCTCTAAATTTGAAACCAGCTTGGGCTATATAATTGAATTCAAGTCCAACCTACACTATATAGTGAATCCTTGTCTCACAAAAACAAAATAAATAAATATATAACACTTGTCACCATTATATGTTGAGGATATCCCTCTTCCTCAGTGACAAGGACGGATGTTGCTGCTTTCCTGATGCACATACTACGGAAAGTTTTCCTTTAGGAACCCACTTAAAGAACTTGACAATACCTCTCTGAAGCTGGGGCACTCTGCACCCTGAAGCTTCACTCATGCCTACACAAGTTTGCAGGGCTTGTGTTGTGTCTGTTAAATAGATAGAAGCTAAATACTGCCTGCAGTACATTTCTAGCAAATGTCTAAGGAAGGGAGATGAATATTTCCTGTGAGCCATGAGAAGCGCTCTAGACAAAATAATGTGTTTTATAAGTACATTATCTTATTACATATAAGAGCCCTTATGAGTTCTTTCTTATATTAGAATCCTGTCTTTACCTACTTCTATCTTTCCAACAAAATATCCCCATAGATGTATTATCTGTATACCTGTAACATATGGCAGGCACACAGGTAAAATAAAATGAGTGGGGCATTCACTGATGAATTAATGCATGAGAAAGTGACAGAATTAGAGCCAGAAAATGCCCAGTTTAAATGATTATTTAAAAGGTGAAGTGATTTACAAAGCAATAAAATTTTTAATACATTTTTTATAATATTTCTCTTACATAAATAGGGCAAATATTACATCTTTCAGGTTAGATAGCCCACTCAGGAAAAAAGCACTAATTACATAGTAAAAACACAATTTGTTTCTCTGATTATTCTATTGTTACTCATTATTACATAATGCTGACTTAAAATATCAGTTGAGTCATTTTGTGTACATGAAAATAGTAAATATATTTTTGTGAAAATTGACATCATTCCTTCATTATTGTCATAGTCAATCAAAACAATTTATTGATTAAACATTGAAATAAATTAGCAAAAACCCAAAAACTTAATTTAGCAGTCATATTATCACAAAATATATATAAATGATTAAAAATCCCATTTTAAATATTATGCCTTCCATTCTTTCATTAATAACATTGCTAATTTAATAACCAAACCTTGACCATGCAGCTTTTTTATGGAATCTACTTTCATTACTAGTCACAGTTTTGCCAAGTAAGCTTCAGGGGGAAGTAATTAAATTTAATAGAAGCCACCTTCATTTTGAATCTGCTGTCAATTTAAAGCCATGGGGAAAGGTAATTACATTTAATAGACACCATAGCTTCTAGACGAACATGTAGGGTATGTGACGTTAATCATTAGTCTAACAGTCTGAAAAGTAAAGACTCACTTAAAATAACTATACAAGTAAACTCGACCCTGTTTTGCTTTTTTCAATTTATTAGAAATAATGATGTTTATTTGAGTCTTAAATATGTTATCCAAATTTTCCTTAAAAGATTGAGCTCATTGGTTTCAAGCCATTAAATGAGGGTAAATGGAATTTATCAATCCTATTGCTGTATTATTAATTCTTAAGAAAATGTACATTGAAAATTTCTTTAAGTTCAATAACATCTTTTTAATCGATGATGCTGGTACTGTAAAGTATTTTTTGAATCTGTTCTAGTCATATGCTTATTTTCTATGCTGCAAGCTATGCAAATTAAAGGTGTTCACTGAGTTTCAGTAAATAGGAGTTTTAAATCAGTGAAATATAATAAATAAGAAAGCATAACATTCCACTTTGGTAAACACAGCTATAAGCCTAACTGCATTTCACTAAGCATTTTATAGGTTTATTATGCCATTTGGCTCACATTGAAGTCACCTTAGATTTAATTTTTGTTTTTTTCTTCAAGGCATATGAATAATTTTTGGCTTCTGCTTAGACATTTGATTTTAGTAACAGTTGTGAATCATATGTAGATACTGAACTCATAGGAAATTCTCATGAAACAGAAGTTGTTCCCAAGAGTTTATAAATTTCAATATGCATCTAGAATTAGTAAAATGTACATTATTTTAGAAATTTATGATTATTTATGTTTCTCTCTTCCACATTTTTTTACTTGTTCATATTCTGTCTAGCAAAATCACCTACAGGGAAGAAATGAAGGGCAAGAAAATGAATTAAAATTTTGTTTTAGGATTGAAGACAACAATAAATATTTCAACCAAAAATAATATTGATTCAAATATCATTTTTTCACTTACAGGATATGCATGAATAAAGAAAAAATTTACATACCATTCAAGTAAAATAAACATAACTTTTGGAAATAATCCGTCTAGAAATATTTCTTTACTTTTAAAAATAGGTTTACTACTTTTTGGATAGGAAATAAAATTCCAGCTATGTTTGTTTCTACATTAATATCTCCCAGCTACTCTTAAAACTATCAGTGTTTTATGGAATCCTAATGTCGAGTTCATTCATTTTTCAACTGCATAGTCAAACTCTATTGGTTCATTATGCTTAATAATGTCACTTATAGTACTCAAGGGATACATTTATATAAAGCTTTCTTCTCCAAAACTGTTAACAATTGCTTAATTATTGGGGATCAAGTTTTGCTGGATTTTTTAAAAGACTAATCAACATATTTAATGAAATAAACAATTAAGATTAACGATATCAGGTGCATTGATTGGGAATCATGGTAGTGACCCAACATTTTGAGGTATAAAAATAATTTGATTAACATTTTCAAAGATTGTAAATTTGCAGTAATTACTTATAGTTCATCTGAACAAAGGAAAATGAAATCCATAAAAATATTTTGAGTTTCTTTCTACATTTAAATAGTGGTTAGGTTACACATTTGCAATATCAAGAGTAATCAGGCAATTTTAATATTAGTAAAATATATTTTCAACAACATTTCTAAAACTAAATGAGATAGTCTAATTACTGAAGTATAAAAGATAATTTTGTAGCATTTTTTTAAAATTCAAAATTCTTTAAAACTTCTTAGTATTAGAAGGAACTTTATGTGAAAGAATATTGAAGGGAGTCAAAAGATACATACTTTTGTCTATTAAACTCCTATCAATTACAATGAAAGCAATCTAAATATTATTTATATAGACGATTCTAATTCTCAGATACTGTAAAATAATGTACTAGTTAAATAATAGCAATTTCAAAGATACTCAAAAATGTAAATGTTTACTATCTTTTTTTGTTGTAGTTTTGCTTTTCTCAAATACTAAACATGGAAAATTACTACTAAAGCAGATAGAGGACCACAAAAATTAATTTACAAATCTCATGAATTCATGAAAACCCTTTGGTGCAAATAAAGATGACCAAATAGTTTCGCTCTACAAAAATTATACCATGGTGACTTAATAATGGTATAGTAATATTTTCAGAATAGTGTTATTGGTAACTATTTGTTATATGAATGGATACTGCATTCAAATAAAGCATTTAATATCATATAATAAAGATACATTTTAATTTCAGTATTTTGCACAAATCTATGTTATACCTAAAGCAAGTACATCAGAAGAATATTATATGTTTGTAAATTACTCATTTTGTGGATTATATTGGAATGGAGTAAGATAAAAATAGAAATTTACAAACATGTAGCTAATACATTTCCTTATTATCCTCCTCTTGTTCCACCATTTCTTATAGAAACTACTGTGGTAAACATTTTTTTTTCCTGTAACAGATCTGCCTTTTTTGAATCTGGCTATGTTTAATTAGGGGTTTACATGTACCTCCATTTGTCATATCTATCATATTTTTTAGTTGTCAAACACTTATTTAGTATCTATTACCAAAAAGGAGCACTTGTAAGTATTTAGTAATCAAACAGAAAAGAGTCCCTTCTAATATGGATCACACAATTGAATGTATTTTAATACATTTTATACATCTGTTTACCCTACTCATAAAAGAATATTATCTTACTTGTTTATTACATTTTTTCCTGAAATCACTGTATATATTTTCTGCATATTAGTAAGTCTACACCATAGCCTGGCACGGTGAAGAGCTCCAAGAATATGGTGCTCGGCAAGAGAGTAATTTAGTTCTCTATCACACTGGAAGGTTGGTGGAGCTTTATGATGAGTAGATTTTGCTCCACAATGTCATCCAGAGATCTTGAATCTATGCTTATAATTGTTTCACCATTTGTTACAATTCCTACGAGACCTATCTTGGAAACAATTTTAAACGTGCACCAAATATGAAATTTGAATTTTTCTTATTGCCATACTTTAAAAGATAATAAAGTAGTAAAATTATCTTAATATTGTATTTTACTTATGTCCATATATCAAAAGTTTTATAATTTCAATACACAATAAATAAAATTAGCAATACAATGTTTCATATTTTTACATTATGTCTTCAAAGCTCAAGGTCCTCATACATATCTGGAGGAGCCACTCAGTTGGGACTAGTGTCAACCATATTGGACAATGCAGCCATAGATCACAGATCACAAACCTTTATCTGAGTTGTGGAAGCTGGCTCATTGGCAGTGTTAAATGGGCTATCTTTAGATCTGGAAAGGATGAAATGCTACCTTGGTTGTGTGCTTCAGAAGGTCCTTCTGTAGACCTCTTGACTCTATGCACATCATTTCATCAAATACAGGCAAGTCCAAGAACCAAGGTTATATGACAACTTGAAGTATTTGTTCTTAAGATTGCTGTCAGTATACCTGGGAGCTTAGGCTTCTCTTTCTGAAATGCCTTGCAGAGCTCTAAGGCTAGGCCTGTCTTTCTGGCAATAGTTCCCGGTACATGCACAAATCCAAAGAAGAAATATTGCATTGAGGTGTAGAGAGGGCTTGGATGTGTCATCTTCAATAGCATTGCACGATTGCAGATCCATTTATGGAGAAAAGAAGGTGAAACAGAAATAGAAAAGTAATCCATCATGGGCCATGAGCTGGTTGTCTGCTTTCTGAATATTTCCAAACTCTTATGCAAATCTCAAAAGGGTTTGCAAATACCAGTGTTAGATTTGGCCTTCAGTTTTGTTAGGTGGACAAAATGGTCAAATCAGAAGAATGTGACAAACTTTACTGTTCTTTTTATTTTGAGTTATATCTTAAATATATATACCTACTGTATGTGTATTTCCATTTTTGCCCTTATCTTCACTTCTGCACAATGTTAAGGAAATGTTTGACTGCACCAGCAGCAAACATGCAGGAGGAGGAGCAGAAGATACACAAATGCATCTCCAATCATGTTTAGTATGATATTCAGAAAATTTAGATAAGGTATCTACTAACAATTTATGATAAAAGCTCAATCATATGGAGTCACTGGGTTGGGAAAGAAATTTAATTTTAAGAGAAAGAAGATATACTATCCAGCTGATAAGCCATGTGCCCCATTATAATATCTGAAGTATGTCACCAAATGTGTAAAAAGAAGATTAATATTGGGATACAATTAGATAAATCAGCTATAAACTACTCTGCACTTTACAAAACATCTGACAAACTGACCGAGCAAAGATATCATCCATACACCTAAGAAGTTTGGAGGGCTAGCGTGTAATCAATGCAATTAAATAAGCCTTATATTATTGTGCAATAAATTTTATAGTAAGCTTAGCATAATCAGAGCTGCTTTGAAGAGTTGTAAGAGCTGGAGCCAAATCTGATGAGAAAGGAACATTTCTAACCTTGGTCTTACATGGTAAAAACATAATTATACTTGGTATTTGTTGGGTGGTTTAGGCTTGGAGGACCATTAACAAGCATATCGTAAGTTTTTACTTTTACATTAAATCCTTAATTCACAGACTCTTAGAATATGTAGAAAACGTTGAAGAGACATTCATTCAATTTCTTAATGAAAACATAATTCTTCTCTGTAAGATTTATATATATCCACCAAATTTTATTTCATTTGGGGGGGAGTTTGGGAATCGAGCTCATGACCTCACACTAGCTAGGCAGGCACTTATGCCACTGAGCTAAATTCCTGGCCCATTTCATTTTTCCCTGCTGCTTTTCACAAATGCATTTTATTGATTATTCTATGTTCTCATGGTGCTTTGTCTGTCTCTCTAATAGAAATGCATTATATTGAGGTATATATCGCTCTCTGCATATCTATTTTATTTCCTAGAGTTGGGACAACGTTGGGACAGAGCTACATTATATTCTTAATTTTTCTAGTGTAAATACTTATTTATTTAAGTAATATTTATTTAAGTAAAGGATAGATCTTTCACACCTAAAAGGAGAACAGAACCTACAAAGCAATATTGGCAGCACCAGTTTCTCTAATTCCCCGTGGGGCCGTGTGATGAGAGTGCTCAGATCACCAGCACTTACAGGGGCTAAACCACGGGAGAGGACCTCCACGGTCATGAATCTCAGAGCTGGTATAGAGTGACTGGCACATCTATCTCTCTGCTCCTGAGAAGAGTAGATGAGAGATCTTTCCTTTGGAGTGCCAACATCACTGCTGGGGAGGGAAAGGCCACATTCCTTACCATTCTGTGAGCAAATAGCTCCCAGAAAGGGACTGTTTAAAACCCCACATAGCAATACACAAGCTCCCACTTGTAAGGCATACTTCTGTTCACTCATTCTTTAACTCTCCTGCCAATATTCTTTGTTCAAAAAACCCTGATGTGTAGAAACATGAAACTAATTAACTTCCCAGACTAGCTTTTAATTGTATTATATTTCTTAAACACTAATACAAATTTTATTTGTTCTCTGATGAGAGCGGGCGTGTTCAGGGTGGTATGGTTGTAGACTTTGTTGCCAGAAGCTGCATAAATTATATCTGTATGCTGTCTCATTTGTTTGAAATTATGATCATGTTTTCCTTGTTTTGGCTTAAATATCACCAGATCCTTTCTCTGCTTTCCACTTAAAGTGCTACCCAGAGCTCTCCCTATTTTCTTAGAATTCTTTCTGGTCACTGAATTGTGGATGCACATTTTAAAGGAAGGATTTAGGCTGGGGATGGTGGTGCATGTCTGCCCTCCCCCTCAGCACTCAGGAGACCAGCCTGGCTACAAAGCAAGTTGCTGTTTCAAAAACATCAAAAAGTAACTAATCATATCAAATAAACATACACATAGAAAAATTAAAAAATTATTTATGCCAAAATAAACATGCTTGTTTTTGTTAGAACAAACCTTTTTAATCTCAATTTATGGACATTTCCAAAGTATTAGAACACCAGGTTCTTGAAACAATTGGTTTGTCAGTATTATATATCTCTAGTGAACTTCTTGTCAATCTGTGTATTTATGTTTTTTTCCTTAAAGAAAATACACATGTATTGCTCTGTTTGATTTTTTTTATATACTCTATCACTTCAAATACATGTGAGTGCCTTATCTTTTGATTTTTTTGTCTCCTTACATATTTACTATTCTTTATATACTCTATCACTTCAAATACATGTGAGTGCCTTATCTTTTGATTTTTTTGTCTCCTTACATATTTACTATTCTTCTCTACCTTAGATTTTGATCTAAGTAGCTTACAATTCACTAGGGATGGATCATGAAGATAAATTAGTAGATTATAATGGGATAAAGTTATTATAACTCTATCAAACTGTGAACTCCTGGAAGACTCCTTAAAAAAGGTGGTGCTTGAATAGATTTTGAAAGTAGATTAGGATCTAATCAGGTAGGAAACACCATTTCAGATGTTTTAAGGCTAAGGATTATAAGAGAAATAAGTAGTGAAATACTCTCATCCAAGATATTGGTAGTATGTTTAAATAAGTTATGTTAGCTTTTTACTACTTTGAATTAGAAAGATTTACTCTTCATTTGTTAAAAAATACATCAAGAAACAGATAAATTTAAGTAAAAGAATGATTGAAAATTCTAGGGAATATTATAATTAATATAATTGGTATAAACTATTACTGAGTTACAAGTATTCATTAACTACTTTTGATTTTACCAATAGGGAGATATTTAGTTTAAATGAGAATAGACAAACAAAATCAAACCTTCCTATTTTCTGATTTCACTTTTGTCAGATTTCAAATTCTTTTCCATATGGGTAAGATTTCTAATTCTTTCCAACATAATTCCTCAAATTGGTGGTTAGATTCTCTTTCAGTATTTTCTTTCATGCCATTTGAGAGCCGGGTATACCCTAGAAAATAAGCATATAAGCTTCTTTAAGAGTAAAAGTAAATGGAAAAGTCAAAGAAAACAACCTGCATCTTTAGCGTTTCTGAGCTGGTTTCAGTTACTTTCAGAATTAGCTAGTTAATTAGTAGAAAGTTACATTTTGTGGTTAATTGATGAGCTGATCTTTTTGGATTTCTTATTCTCCTGAGATTAAATGACCAGGTTTTTGATGCAGTATAGCATGGAAACTATTGGTTTTACACTGAGAGAAGATCCTAAATTTTATCTCAGTTTCTCTTCTCTGGAGATAAAGAAGTAGGTACCAACATTTCACTCTTTTTGAGAGGTGACATCAAGAGATAATAAGGTAAAGAACCTATAATAATTCATTGTTTCCACAGAGAAATGTGCACATATGACAAAAATTTCCCCCCTCTGGTGCTTTTTCACAGTCCATAAAAGTCTCCGATGATGGCAGTAATACTACATACAATATGTTGTATGGTTCTCGCTATATATTTAAATAGTAAATCAGATATTTCAAAAAAGAATGAATTTCATTCAGCTGGAACTGCCATTTTCCAGTAATTTGCCAAAAAACATAAAAGGAAATAAAGAGAAACATCTGATGTATGTTCTCTAGGTCTCTAGAAGACATGTAATTGTTCCTTTACTCAAATATATGCTAATCTACAAAAAGAGTGATATCGTAACCATTAAGGAATTTACTGTTCAAAAAGGAATGCCACACAAATGTTACCATAACACAATTGGGGTCTACGATACTACCCAGCATGCTGTTGGCATTATTGCCAGCTAGTGAGTAAAGGACAAAATTCCTGCCAAGGCAAAGTATACACTGAACATATCAAGTTATCTAAGAGCCAAGGAACTTCTGAAAACCTACAAAGGAAAATGATAAGAAAATGACAGGAGTCAAAGAGAAAGGTACCTGGGTTCAACTGAAACACAGGCCACCCTACCCAGCGATGCGCTCTGTGAGAGAACCAGTGGGAAGGAGCCTGAGCTACTGGAACCTATTTGCCGTGAATTCGTGGTATAGTTGATCCTAAAACCATAGTTGCACTGGAATGCAGTGCAATAGTTCAGAGC
This sequence comes from Hydrochoerus hydrochaeris, assembly GCA_004027455.1. Classification (NCBI taxonomy): domain Eukaryota; kingdom Metazoa; phylum Chordata; class Mammalia; order Rodentia; family Hydrochaeridae; genus Hydrochoerus; species Hydrochoerus hydrochaeris. Next base: position 704,558 of record PVLA01000034.1, on the reverse strand, counting down.
TTAAATATTGGCAAGCTTGCCTGAGGTCCTGAGGTTAATCATCAATGAAAAAAAAAAATGAGTAGGAGAGACAAGGATGAGTCCATTTTTGCGTTATGATGATGCAGTAAGGCACTAAAGTAACGCATTAATTTTTATGTTCATCAAGACAACATTATAGGAACCATGATTTCAAAGTAGAACTGTTACTTCAAAAAAATTCTAAAATTTTTACTGATGTGTGATATATTTATTATGACACTGATACTGTAAAGCCTCTTATTTGAATAACATTACCAATTCATTGATATCCTTCCTCTTATGAATGTTCCTAAATGAAATAAACACCTCCTACAGAATGGCCTTAATTTTCTGTATGTCACTTTTAAAATTTTTAATTAAATTTAAATATCAAGGTCTATTTTGATATATTTCTAAGCTAAAATATATATATATATATATATATATATATCTCCTGACTTTAGACTTACTGTTTTACTAATTTAACAGTGTGCTAAGGACCAGATATATAGTTCAGTGCCACAGCATCCAATTGGCAAAGGTGAGGTCACGAGTTCAATACCTCGTACTGAAAAGAAAAAAATAAAAAGTTTAATAATGCACTCATTAGGGTGAAATATGACCTTATAGAAGGACAAATTCTTAATTTTTAAAAATTTAATCAGAAAATATTTATATTTCAAAATATCTGTAAAGATTTAGAGCCAATAAACTAATAGTTCTAAACTTGAGATTTAATAAGTGAAACTCATAAACCTACCAGTATTATAAATCTTTTTTTTTTCTTTTGGAAAACCTACAAAACACAGAATATATTCTACTTGTTTACCACTAGTAAATTAGAAAAAAAATGGTGCTAAATATTTTATTGAAACATTAGGAGTATTAGAGATAGATTTGTTCTTATTTCACCAACTGAAATATTACCAATTGTATTTGTTGAGAAACACAATATCACAAAAATATGTATCTTTTCACTTTGGTAAAAAATGAATTTGATTTACATTTGTTAATTTCTTTCAGAAAAAAATAAAGAGATCAAATTAGCTTTAAAAATTTCTGCACAATATCACTTCTGGAGAAATATTTAAAAACACATAGCATTTTTCTGTGTCTTTGTAGGTAGCAGTGGTTTTTCACACACATGGATAACAGCAAATGGTTTTCCTAGGCCATAGATTTAATGATGCATATTAGTGTCTAAGTAAAAACAAGCATGTACTTTGGATTTCAAAATTCTTTCCATCAGAATTTGAATCTTGTAAATTTTGTTAAATAATTTATTTTTGACAAACTCCATTTACCTTGGGAAATCATTCACAGTTAAATTATTTACAGCTTTAGTAATAATAACTATTCAGCAGTTTTTACTAGTAGTTCTGAAACTGAGAATATACAGATTAAATATAAAGACCAAATATTCTCAGATCATGCTGGTGATTGGCAATGATTTATAATGAAAAATATTTAGAAACCATTTCATCTTAAGGTTTTTTTGGGGTTTTTTTGTACCAAGACTTGAACCCACAACCTTACACTTGCCAGGCAGGCACTGTGCTCTGAACTACATATCCCTGGCCCTAAGGGCTTTGTACTGTGTGTATATCAATATGAACTTGTACATTGATATAAATAAAAAATAAATGTAAATAAGTAAAATACATATATGTATTTTATATGGGTATAAATGTACTTACGTTCTTATAAAACTGTTCTGAAATATGTATTCTTTACATGTATCACTACATAGCAGTGATGAGAACAGGAAAAGGAAATAGTTTTATCTAGAAAGAAAACTATGCAGTGAAACAGTATTTATCATTTGGAATGGCAGAGGGGGAGAACTTTAAATGAAGAGAAAAATGTAACAAAGAAAAGTCACCTGAGAACAAATGAATATCAGCCTAGAATAGTGTCTATCTAGGATGGCTGTAACAAATCTGACAAAAGAGAAGCACAAATCGGAAGACAAAGGTAAGTGCTAAACCACTATAGGGTTTGAAATTGGTTGAGAAGTGAAGCCTTGTGAAATCAGACACGTCTTGATTTTCATTCTTTTCCTTTTACTACCTGAGTCCTTCCACAATTAGCTTAATCTGTTTAAAGCTGTGTCTGCATATGTAAAATGGGGATCATAATGACCCTGCATCACAGTGATGCAGAAAGAATAAATAACATTAGCAAAGTGCTGGTTCATCTCTTTGAACTCTCTAAGTAGCTTTTCCTTTACACAGAAATGGATGAAGAAGGTGGTGGCTGGGCTGAGGCAATGCAGCCAGGCAAAGCTGGCAGTCACAGCAAGTAGAAATTTGAATTTACAGTTGAAAATCTCTTCAGTGAATGGAAGCGTCTGAAACAATTACTGGCTAAAATGTAATTGGATAGATAGAATCTCTTTGAGTGTGCTGCTGAAAGGAGCCATTGGTGATGGGAAGTTTGTAAACCAGTGACAGAAACAACTGTATTCTTTAGGGTCTTGGTTTCCACATGTGCTCTGCATCTAGCCCTGGATGTTAGGTAACAGAGTTCTACTTAACTTGCCCTAGATACATGATCTTGGCATTTATGGCTCTCTGAAATATACAGGATTTCGAGATTTGGAAGATGCCAAATGTTCCACCAACTGTCTTGTCCATCAAAGCCCCAAGACCAGCCCCTTACATCTTTGTCCAGCTGCACCTCCTGCACACCTTGGAATGCACCATGCTTTAAATGAGCTCATTGCCTGGAGCTCAGGCAGAGCTGTAACCATAGAGTCGAGTCAGTACATCTCTGCACACCCTAACACACTCACAGAACCAGGTTGTGCCCCATGGACTTTTCAGTGGTCATGAGACCATGAGCAAGTTTCTTGATCTTCCTGGAACTTAGTTTTCTTCTCATTTTTAAATTGGGACATATGAGAGCACCTACCTCACTAGAAAAGTTGAAGTATATGTACTGTTATATATTTGATATGAACATAAACATGTATGGTACAGAATGAGTGATATGGTAGAAACCTTCTCAGCTGGCCTGGTCCACAAATGTGCTGAACAATTGTTGGTTATTGTTGGTCACTAAGGACTCCTCTCTTCTTTCTTCACTCTGACACTGGGGCTGCAGAGAGGAAGTGAAAGAATCAGTTAGATGGATTATTTGAGTAACAGTTTTTATTCCTCCTGGGACTCGCTATGGCCTGGCAGTCACTGTGAGAGTGTGTATATGGAAAATTATCCATGGATATCACTGCCATCTTGTATTTTTTTGGTAGCAACTTTATTGAGATATAATTTACATACCATTCAATTTACCTATTAATGAGTCGTGCAGCCACTACCACTGTGTTTGCATTTCTGAAAAGAAACTCATTCTTTCCAGTTGATCACTGTCATTCCCTGTTCTCCTCAACCACTAAAGTACATTTTGCACTTTTTAAATATGTTAATTTTGTATATTTCATGCACTTAGTCATGTTCCTAAATGACCTACCTGTTTAAGGACTGTTAGGACCTACAACTGAGGCAGCTTTTCAGAGTTAGCACCTGTATTTGTGCTTATGATGCAGGCAGTGTAGCCCTGTGGTGGTTTCTTCATGGTACAGTACAGCAACTTTTGTACTGTACAGTACCACACTGTAATTTTATATTCTGTTACTCATTACCATAGTGCATTAGATAGTTAGGCAAATAAAGGCAAAGTCATCAAGTTGGAAAGAAAAATACAAGAAATGAATAACAATATATTCACACAAAAGGACAACCAATAATATGGAGATAGTCCCCATCTGGAAATTGAGCATTTGTCCTTCGGGCCACTTTGTCTCTCAGGAATTCAGTAAAATAATTTCACTTACAATGTTTGCAAAAGACTGAAAATGTTTTCCTTCATTGAAGATGTTCTCATTCCAATATTTAAGAACGTTTATAAGACCTAGAAAAAAACTAAAGTTGCAAAAGGCTTCTTAGCAAATGGCATAGGGTATCAAAATAGGTAATAGTAGCAACTGGCAAGAGGTAAATTTCATTAGCAGTAGAAATTTTCAAATCTTAAAGGGGAAGAAAAGAAAAGGTATTTCCAACGCATGCACCATTTATGATTAAAAATGAACAAATTCTACAGTGATATATGCACACCCCCTATTTACAGCAGCACAATTTATAATAGCTAAGTTTTGGAAATAGCCCATGTGGCCATCAACAGATGAATGGATAAAGAAAATGTGGTATTTATATATAATGGAGTACAACTCTGCCATAAAGAAATAAACTGGAGACAATTTTAGGTAAATGGATGTATCTCAAGTCAATGATATTAAGTGAAATAAATTCAGACACACAAGGTGAAATGTCAGATTGTTTCTCTTGAGTGAGGAATCCAAAGTGTAAATAAGGAATAAAATTGAGGATAGATATGGTGAAGTAAAAAAAACATGCTTAAATTGGAAAGTGAACAAGAGGGTTTTTTTTTTTAAGAGAGAATGAGAGAAAAAAAGGAGTTTTGTAAATTGGGGAGAGGAAGAAGGAAAGAAGGGAGGAGAAAGGAATGTGAATAAAAAGAATTAAGATAGATTAAGTACAGTTACAAATTTCCCATGGTAAATGTGATCATTATGTAAAGAAGTACCAATAAAAAAAGATGAAAATGAAATAAACACACCTTAAAGTAATTTATAGTGTAATATTTTTCCTTTATTCTATGTATATCACTTTTTCAAGAAACTTGCATTCAATTTTTTTAATTCTAATTTTTATTATTTTTATCTTTTAAAGAGTGGGAAAATTTATTGGAGAATAGGAATAGCTCCTAAGAGACAAGAAGAGTACCAAATCGTCTACATGCATTCAATTTTTAACCCCATGCCTTCACAGTGAGCTTCATGGCATACTGTGTGCTCATTTTTTTTTCTTTTTTTTTTTTTTGTGCAGTTTCAAGCGAGGTCTCAGTGTCACTCAATTGCCCAGACTGAGCTTGAACTTGAGATCCTACTAGCTCAGTTTCCCAGAATACAGGGATTGTAAGTGTATGCCAGCACACAGGGTTTGCAGTTATCAAATAGAAACTTTAACATAGTCAAATGGGAAAGTTACTTTCTGTTAGAATAAAATTCATGTGTTTTTACCTTTTTTCTTTGGAAAATGAGAATTGTTTTATTTTTAGACATTTTTCCTATTGGCAAAAGTGTCCAAAATCGGCACTATCTATAAAAGGACAAACTCCCTTAATACTCCTTTTTGGACTCTGGGAGCACACAGTCCCTCACTGCCGCAAAGCAGAAGGGTGCGCCAAGTGCGCTGACTCCAAAGCGAGACTCCTGACTCGAGCTGTGCTCGCTGCCTGCGCGGTCCTGTCCCGCTCCACAATTTCTTCTGACAGATTATAATTAAGCAATTAGACATGACAGTGTGTATTGTAATGTAGGAATAACACAGATCCTCAAATGTGTTATGCAGTACAAGACTGAATTCCATTAGGAATCCCCCAAAACAATCATTTACAAGAAAAAAATGTAACCATGACTAGGAACTGCAAGAAGACGTCCATGACAGGATATTTTCGGAGGATGTTGATGAGGCCACTGAAAAGGGAAGACTGCATGTCGTTTGTGGGTTTTTTTTTTTTTTTTTTTTTACAAAACACATTTTTTCTGTCTCTAGCTATTATGAAAATTTGTTGACAAGCAAAAGATGCTGCTTTAATTTAATTTTTATGTGAATGTGAATTTTTATGTGAATGTGAATTTTTTATGATTTCACAGATTTCAAATGTACCTTTTAGGACAGTAATAAAAATTGCAAGACTTAAACTTTAAATATTAGGGATTTTTGTGTAATTTTTGGGGACTTAAATTTTAAACACTAGGACTTCTTTTTCTATGATAAATGATATTAAATACATATATGTGTTTGAATTATTTGAATTTCCTTACCACACTGATATGCTGAGAATTTAAATTTATAACATGAATATATATGTTCAATAACTTTGGTAGATACAATGTATGCATATCTGAATTTTATCTGAAATATAACACTATAAAAACTATAATATTTAATCATCAGAGAGAAAATTGAGTAAAGCTCAAAATTTAAAATATTTTAAAATTTTTATTATTATATTTTAGTTGCAATAAAAAATCACAAGTATTACTAAAGCATAATAAAATTGCTTCTTTGAAAGCAATGTCTCCCTGTGAAACTTTTAAGGAATATTACCAATCAATTTGTTTGTGAGAATAAAATATGAAATGAGGCTGAGTATTTGCAGCTCAGTGACAGAGCATCTCATACTCTATGTGAAGCCCTGGGTTCAATCCCTAGCAGTGTAAAAAGAATAAAATGTACAAGAATAAAGTTTACAGTTTACCTTGAAACTGAGCAGCCATTGATGATGGGGCAGTTTCTCCTGTGTGTGTGTGTGTGTGTGTGTGTGTGTGTGTGTGTGTGCGCGTGTGTGTGTAAACAAATACAAATATCAACACACACACATATATATATATATATATGTATATATATTCTATGTATCCATATCTATTTATAAATTTTGCTGCAAAAAACTAGTATGCAAATATATAAAGATCTATAAATTTACTACATATTGATGCATGTCCATATATAATATACAGTACTGCAGTTTTTAAAAATATTATTATTATTATTATTATTATTGGTACCATGGATTGAACTCAGGACTCGCACTTGCCAGGTAGGTGCTTTGAAAAATTATTTAAACACAGTGTTTATATTCATACTTCAGTTGAAAATTATCCAAAAACATTGGTTACTGATTCTAGGACATTGAGGAAATTACTAAATCTCTGTCACAATGTTTTCTTCTGTTTTAAGAGGATACTAGCATCTATCTACCTAGAACACTGGCTGCCCAAAATAAGAATCAAAATTTTTTTTGGCTATGTAAAAAAAAGCACAGTGACTCAAAACTACTCATACTTGAAATTTAATGTTCTCCAGTCAGGGCTCCTAATGCTGAGCTGTTGAACTTATGCTTTCAAATGAAACATGACAGTGGAGTAGGGGGGAGAGAGCTTGCAGGTTTAGCTCCTGTGCAAGGAGCCCCTGCTCACTTTCCGGTGATGCGTCTTTGGTCTCTAGCTTCTCTAGTCTCTGGAACTCTGGGCCTGTCCAGCTCCCAACCTCTCTTTGCCCTACAACTTCTGCTTCCATTTCCTCTCCTAAGTTGGGGTGGGGAATGACTGGTAGCACCTTGGTGTATCTGGTGGTTGGCCTGGTGCTCATATCTTGATACTTCAGGTCTTTTCCCCACCAAAACAGTTTAAATGAGCTTTGTCACACACAGAATTTGAAAGATCTTTGGTAGTCTGCCTTAAGTTGGGGTGGCTGACCTATGGGAAAAGAAAGGGACTGGATCTATATCCTCAAGACTCATCTCTTGCGCTGGGCACAGCGGATGAGAGCAGTTGTTGGAAGCAGGGGAACCCCTAGAAGTACAAGTGCCAAGTGTTGAAAAGTATGGGTGTTGGTCAGTATTGGTCAATTTCAAGGTCAACTGTAAATCTTATTAGCTTCCTGCGGAGAACTGTTCTTTCTTCTTATAGCCCTGCAGGGGTAAAATCCATTTTTAAGATATAATGTAATGTTTTTCTGTTATCTCATAAATATTATATATGTATATATTCTTTTCCTAGAAATATTATATAGTAAGTAAAAGAACAATGACAGCTGAAGAAATGGATGAAACAGAAGAGAGCAAGCTACCCTCAAAAAAAGGGAACAAGTTTTATGTTTTATTTTTTTACTTACTAGGGATCAAACTCATCACACTTGCCAGGCAGGCGCTTATGCCACTGAGCTAAATGCCTAGCCCAGAAAACAAGTTTTACATGTACCTCTAATGGTTATTTTTTTCTTGTTTTGTCAACAAAGGTCCAGGTGTATTTATGTTACAGTTTATGTTTCTTCCTATGGGAAGAAACAACAAATGTTAGTTCTTACTATTACAAAATTGTTCTTTATATTTTTAGGACATAATATGTGACTAATTTGTACCACTATTGCATATTTATTACAAAACTAAATAAAATATTTCTTGATTTTATTATTTTAAATTGGAGCAAGCTTTCTTTGTGTTTTACGTTTAGTTTTATATAAGTGCATTATTATATACCAAAAGACAGTCAAAGTAACATGATTTCTATTTTTACTTCTGATGAAATTGAAAGTCTGTGATGAGAAAATGAAAGATAAATATGGAATAAAGCCACAAGTATGCTATGCAAATTGGCAATAGTAAATTGGACACAGTGATTAGATTCTTAGAAGGTGTAATAGATTGAATAAGAAGTCTGTCAACCAAGTTTTTGACAGGTGTCAAATACACGTAACTATTTTTTTAAAAATGAGATTAAGTAATTGCCTGAGTGTGCTATGTGTACTTTTTATATTAAGTATAATGCAGTTTGCACATATTGATATGGAGATTACTTCAGCAAGTGATAGCTTTTGAAAAATAAGTGACCTTAAAAACTTGTTTGTCTGGTTACAGTTTAAATGTAATCTCATTTCAAGGTTTATTAAAATGCAACCTATATTTTGTTATACCACACTGATATATATATATATATAATACCCATATAACATATCCTTTGGAGGCTAAACATAGAATGCATGAATCAACTATTTTGCTGCTTATAATTTTAATATTAGTATAAAGGAAGATTTTTAAGTGGAATCTCAGAAGAGACTGGGTTCAAGTCTTACTGACTGGGTTACTTCAGGCAGGATGTTGGCATCTCTAAACCTCAGTTTCATGATCTTGAAAAAGGAGATAATGTGAAAGAATTTTGTACACCTAATGTACCAATCAAATGAGAGTTCCATTAACGTTAATGAACTGGCTTCCACTTTTGCCTCAATTTGTACATACCTATAAGATGGCATTACTAACATGTTATGTTCTTACGGCAATTTGGGATATGCAAGTTAGTTTACATTTATATTATTTCTATTGTTACCAATGGCATGTGAGTTACAGAATAGTTGCCCACATTATTCTATGAAAAAACTGAAACATGAGGAGGGAAAATACTCACCCAAGATCATAGAATAAATAATTTTGAAAGTGAATAAATAGTGACATTTACTTCTCTTTTTGTGTGGAAGAAAATGGAATCCTATATAAAGTTAGTGAATGCTTCATGATATATTGGAAAGACAACTATATCACTATATTTTTCATCTGAAGCTTCTTTTTCTTTCTTATTCAACCAGTCCTTAATAGTACAATAATTACATTTGTTTTTTTTAGTTAAATCATTTAATCACTACAAATAGAGTGAAAATATGATATATTTTGGAAAAGTGCAATATTAGCATTCACAAGTTTAAGTATGCTTGCAAAGACTCCTTCATTTACAGACAAAAAGGTAAATAAACAATCTATACAATTAATTGGTCATTAAAAGAAAGGTGAAAAAACCAGTGAGTTCTTGAGACAGAATAAATACTGAGAGGCAAACAGGGCTGCTGATTTAAAATGGATAGTTAGATAAGGCTGCTTTGATGAAGAAAATTTAAGTTGAATGCTTTTGAATGAAAATGTTAATCATAGGAAGTGAATGTCATACAGAAAGATAGCCAGTAAAAAGGTAAGGAACTTTGCTTGTATTTTAAACATAATAGAAAGTTATGAAAGGGCTATAAATAGGTAAATCTCAAGATTGTTGTGCACCTCTATGGGATCACTTTAGCTGCAGTGTAGGTAATGGTTGGAGGTGGTGATCACGGAAGCAGATGAAGTAGGAGAGTAACATAATAGTCTGTATGAGAGACGAAGGGGATTGGGATGCAAGGCTGCTGTGCATGACTGTATAGTTTGTGCAATGATTGTTTCTAGGTAGTACCACCAATGGAGAGTGTGAAGGAAACGATTCCTTGTAGAACTATACAACACAAAATTGTACAACTATATACACTGTTCTTGGAGTAGGGTAGTATTAGCAGAACTGGTAAAGTAAGTACACAGTTTAGAGTAGAATAAATCATGCTTTTTAATTGCATAGACATCAGTGGAGAGAAATTAGCAAATCAATGTTTCTACTAGATCTTGGCACATATTGTGCTTTCTATATGTTCTCAAATGCTTCTATATTTTTCTTTTCTCATTTTCTTTTTCATAAACAGCTGAGAAAAGTTTTAAATTCATTTGTTAAAATAATTTTATATGTTTTGGAAGTTCTGAACTGACTTTGGCCATATGGATATGATGTGAGTCTGGTTTTGTCAACATGAAAAAATCCATAAAAGATTAGCTTAACAAATTGGAAACAATATGATCTTTCAAAAACTCAAGCTATACACAGTAAGTGGTCAATAGCAGTTCATTGATGGTGATGATGTTGTCTCTCTTTTGAAGAGCTGTTAATAATGCAATGCAAACCATGTGCTAGTAAAATCACTTGAATGGTTTAGTTAATAATATGATTAGACTAATTTACTGCAAAATTGAAATTCTTATCTGGCATTAGTATGGACGCTAGAGCAAGCTTTGAAAAGTGTCACAATTAGGTGCAGTGCCTTTTTCAGAACATATCTTTTGTATACCCAAGTAATTTGGCATTGAAATATTGATTTAAACTATTATAAAATTTAAAATGTTGAGATTTCAAGCCTTCACTGTTGAGAAGTTCTATTTTTCTTAGTGGCCATCAAAGTACAAAATATTGATTCTTAATAGGGTTTAATATATTAATTTTACTGGTATAAAAATAAATAATTTTATTGATAGAGGAATCTTCAAGGCTCTCTTTGAGAAGATCATCAATTCATTCAACATTTCAATGTTGTCACTCTGTAATCTGTTGATTGGTGTTGATAATTCTTCACAGAGATACTGTAAAGATTAATGAAACAGGGTTTGCAAGGTATTTATCTCCTCAAAAGCAACTTCGGTAAGCTAAATGTTTAGAAGCTTCATTATACACAGACTATACTCTGCCAGAACTCTTAAATTGTTAGTAAAATCTCTTAAGTGTTGCATTTTATCATTGCTGTCTTAATAATGGAGGCCTATGCCTATCATATCTGTTTTGTCTCTTCAGGTTATTTAAGCACAGTACTACTGATACTTGACATTTATCAGAGTTACAGTGGTCCTTTTAAATTTAGAGTGTATGGAATTTGTACTAGCTCTATCTTATAATGTTATCTAATAATGTCAGGCTCTGTATATGCACATCCTAGAATTGCATAAAGAGTGATGCTGTTCAAAACACAACTACACATAATGAACCTCCCGAAAGCTCACATTACAACTTGGTATATTCTGTTTCTTTTCCAGGAAAGCTTTAAAGTATAGAAAACTGTATTAAGATATCCAAAAATAATACCTCTTATTAATGTAATTTGCTGCCTTTCACCATAAAATAACATTAATTCCAGAATGTAGTTTTTCTGTAAAAACTTTCATTTCTAAAAGAAAATGAAATCCAACTTCCATTTGTATTTAATGCTGCCTAATTAATTCTACCTGGTGGAAGAACAAGAAGATAAAGTACTGTGCAGAAGATGCAAGGTGGTTCTAGAGTAATCAGACACCATCCTAGTGAGTGGCAGTGGAAGTGGAGGGAGGGATCCTCAGCTGCAGTAGATTTCTAGGGATACTCCTCCCAGCAAGGGACTGTAATTGAGAAACTTTCAAACACATACTAGTATCTGCCCACTCACACAACTTAAGCTTATCTAGTAAACCTAATGCTGTAAAATTTATATTTCCTTGCTGCAGTGGTAAGGGATACAATGCATGTTCTGGGCATAATCATTTTTATTTTGGCATTAAACTGTATATAAATATATTTATTTGGCTTCATGATGCAAGAAAAGTCCAACTGTTTATAATAAAGGATCTATATAACTTTTTCATCTTTTTCTGACTGATATAATATCATCAAAATATTTTGTGATGTGAAAGATTCTGATTCAAATATGGCAACACAAGTGTAGCATCTAATTGAGGAAGAAAGGTTGGTGAATACAAATGAGGGAAATAAAGTCAGCAGCACACAAATTTTAAACAAAATATGAAGAAGATACCAGCCATCATATAATTTGATTATAAACTAAAATGTCTAATGCCCTTTTTTACTCCAATATGTATTTTTAATTAATATATGATATTTTAGAAAATATTAATATCAGAAAGTAACCAGAGTTTTCATAAATATCTTAAATCACTGGTCACTAAGTGATTATCTTAAATAGTAAAATAAAGTGGCTATGTATCATAGTATATAATCTAGAAATTGCAAGCTTATTAATAATATTAGTACATAAATAAATGCTTTATTGAAAGAAAAATATTTCATAAACATGTAGTAGATAATTGGAGAAATTTAATTCTGATAAAAATATTTTTATAGATCATTCTATATTTCAGGTTATAAAAATAATCAACAGCAATTGACAACAATTTTTAAGTGATCTGCAGTTTTCAGATTTGCTTAAACTGGAGAGATTCGGTTTAAGGGGGCTGGGGATTTAGCTCAGCGGCATGAGCACCTGCCTTGCAAATGCGTGGTCGTGAATTCAATCCCTGGTACCAATTAAAATTTTTTTTTATTTAAATAAATCTAATAAATCTTCACATAAACAATCTAGTATACAATTGTGATTCTAAAGTGACTGCAGAAATTTTGTACTTAAGTAACTTAAGTAATATTTTTGTTACGTAGTCCACATATGGTTTATTATAATAATATAAGTACATATTTTATTATTGGAAGTTTCCAATCAAAAAGCACATTCATCATAATCAAAATTGAAGATGACTTATATATGAAATATCATTATTTTCTAGACGTTTTCTACTTGAATGAGTGGATGGTATATCAAAGATTAAAGAAATTGTTACTTTATGAATGTTTGTATACAGGAAAAGTAGAAGAATATTGATAGCAAAATTTAGTAATATGTCAAAAGATCATCTTAAAAGCTAAGAATAGTTGAGAACCTTATGATCTTGAAAAGGTTAAAATTAACTTAAAACTAGTCGAAATATTTGATATTTTGCAATACTGAAAAATCAGAGTCCTTACAATTTGACTTTACTAGTAATCTGCGTTAAAGACTCTCGACAGTCCGTGAGGAAAACTATCAGAAAGGGGAAAAGCGCCACCTATTGATCAGAATATGCAAATTATTTGTTGGTCTTTGAACTTTTACCAATAAAAATTGCTTTGGAGTAAAAGAATTTACTGTGTTGAAGATTTTACCTACTCAATATAAAATTCTTTCAGCGACTTTCATTCGCAAGAACATGATCTCTTCGTTTAAGGATAAATTCAATACATCTTGAAACAGTATTAACTGGCCTTTTCACTACCTATTTTATGAGCAGCAAATCACAAACCTCTCAACAGTGTTTGATGGATTGCCACTGAAATAATGGAACATAAACATATCCCCTTTTTATTAAACAGTGAACCCTGTACATGGGATAAAATGAGTGTTCACAATTCTGGAAAAATGGTGCTAAAAAGTCAGATTTGAATTAGATATTTTCAAATGTGAGTTGTTTGACATAACATCATGCATATAGTTTAATAAATGTTTGTGTAACTATAATTATTACTTACATATCTAACTTTAAAATATTAGGATATGCTAATGGAAAATTAATTCAAGTGACATTTCATCAAATTGTTTTGAAATTCATAGTCCATGTAGGCTGAGTAAAAAGGAATTATTATTTTAAAATAAGATTTTGTTCCTTAGTAGTATTGAGAAAGATTGACCTTCATATGAGATATCTCCATTCTTCTATTACACCCTCAATATCAATAGAAAACTGTTTTTGAGCTACAGAAGAGTGTCTTTCATTCTTTCAATGCATGGAAGATTATCAGGTTTAAATCCTAAATGTATCTACAGGCAGAAACTGCCCCCAATTTCAGAAGTTCTAAGGAAGCAATTTTGAATAACATTTAAAAATAGTTCTTACTCAGCAAAATGAAAACTAAAATCACTGAGGCTTCAAAAAACAAACAATACAGTTGCATATTTGAAGGAATTACATAACTGTAAATACCACTAATCATATTCAAATATGCTAAAGAATCTTCCTTCAAATATGATTTCTAACAATGTTAACTTAGAAACAATAAAGCAAGTGTCCACATTCCCTTATTTTCTAGAGACGATCCTTAAGTGCTACGATTTGTTTATCTGTTTTACTAAAATGTAACCGTAATGCCTCCATTTTACTAGCTTCACAGTGAAACTTTACAGGATATCTTTGTTCTTTTCCAGATCAATAAAGTAACAGCCGATAACTATTAATATATTTCTTTGCATCTGCACAGTGAAAACTTTAAATATTAAAACGAAATATTGCAGCCCATATATCATCTACTCTTACAAGACAGGAATGACAGTATTAAGATGCACGTTCAGGATAGCACTCTTTCTACTTTGAACGCTGTCAAGAACAAAGTGCTTTACAGACTTAAAATAAATCTAGGTACTAATCCATTGAATTTCTGACAACAGGAGCCCAAGGTTTCCATGCACTTAGCTGAGTACTGCATAAGAGCTTGTGCATTATTTATGTCCACTAATGGTGTTGCAATGCGCTTTGTGTGAAGCGGTGACAGTGCAATCTGCTAAGATAGCTGCTGCTGTGGACAAAGCCATACATTTTCTTGAGCTTGAATTTTTGACAGAATACTCTATTAATGCCAATTCTGCTTAAGTAAATGCTGAACAGGGGTCAGTTGTTCCTTTTCCCCCCTTCTCTTATTATTTAAGAAAACAGTGCCATAAAACTGAAAATGATGTTCTGAGGTTTGCTGAATTTTTCAGTACAATAGTAGTCGGTAAAGGTCACAGTACTTTTTTGTCTACTTTTATGATTTCGTGTGATGGTCCACAGACTCAATAGGAAAGCTCTTAGCACTGGGAAAGGGAGGTGCTATTAATTCCAGTTTCAGTGCCATTATACTCTTCAGTGGATCAATAGAATTAAATGAGCTGAGATATTAAGAAAATATTGAAAAAAGCAGGAGGGTTGTATTGTTTGACCAGGGTTGGGATGAGTTGAAAATAAAGAACCATCTATAGCAGCTGTCAATAAATCATGAAAACTATACTCTGAACAAAATGGAATGCAGCATGAAACCTCAAGCTTTAAATGCCCATAATATCTGTTGTGGTTTTTTTAATTAAACATTTTATTTGAAATATCTTTTGCAGTTACTTTTTATCAGTTGCTTACATTTTTAAGCACAGAGGGAGTATTCTTTAAATGATATGTAACTGAGGGACGTTCTCATGAACTTAAAAAAATATTGTTGAATGAAACTTATCAAAAGAGAATTGGAGATATACCAACTATTGAAAAATGAAATTCAAACTTTCTGCTCACTTTTGAATATCGTATTTTAGATGTATAGCTTTTTGGATAATAGACACATACTTGATTTTTCTCTTGATTGTAGTAATGTTATACCACTTAATTAAACTGTAAAAAGTCAATATATTCTAGTTTCCTTAATACAAAAGCAACTTAAAAGGGTTTAATTTATGTCAACCAATGAAAGATGCATATTAGATTGAACAATAATACATTTTTAGTTGAACAAATAAGAATAGAAAATAGTCATCAATTGCTAAAAGATTGTACATGGAAGCATTGTGTAAAGTAATCACAAAAATATTTTTAATTCTTTATTAAGCCTTAACAGGCACTGCTGTGATTTAAAATACCTCCACAGTTAATAAGCTTAGGGTATCAAAACATTCTTTTTTAAGGTTAATCTCTCTAAAAATCTTTAAGAAAAATAGATTTAATGTGTGGGTCATATTTCAGTGACTGTAAATCGCTCATTTAAAAATGTGTTTTCTTCTGGGCTGGACTACATCTTTTTTGCTATTGTGTATAGTCAGGTGTGACCACTTTTACATAAAGGAATGAGAGAGTGAGTGGTACGTGCTGCTGCTGGGTTTGTGAAGTGAATATGCCACTGAGTGTTTTTCCTTTTCCTGTGAATGTGTGCAGATGGCAATGAAATATTGGAACTACTAAAATAAAACAATAGGGACATAACAAGAGATTACTTCTAACTGTCAACACAGGCCGGTCTGTACTATCATTGAAGTAAGAATCCTTCTCAGTTGTGTCTGAGTCATTATACCTTTCAGGTCTATTTGTTACCACATTGCTTAGAGTTACCAAAAAAAAAAAAAGGCTAAAATTAAGTAACAGTTAAGTGATTATTTGGTTAATTGAATTTTGGCACCCAACAGTGGTACAAGGTAAAAATGTTGATTTTTAATTACCTTTGAATTTTTCAAATTGACATACATAATAATCTACTGTATGATCTGATTTGTTCTCCATAACCTAAGAGATATTTTAAAAACTAAAAAAAATGCTGTTAAAAACAAAGAGAAGGTTTAAAATAGATTTGTTATTCTTATTTAAGTCACACACACATATAAGCACTCCTATAATATATTTATATTTATATAATATAAAGATTTCATATATTTCTAAAAGCATGCAACTTCATTTGACTGAATTAATATGCTTAATTTTAAATCAAGTATTTTGTTAAATCAAAAATCATGGTTCTGACCCACTGAGACAAGAGAGATTTTTATTTTCTTGAAAATAAGTTTTGCATATTGACCACAAAATTGCATATTGAGAAGACTGAATCTTGGTTTTGGGTCTCTGTTGACCTGTATGATTGCCTGTAGATATACTTTAATTTTTATAGGGAATTTGAACATTTTTAATTTGTTTTTAATAAGTATTTTTAAAATTGATGAAGAATAATTTCTTGAGAACTACCTTGTTATGTGACAATCACTCTCACATATATATTTTAAGTTGAAAACCGTATATTTTTTCTTTGTGGTAGTGGTGGTGTTGGAGATTGAACCCAAGACCTTTGCACTGAGTCACATCCCCAGCATTTCTATTTACTTTTCTTTACTTTGAAACAAGGTCTTATGGAATCATTAAATTGCCCAGGCTGAGATGAAAATTATAATCCTTGTGCTTCACCCTCTTAGAGTGCTGCTAGGTGTACAGCTGAAAACCAGATATTAAAGGAACACATTAAACTAGCAAAAGAGAAAAATTCATTAGAAAACTTAGAATCACTTTTGGAAGCAAGTTTATTTTTCATTAATAAATGATGATTGTATGAAAGCAAAGTTAAAATTCTCTTTCACATTTTCTCTCAAACTCTAGGGTTTAGAGTCCATAGTATATTTCTTTTTATGGATATCCAAGATATTACTCCATGGCTACTTTTGAACAAATGGTAGAAATATATGCTTTAATATGTACTGATATAATTCTTTACACTTCATAGATTTGTAATATTCTTATGTAAAATTCTTATGATTAGCAATTAATACATATTTGGAAAATAAATAAGTAATTCACGTGGAAAATAATACTGGTGTACATAGTTCCAAAGAAATTTTGTTTCTTTATGAACTAATAATGCTTTGGTCAAAGATAGACCACTTATACAAGAGTGATCCCATAATGCTGGAAGGAAGTAAAAAATCCCATTTACCTAGTATCATAAAAGTAATCTTAACTCTGTAGTGTAACACATTACTCAAGTTGCTGATGATGCTGATGTAAACATATCTACTAAGCCAATAAAAATATAACACACAGTTGCATGTGGTACATAATATGAGGTAATGATAACAGCCAATCATACTGCTGGTTTATGTATTACTGTGACCACTAGTGATGGTATGTCAAATTGAAGAGATTAAGAAACATCCACCAGATTTATATAGCATAGTTCTGGTTTTGTATGTGGATCAGTTATGTGAAGGACAGAAAACTGGGAGAATAAGGTCCACCTTGGATGTGGGTAAAACCAACTTGCATGCTTGTAACCTAGACAAAATTAAAAAAGGAAGAAGAAGGAAGCAGCCCTATTTTGGAAGGCTGCCAGATAGTGCCACTGCCCATAGACCTGGGTGTCCTGCTTTCCAGTGTAAACTCAAAGCTCTTTCTTCAGCTATCCAACACAGGCTCAAAACCCTAGTGCTGGTGTGGGTTCCAGGTTTTCAAATTTGGATGCATGCTGCATCATTAATCCTTCTTGATTTGTATTTTCTGTCTTCTTGGACTCTGGCCACTACCTCCTCTGGCCCAGCAGTGCACAAACATAGTGAACTTGAACTTCACCTCTGACCCTGTAAGCCTATCTAAGAAATTCCTTTGTATTGACTTTATTCCCCCAGAGAATCCTAATACTGATTTTGGTATCAGGAGTGGTTCTGCAGAAACAGATTTGTAAGGATGAATTTCTATCATTAGGTCCTGGAATTGGCTATCTAATTGATGAGACTTAAATTTGCCAAAGTTTAGAGAATACTAATACCTGTGGTAAGATCTGTTTAAAGAAATATGCAACATAGATCTATTTGATTATCCTAATTTGACATTGGTGAGAGGCAAGAAATGTATTCAGTCTGCATACAATACTTTTCAACTCCTTGGCAGGGTAAGAAATATAATGATGGTAGCTGGTTGCTCTCAGCAACTCTGGACACACTACTAAAGGAAAATACTGAGGTGCAGGGATACACAAACAATCTAAAGGCTTCTAAGTGTGTCCTAAAGGAGAATCTTTTTTCCTTTAGCTGTAGGGCTTGGGTTGCTGAAAACCAAAAGCAAGCCCTCATCATACAATTTGCTGAATTACAGTATAAGTTTAATGCTTAGCATCAAAGAGCATCGTCTGCAGTTAAAGTGAGGGTTGACCTGAGAAGAATGGTGTCTTGTAATGTGAGGTAGGAATATTTGAGAGAAACCTGACAAATTCTATTTAAATCCCTAAATTCTATTGAGATTACTTACTAGAGGAAGAGACTATCCCACATTTAATGACAGAGGCATCCTTATTCCCACTTCCTGTGGCCTTGGTCTTCTCACCTCTGCCTGAGGAAACTAACTTTGTGTTGCCTATAGAAACACAAAGGACTTACCCCGATGCAATGACCAAGCAAGGCAATGCCCAGTTCCTCAGGAACCACCTTCCTCCACTTTTTGTTCTGGTGCTATAACCAATTTCAAATCTTAGAAGGCTCCTAAGTCATGGCATTGGCCATGAGGAGGCATGCCACAATCCCAAATTAACTCTTAGATTTTCTGATTCTTACAGTAGAGGTCTGGGGTATTGCTATAGGAATGTATTTTAATAGTACAGCATAATAAAAGAAATAAAATCCTGGACTGGGCTAAATTTCTTGACATGGATCCAACAAATATATGGATTATGGATTTAATGTCATAACTCATAGAATTTTCTTTTAAAAAGTGTTCACTGTGTATTTAGTTGGTTGGTTGAAATGATGGTTCACTGTGAATGAGCTAGAGATGCCTGATATTCCTAGGTTTATTGTTCATGTGTGTATTCATAGGCACAAGGAAATGGGAATGCTGTACAGATTTTCCTGGTGAAAACTATTCCTCTACATATGAGGGAAGCATCAGCATGATCTAGAGTTCTGTGATTTTTATTCTCCTTATGCTATATAGCATGGTGGGGACCACAGTCATTTAGCTGAGAAACATAAATGTGTTTTGTGTAATTGGACTCCAGATGGTAGGGACCAAGTGTCAGTGCTCAGCCTTCAAAGCAAGGTAGGTGTGCTGACCACAATATTGGGCAGCAAAAGCAAAACAATGACTGGGAATGGCCTAACACATGTAACCCTATGGCACTGGCTAATTGGTTATGGTGTTCCCAGAAGTAAAATAGATAGAATTCTACTAAATGTTATTGGATTTATCAAAGCAGAGAAATTTAGGGAAAATTAACAAGAAGTTACTTCAATTTGTAGCATCCCAGAGCCACAGGCCCACAGATGGGTCAGTTTAAAGAGTAGGATCTCCATGAATGAAGTAGAGGCTGGGCCCCCTTGAGGATGGCACTTTGCCAAACTGTCATCCCATCAATGCTTGCTTCATCCTTCCTGTCAGTCACTTTCTTTCCATAGTGATGAAATACCCAAGTCTACAACTTAAAGATTATTCAGGGTTTCAGTGAATTTAGTTTATGGTTGGCATGTTCAAGGCAGAAACAATAGGCAGAAATATATGTCAGAAGAAAGTTGCTCATTGGTGGTGGTCAGAAAACAGACAGAGAAAGAAGGAGCTAGGAATAAAACTACCCTCTTCAGAGTCATTGCATCAGCAGTGGACCAAAATTTAGATGACATTTCTACCAAAAAACACATGGTTCAAATCTAATTGTCAGTGGAGTTCTTGTTCCCAGTTGAAACCTTCTGAGCTTTGCCTTTACTCTCTCCATTCCTATCAGCATTATTGTCTTCTGAGCTCTGAATTTTATTACACATCAAGCACTTTTCACAACATTCTAAGACTCCTGTATCACACTTCACCAAATTCCTCCTGCAAATCTGTTCAAAAGAATTCTGAACTACATGGTAAGATGGAGTTATAGCAATTACTCCATTTCTATTACTAATTTTCACTGCTAGTCAATTATTACTGATAAAAAAATTTTGGATTTTGGGGGCAACATATTCTGCATTTGGGTGTGTTACTTTAACCAATTTATTGAGCAACCCAGAAGTCTGTTAGCTTTGAATAGGACCCAGAATAAGCAAAGGCTTGGCCACAGAACCTGGCTACTATGCAGGCTGCTCTACTACTTGGGCCATATAACCAGAAAATCCAATGGTATTTGGTGGGTAGGAATCTATCCTCTTGAAGGCTGCAAATATTAACCACAGCAGATTCACTTGGGATTTTAGACCAAAGATCTGCCATCATTTGCCAATGAGTCTCCTACTAAGAAACTGGGCCTTAGTGGATATCTTGTTATATGTCCCATTGTAGAGACAAAATACTTGATACTCATAAGTTAAGGAAAGAAAGGTTCATTTGACTGATACTCATAAATTAAGGAAAGAAAGGTTCATTTAGTTTATAATTCACATTGAATCCAAGCTGGATCCAAAGCAGGGTGGCATGGCAGAAGAGTATGAGAAAAGAGAAACAGTTCACGTTGTAGCAGGCAGAAGGCAGAGAAAAGCAAGCAACAAGCAGTCAGCCTGCCTTTCCCTTTTATTCAATCCAAGCTACTAGCCTTTTGGGTTGTGCTACCCAGAACTACACTAACTCCAACTAACTTAATATCACACACTCTTAATCCCAGTATCACAAATTCTAGACCTAGCCAACTCAAACAAACCCTAACAATGACCCCATGCATCTTTGGTGAGACATGTAGATACAAACTAAAATAATGGGGTTTAAGTGGTTCAATATGCAACACAGGTTTCCATGTGAGCAGGGTGCTCAACATATACGAGGTGCTATCTGACCTACTGCATTATAAATATGGATACACGCAGCAATAGCCCATCATCAAACTGAAGTGTATGTACATGACCAACCCAAGCAAGAACTAAAGGTTAAAGTAAGTTATATGAAAAAATGATTGAAATATCCATTGTTTCTACTTTGGCTGATGATTATGAGGTATTCAGTCAATAGTAGGTTGGTTTATTTGATTCAAGGAAGAACCTGGATTGTAGAAAGGCATACCACAGGAAATTGCTCACTGCCAGGCTACTAGGAGGCAGAGAAAGACAGGAAGAAATGGGGACAAGAAAATACCATTTCAGGTCATGTCTCCAATGACTTACCTTTTCTAAGCAGGCCCTATTTCCAAACACATGACACTTTGTGGGACATTCTAAATCTAATCATAATAGTGTACCCGTGAACCTTAAAGACTCATGTTTACCCCAGTTTGCATAATCCATTTAGTGAGACTGTAAGAGTTGCCAAAGACTTAATTCAAGCACTGCAGAATTCCAACATGCAGTGCACAAAGTAAACATTGCTGTTCCAAAATACAGGAATAGTGGAATGAAAAGAATCAGAACAAAGCGGACTGGAGACCAGCAGGCAAACACTAAATCCTGTAGCTCTACATGCAGTGCCTTATGCTAGTTGTGGTGAGAAGTGAGCTCCAAAGGGCTTAGATAACTCCAGCCCTATAGATTTGCTGGTTGGAGCTCACAAAGGCTCTTTTTTGGACTCTTATCTGATCAGCGCCTGAGGTGTTTCTCAGAAGACATTCCAAATTCCTGGCATTTCTATCTTGCTAGAGTCTTCACTATAGGTTCAGCTTCATTCTCACAGCTTCAAGTATCAGCATATTAAGGAGTCCTGGAAGAACATGAGATTCTGTCACACATTTTCACTTGGTATCCCATGTCTTTTTCTTAAAGTTAAGTGGAAACATAACTTGCACCGTGTATTCCTGAAACCCAGCACCAATGGAATGACACCAATGTGTACCAACAGCTTGAGTCATAGTTTGGCCTTCCTGTACATTGCTGTAGTGGCAATGAGTACCTGAACTTCCCTAGAGAGTCTTAGAATGAGAAGGGTACCATAGGAGTACCTTCTTAAAGCAAAGTTTTTCAAAGGCTTTTACACTATTACAGGCTTGAACCTACCAGGGTGGGGTCCAGACATTGCCTGAGATGGCCTTCGGGCATCTTTCCTATTATCTGATGCAAAATTCTTGTCTTATTTGTAATGCTAATATTTTCAACAATCAGGGTATCCTTGGGTCCAGCTTTTCAGACACTTACTTTCTGGTAAAACTACAAACTTGTCATATCTTTCAACTTAATATTTGCTCCCGATTCTCTCTATGAATCTGGCTGTGGCAGACTGAAGTACCAGGGCCCCAGTCAAACTTTAGAGTACCTTGAAATTTCCTCCTCTGGATTAATTAGTCCATCACCTTTGAATTTATACTCTGTATACAGTGCTAGCATGCAGACAAATAGTAGCCAAATTCTTTGCCAAAATGAAACACATATCAATCTAGTTCACTGTACAACATAATCTTCATTCCCATCTGAAACACCACGAGCTTAGTTTAATATCCATGTTCCCCACACAGGAATTAAACACCAGGGATACAAGCATTCACAGGTCTCTTGTAACTTTTAATGTGTTACAGCAAATATAAATTCTAAGAAGGAGAAACCAGTATTATCCTTCTTTGCTTTATCTGAATTTCAAGATTCATAAACGTATTCGGTAGAGTCCAAAGGGAGAGGGAATTGAAATTTAGTAACACTTGTATCATTTAGATTACTTAAACTAATTTGTGAGCAAGTAAAGCAGAGTCTTGGTGTCATAATTTAAAAGTAAAACTTGGTACTAGTAAAACTTTGTTGGAGATATAACCTAGAATACAGTTTGAAAAAAAGTTAAACAACTGAAATTTGATGAGCAAAGAAGTCACAGTAAATGGGATTTCAGCAGCAACAATTCATGGAATCTTATCAAAATAACATTTGTTATTTTCCTGTAGTGGCTCTGTAATTTAATCTAAAAGATCACGATAATTATAAAAATAGACTACAATACAAAAATAGAATACCCTGGTTAATTATTGTTTTATGAATTATTTTTAAACAAATACTTCATGTACTGGATTGGTTATATCCTATATTTCTTGTCATGATTCCAGTTGAAAATTTTAAAGGACTGATAGTCCAAAACACTGAATGTAACATACCTGTGATTTAAAAATAAATTTGTATGAAAAATTCCATTCATTTTTCTTGGTCAATATGTTTTCTCAAGTGTATTTACTACGACCATGGATACAAAGTCAAATAATATGGTTATTGGGGGGTGATATAGGAGAATGGAACTCCCAACCTGCTACATGTCTGGTATGAGTGCATGTTCTTTAAAATCAAAGAATGAATTTTAGGAACAATGGAGGTTAAGAGCAGAATATATTTATTGAAAGAAACCTATCTGGGAGAGAGACCTAAGTGGTCAGGAGTGACTTGCCAAAGACTGTCTTTTCTAAGGACTTTTACAGAGTAAAACTACAAAATAATATGGGTCCAAGAAGGGGAAAACATGGGAACTCCCAAGATAGGCAGACAAGAGGTGGGACAGAACTATGCTCAAGCAATAAGATTAATTGCTCAGGTAAAATTGACCAAATCAGGGAAAATGTTGAAGTGAGTCACATAGCAAGTGGGCATCCTTAAAGAGCTGTAATTCTGCCTGTAGCGGTTGGAATGGTGACTTCTGGTTTCCTCAAGATGATCCATACCTATTTAGAATATCAATCCTTGATGTTTATACTTAAGGTGTGGTTGCATTTGTTTTGTCTTTTGTCTTGACACCTGGCCTTCAGCAGAAGTGTCTGTCAGTTCCAAAGCTGCAAGGCATCTGATCTTCTGCACTTGTTCCTTTGAGGGCACAGCCATGTCTGACTGCCTATAATATTTCTAAGTCAGCTGCCTGTAACAGCTAAACTCCATCAGGTAATGGCAGGATTTCTAAGAGATCTAATCTACTCTATTCAATGAAATTTTGTGTTTTGACCTTCTGAAATGCAGAAATGAATTTTGTTATGAAAATTTGTAATGATATTAAAATGACAAATCTATAAAGCACAAGTGTTATTTTCAAATGTATATTTATGATGATACTACTAATCTCTTTTGTCTTTAATCAAAAAGAACAATTTGTGATCTCATTGATCATTTTTTTCAATGCCTAAATCTTGTAACCTGAAAAACTATTTCTAAAATAACAATAAGCAATATATGAACTAATATTAATTTACTATTTTAAAAAATTCTGTATCATTTCAATCTTTTGTTTTGTTTTTAAAATAAAAATGTGTATGTATTAATTGAGAAACTAGATTCATGAATATACAACAGTGGGTTAAGTGATTCATTCAGAAATTGCAATAATCACACTCTTTTTGTAGTAAGTGAAATGTAATGAAAAACATCTATTGCAAAGCTTTTGTTCTGTATTCCTCAAATGTCTTACGTTTTGGCTGCAAAAATATGCTTCAAAAGCTATCCATAATTCTGCACCGACAGAATCACCTCCACGTTTCCTGTCATAGCAGTCTGTATGTGGGGACAAACATTACTATTTTTTGAAGGATTTGTCTGTGATAAACTCATGCCATGGTTCACAAATGCTTCTGTTTGCAAAAAATTCATTTCACAAACAAAAGTGTTCAGCAAAATTTTGATGTTTGCAAACTGCACATCAAATGACAAACTTGATCAGAGCCATCTTCCTCACACAAAGGCAGACATTTTGTCCAAAATCGTAAAACAAATTAAGTTCATAAACTGAGGCACCACTGTATATTAAATTTTTAATTTCTACTATTATTTATGGTATATCAAAATCTTTTTAGTTATGCTACTATTTATTATATGTTACAATATCTCTTATTATGTAACATCTCTGAAATTAAATCTTCACAATTCATATGTAAAAGAAAATATTGCAAACTTTTGTGGATTGCTTCTTTATAAGCAGATTTCTTCAGTTTTTGCTTTTAGCTAGATGTTATTTTATGTGATTACTGTTCGCAAACAGTTACTACCAATGGAAAACTTCCTACAGATTGAGGAGTTTCCCAATTTTCTCCTAGAGAAACATTTTCTGAAATAATTGCATAAAAGATAATCTGTTGGTACTTTATAAATTAATTTGAGGTCATTCTCATTAGTTTTGCTTCTTGCCTTAAACCACACTTACAAAGTTCTATTTACATCACATTATATTGTTTATTTTATTTTATTGTAAGGACTGATTGATGCTAAGTTCATTTTTTCCTATTAACAATCTCCTATTTTTAATCTTGGCCAAAATTATACAATGTAATTTTTTGTATTTCAATATGTACAAAGTATCTAAAGATACATGTCAATGTGATTTATTGTCCAGGGTCCCCAACCTCTGAACCATGGATCTGTGCAGGTCCCTGACATGTATGGAACAGGGTCTTACAACAGAAGGTTGGCAGGGAGTGAGGGAGCAAAACTTTCTTTCTCTTTACAGTAGCTCACATCACTCACATTCCTGCCTGGGCGCCACCTCCTAGAGAACCAGTAGAAGCATTATATTTCTATAGAAGCACAAATTCTACAGTGCACATCACATGCAAAATGTCTAGGTTGCCTATTTCATATTGAAATCTAATGTTTGATGTTCTGAGGTGGAGCTGAGGTGGTGATCCCAGCACTGAGTAATGTAATTATTGTGTACTGCAAACATGTGCTAATAAGAAACACCCTTCCCCAATCTGTAGAAAAAATTGTCTTCCACAAAACTGCTCCTGGTGCCAAAATTCTTGGGGACCTTATGCACTGTCATAAATCCCAAATTAAGTATAAGTATATGAATTTTACTGCCTTGAACCTGTAAATTAATCTTCATAAATGAAGCAAAAGATTTTTCATTAAAATAGCAAAATATTCTTATTAAAAATGTATCAGATTTACCTGAAAAAATAATGTGGGGAAAATTAATTAGATAAGATTGAATGCTAATAAATTATAGATACTGTAATAGTGGGTCCTATGGTAAATATAAAAGTATCAAAGGACAAGAATATAATTTTGAGATAGGCATAGTGTGTATACAATAATATAATGAAATTAGATGAAGTTTTAATGTTGGATTAAAAGAAAGATAGGGGCTATTAAAAATAGAGCTGGGGTTGAATATGTAGCTCAATAGTGGGGTTCTCAGGCATGCCTGATGTTCAAGGTATATCCCCAAAATGGCTAAAAATACTGATGCTGCTTGAAGTGTAATACATTAAGATACTAAAATAGTCTATATACCAGATTTTTTTTAATAGATTAGTGATTTAAGTACTTTTCAATAAATATAAATGAAAATGCAATATTAGGATGAAGAGACTTTGAACTAATGCCAAATATCAGATGGGAACATTTGTATTCACTTAATATAAAATATGATTATTTTGCATACTATTTAATTTTACAAATTGACAAAAAATTGTATTCATTGTCTCATGATGTTTTGAAGGATACACACATTTTAAGTGACTAAGTCTAGCTAATTAAAATGTATCATCTCATGTAGTTATAATTTTTGTGGTTGAAGTAATTGTTCCCTCTCACATTTCTGAAGACTCTATTATATTGTTATTATTTATAATCACAGTGTTGTAAGATAAATCCCTTGAATGTCCTTCTCCTAACATAAATTTTATATCCATTAAGGAAAACCTCCCCAATCACTCCAGCTTCTTTACTTGGAGATAAGTTGTTTCAGATTCCACATATAACTGAAATCATGCAGTATTTGTCTTTTTGTGAATGTCTTATTTCCTTTAACATAATGTCTTCCAGATTCATCCATGTTATTGCAAATGAAAGAATTTCATTATTTTTTGTTTCTCAATAATATTGGTGTGTGTGTGTGTGTGCGCATGCATTCACTCCACATATTCTTTACCTATTTATTTGTTGATGAACTCCTAGATTGATTCTATAACTTAGGTATTGTGAATAATACTGCATTAAAAAAAGGAAATACAAATATCTTCAAGGAACTAATTGATTATAGTCATGGCTAGGTTCCAGAATATCTCCTAAAGCTTCACATGCTCATAGTTGGAGCTTTCAAAAGGTGATTGAATTTTGGGGATCAAACAGCTGACTTCTTGTTGGGAGATGGGGTCCAGTCGGAACAAATGGATCACTGGGGTTGTGAATGGTAGCTATAGCTCCATTTCCGGCTTTCCCCCTTTCCCTCTGTTTCCTGGCCACTATAACCTAAGCAGCTTTTCCTCAATATGAGCATGTACCATCCATTTCTGCCTTGGAGCCAGACCACCAAGGTCTATAATCATGAACCAAAATAAACCTCTTCTTTAACTTGTGAGTATCTGGTATTATGTCTAGAAATCAGGAAGATGGCTAAGACGACTGAGTATATTAAAGAAAATATTTTATACTTAAAAATTTAGAATAATTTAAGGACATTTGCAAAATATATTTTCGAGTTAAATGTTATAATACATGAATCAGGAAGAAAAAGATGAAAGATTATATTTAGTGCTGAGAAAGATGCAGGGGAGAGAGTATCATAAACTCTGAGTAGGTTTGCAAATCTATTTGGCAATTTGACATTATTAATGAAAAACTCTAATGGTTTGTGTAGTCTTTAGATTTCAGTTTCATACCTGTAAGTTTATCTGCCAATTTAAGATGTGTCTAAAAGAATATTTATCATCATGTGGTTTTTAATGGAAAAAAGAATCAAGTTTTATATTTTAGTTAACATTTTGCTATGTATTTTCTTTTTCTTTAATGCTTCTTACCTTTCCAACACTAATTCCTTCTTCCTTTCACCTCTATTTCATTCCCAACCTTCTTTCTATCTTTCCCATTTAATCTTTGTCATAGGTTAAATAAAATAATGCATATTTCACAGTCAAGACACATTCCTCTAACATCTTCAACCAGGCTGTTGTGTGCTACTAAAAATCTCTTTCCACTTTCATTCTGTCACCCTCCCTGCAAGTTGGTCTCTAACACATAAGAAAACATAGTTGCCACAGTTTAGGAGAGTTTGAGCTCTCAGATTCAGAAGTTATTTTCTGAACATAACTCTTTCTTAGCAGAATCTAATATTATAAAATGAGGGCTTACTCTCTTATGCTGATCCAGAAACCCAATCATGGGCCACATTGCTGTAGCTATTGGTTGGGTCAATGAATTGCCATTAAATTGCTGTCATGATTACTGTTTAAATAGCATGACCAAGAAAATTACTCAGATGATTTAAGTCCTAAAAGAATATATTGAGACAGCAGGATTTTAGAATGTAGCAAAATTCTAGAATATCTAAAATCTTGTGATCAAAGATAAAAAGTCAACTATCAGAGCAAGAAAAAGCAATAGGCAAATAACTCAACTATACACTTCATATTAATTAATAGAGAATTGGATAAGACAGCATGATATGAATATTAGTAACATAAACTGACATTAAAAATCACTTTGGAGGAACTCTTAAATATAAAGAAGGTTTTAAATAATTTAGAAATTGAAACAAGTTAAAATAGAGAGATATATACTTTTAAAAGTTAAATATATGTGATGTATGTAGAAATACATAAATATATGTAATTGTTACATTAAATGGTATGATTATACTTAACCTTATTTTACTTACATCTATGCCAAATTTTCTAGAATACAATAATATAGTAAGAAAAGAGATTCTTTTATTTAATATCTTACATATAAATAATACATATGCATATGTATGGATGTAGGTATACTTAATAGTTAGAAATCAACTAATTAAAAGTAAAAAAAAAGACAGAGAAACTAAATGATTTTCTCAAGATCAAGCAACCCGCACATCCAATAATAATTCTTTTTCCTTCTGGATTCTAAATTAAGTCTCCATTCAGTTCTATAACAAAGTAATACACATATTCAGTGACTTTTTTAATTG
Organism: Hydrochoerus hydrochaeris; assembly: GCA_004027455.1. NCBI lineage: Eukaryota > Metazoa > Chordata > Mammalia > Rodentia > Hydrochaeridae > Hydrochoerus > Hydrochoerus hydrochaeris. The sequence continues at coordinate 675,224 of PVLA01000034.1, read as the reverse complement.
TATATTTTGTGCAAAATAAAGTTGCTGGTTGTTTGAGGATAAGAGCTGAATAATTTTAAAAAAATAAACAGCATAAAAATGTACTTTGAAAAGATGGACTTCACTGCTAAATACTTCTAAGGTTTTTTATGCACACAGTTACACTGAGTTCTACTTATTCACATAGTACCCTTGCTTTGAATTTGTAAAAATCAATTAGAAGAGCTCTCAACCAGGGTAACTACTGGCGAGACTCAAACCAAAGTAACACCATGACACTATTTCAAAGTCACATGTTTAATAGGGTGTACTACTATACATTCAAATTAAGAATCTGGGAATGACATCATAGCTGAATCAGATTCCTAGTAAAATAATCAATAATGCTAATTTTCATATGTTTATTAAGGCATACCCAAGATATGATAATTTCTGTGCAACATTTATATATTTTGGGATGAAGAAAAGTTACATTTAAATTGTTAACTTTATAAAACTTGCTCACTTAAACTTGTATCTCCAGGAAATATGTAACAGATGTGCTAATGTGTCCTAAGGTATATGTATAATGGACAAAGATAATATTTTCTCCACAATAACATTTTATTTCCATCACCTGTTCATGCTTTATGCACCTGTGCCTTGTTGGCATTTTGCTCAGCTTGAATTTGGAAGACATAACTATCAACATAATCTAATACTTTCCCTTGAGTATTTTAAATTGTTCACAAAATGTTTGCAAAGATTCTGTTTGCTACTACTAGTAAACTAGGAGCCAGACTTCTAGGTATTTATACATTTTTGTTGGGTTTCCCAAGTTTTCATGAAAATGAGAACAGAAAGACACAAGGATACCTAATGCAAATAGTGGATTTTCATATTATAAAATTATTTGTAATTCATTAGTTTTGTTTGTGCTTAGATTTGTCCCATTCTTTTTTAATATTCCTGTTCTCTCTGAGTAGCTCTGATTTTTGGGTGCTTCTTTTCTTTATGAGAAGGGTAAGACTACATTTTAAAAATTTGTTTCAAATTTTATTTACCATAAGAATTGTTATGCTTACGAAATTAGTAAAAAAATTTTCTGTTCATTCAGCAGCCTATGTTCCTGAAAAAAGTGAAGATTTTGGAAACCATATTATGATTATCTTGTAGTCACTATAAATTATATTCACACTGAGATGTAAAATGTTGCCTCTTGGGCCTACCTGTTCCCTATTCATATATTACGACTCAACATTTTAACATCCAATCCTGGATATATAAGAATAAAACTGCACATGAAGAAATTAACCAAGTGACATTAGCCAATTCTTCTTAAATTATTACATATGCAATTTGAATCCTAGAAAATAAACAAAATATAACTGTCAAGCCCACTAAAAGGTAAGTTACCAAGGAAACTTCTAATTAGGGCACATTAACGTGTATTTAGTCATGAAGGAAAGACGGCAGAAGGTAACATTATAACTTTTCATCACGTGTTGCTATATTGTACGAATTATCCAGGAAGCATTTCTACATAAACTGGAAGGGATGAAATTATATGATATTGTATATTGTATGCTTTATTTTGTTGACAAAAACATGTTAAGCAGAGTATAAATAGAAAAAAAACCTTTTTTTTCATTTTATAATGTTTTAGGCATCCTGAGTGTAGTATGAACACAGAGGAGAGAAAAACTCCCATACATTCGTCGAATTTCCTTTATCCCACTTGAAGTTAGTGCCCTTTCTTCATAAACTACCTGTATAAACATATCCACAAACTATACTGCGCAAGTAATGTGTTTCTTTCAAAGCTAATCTCAGTAATATTGCTCCTACTTCTTCCTGAATCCTTATTATGAAATACAGATTTAAAAATCAAAGTATAAGGCTATTTAAAATGTCATTTAAAATGCACTAAGCCATTTATGTAGTAGTTTCCACTTTTAAAAAATCAGAGCATGTTTAGTAAGTGATGCCCAAAATGACAATAGTTAGCTGGTTAATGTATAATTAATATTTCTTCACTCAATAGTTCTTGCATTCTTAAAATAACAGCAAATGTTTACTATAATAAATTATATGCTGTCCTTTTGCTCAATTTTCTACTTTTAATATTGGGTGTAAACAATTCTCTCTACTCCATTTATGATTTTACTTAGTAAAATCAGCATATTTTCCAACCTTTTACTGCTCTGTATTTAGGGTGTCCAATATGGTTCATATAGTTATTTATACTTAATTTAATAAGAATTTCATATAATTTAAAAACTAAGTTGCTCAATCTTACCTAAAATAGTACATGTTCTCAGTAGCCATATATGGTTAATAACTAACGTAACAGGCCCAAACCATCCATGGTTTAAATAAATTTCTATCTATGAGACAGTACTTATAAAATGTTTAAGCCCATCAATCTATACTTTAAAATGCTCTCTAAGATCATTGTTTTATGCCTTGTCTTTAAACAAAGCCAATATAAAACTGTGTAGCATATACTCTAATTTAACTGTTTAACATAGACGACTGCAGTGGATGGGAATCTGCTCTGTTTTAATAACATGTGCTTTGGTAATTTGGTTTACATAATTTGGCTTGTTTTGTTGGCTACAAAATAAGACTGATAATAATATGTCCTTTTGTGAGTTTTAAGATTATAAATATAATTCATGTAAAATGTATGATACTAGTTTGGACAATTTATAGCATTCAGCCAATATCAGTTATTTAAAAGGTTATTATTTTAAGTGCTAATTCTATTAGATGACAGAAATTTTGAAATCTTGAAATATATATAAATTTATTGCAATTTCTTTTTCTTTTTCTTTTTTTTTGGTACTGGGGATCGAACTCATGACCTCATGCTTGTCACGCAGGCGCTAATGCCGCTGAGCTAAATCCCCAGCCCCTATAAATTTATTATACCATACCCCTCTCTTTACATCATCATTTTACTTCTTTGGGATCATGTCAACAAGTCCTATGATGGAAACTCCATGTCCACCATTTTTGCAATCTGAACCATCTGAAGTGTAAGTCAACTCAGGAATGCCATTTAAGCTATAATAAGCTAATTACAAAATTGAACTTAACATTACAGCATAATGGAATTATTAATTGATCTCCAGATTGCTTAACAGAAGTTGCAGAAAGGAGATGAAGAAGTTCTAAATAACCTTCAAGTGAAAGTGAAGTCATCTTAAATGCACCCAGCTTTTATTACTATTGACTTTGATATATTATATTTGCCTCGAATGCATAATATATTTACCCTATATAATATTTTGCATAATTACTTCAGCATTAGAAGTTTGCACTTTTCTTATTTAGTCCTTTGCTGCTTTTTTCAAAAGAAATAGTAGGTTGGTTGCATATTAATGAACTGAATGTAATTTTCTATTTTGTTCAAAAGAAAATCACCCTAATCATAGAAACCAGACCGAAGCATTGCTTTTAGTGCATTAAAGCAGTTAAATTCCACGAAATTATTTAGCAATTTGGAACATGTTTAGTTTATATAGAAAGGGTATATCTAGCAAGCTCATTTTATCTGCATAGAGTAAGTATTAAACACTGTAGTTTGAGTCATTCTTCCACAATTAGCTTATTGCCTAGAGGAGCAAGATCTGAATTACAGTATGTTATATATGAAGAGGTGCTTTAGGAGAGTCACTGCTATGCATTCTTCACAATGAAGTTCCTGAAAGCAATTCAATTTAGCAAGAAGTTGTTAAAACTAAATGGCATTAAAAAAAAGGAAACTATATTTTACCTTTTGAATTACTCAAAGCTAAGCTAAAGGTTTTGATCGCTTCCTGTTTCTTCAGGATCCCAGGACAGATCCATGATCTAGAAATATAGGGAGATGGGTTTGAGTTCCAGACCTCCAAGTTATAGTCTATCCATGGGTCTTGGGTTCCTCACCAAAACCGAGGATTTTTTTCAGCGATGCTACTATACAAATATGTGATAATCTCCTTCTTCTTGTTCACTAGCCTGGTATCAGTCTCATGTTGGTACTTACAAATGAACAGTTTCTTCGGACTGAACATAAAATGGAATGTAAACTGAAGGATTAATCAGAGGCCAGAAGCCACTCTTCTCCAAGTTAAGAAAGAAAACACAGGCTGGATATCAATGCATTTAGAGAATTCTTAGATTGCATTTTTTTCAAAATATAGGTGCTGAAGTAATCAATACACATATAAATGAACTTCACACCTGGAACTGACTAGCATATGTCAGCTATATAAAGATTTATTGTATTTATTGATAAGAAAATGCTTATTTTATCTCTAGATTTATTTTTATATTGTATGAGTATATAAAAATTAGTTTATATCTATGCTACAAATTTTAATTTACTTCATTTGGTTAGTAATCACTTTCTAAGATTACATCATATGTGTAATCTGGAGTTAAATTTCAAGATTCAGTGGAGATTTTGATCTGGCTCTGATAATCATAAACATTACTATTGGACCTAAATTATTTTTGCATTAAGTTTTACAAATAATAATCTAAAGAAAAACATTCTGATGCAAGAAAAAGATATATCTGCAGTGGTAGCATGGATCACCATATACCACTTATGAAAATATGTTCCTTTTTCTTTCTGATTCTGTAAAGATTAACTTTGTATCTGTTGTATATTCATACTGTTCATTGCTGGGACCATGTCTAGTTAATATAGTAAGACAGTGATTTGGAGATGACATTTTATTTTACCCCATTAACAAAACAACTGTAAGTGTTTTGTTCAAGTGGCTTATGTGAAATCTTGCTAAAATTCATAGAGATATTCACTTCATACTTTTTGCTCATTGAAGCTGAATGTTTTCAAGCATCTAAGAGAAAACATTGTATAAATATTCAGATAATTCAGTAAATCTTTGTTGAAAGAGAGGAGAGAAGAAAAGAGGGGAATAAAGGAAAAGGAAAGGAAGGAGAACAAAAGGGAAAGAAAGCAGATGGAAAGGATAGTTATCAAGAAGTAGTGATCTAGAGCAAAGAAAATTTTAAAATATGTAAGTCATTCCTATATTGTCAAAGTTTCTCCTAGAATTTGTCCAACTGGGAAAGAATATTTTATGAGATATTAAAAATTTATTTGTGTAGTTTTATTATATATTAGACAAAGTTTTCATCTGATGTCCTCTCATTCAGTCCTTGGCAAGTTTACATTCATTTTTTTTTCTGATACGTGACTGTCTTTTGAACCACCTGGTGCTATTTTCTAGTCTGAAACTGAGCTACTTTCTTTGCCTCAAATTTTTCATAGATCCTCACAATGAATAATGTCACAGCTGTGTGTACCTCTCTGCTCATATTGCTCTCTCTAAATTCCCTATTGCCTTATTATTTATATTTTCAATTTTATCTTTCTATTCTACTTAGAGTACACAGTTAATTCTTTACAACCTTATACATTAGACGAGCCTTTATTAGAAGACCCTTTTTAGTTGTGTGGTTCCACGTTTTCAGATAATTTTGTAATACTATACTTTTAACAGTCCCTTCTATACAATTAGAGATCACTCTAGTACTTTCTAGTACTGATCCCAATAGTACTTTCTAATAAAGATACATTTCCATGAAATTGATAACTTCAGATACATTTCCATGAAATTGATAAATTATTTTGAAATGAAATTTAATTAAGCATTGTTTCTTACTCAAATCAAAAAGAGATAAAATCCATGTTTATCATTCCATTTATATCATTCCAAATGTTATACATAACACATCAAGCTTTATAAAAGATTCTAAAATTCCAGTTAAATTTAACTAAGGAGAACAAAAATAACTTTTGCAAGATTTTCCTTTGCTTGTTGGCACTCATTTTCCTCTGCATTTTATTTTCATTCAGTAACTTCTGTGAAAAGCACTATTTAACCTAGATCAGTGAGGAGAAGAAATCAGAACTGCCTACAAACTCCTAAAACTTAGGGAAGACATTGTCTGTATCATTTAAATGATTGAGTTTCCATTAGGAACATTCCACTGATAATTCCTAATATATTGAGGAACTTGAACTACGAGATCTGGCAGACACAAGTTCAAACCTGCATCTTCTTCCTTTCAACTGTAGCCTATTACCCCTAATCACTCAGGCTCTTCAAGCTTCAGTTTTATTACTAAACGAGTGTTAAACAAGAAAATGAGTATCTTCAAGAACTTTAACTGATTATTATTTTGTTTTAAGACATATTCTGCTGAATATAAAGAAGAAATTAAGTATTCCATTATACATGCTTCCACAAGGAGGAAAAAGTGCTAAATTCATATAACCATTGACTTACATGTTCCTATAAAAAGAACTCATTCTTTCTAAAGTGCATATAATTCTCATTATATCTGTAGAATTATCAGTACAAATGAATTACCACACATACCTTGCTCTGTTTTCTAAGAAAAGCGGACATGAAGACTTAAGATCTGCAGACATGTATTTTTATACTTAGGTGGGATGGTCCAGTTCTTATTACAGTTAGTTTGACTCAATTAGAGAGTTGAATGATGGAAGTAGTAAGTGGGATATTTCATAAGATGTGATCAAAATAGACAGTGAATATTTAAATTTGAAAAAGTATTACAGTAGAACACCCATTACAATTAATCCTCCTCCAAAACCTCCCCCTTGACTTGATCCGATCATTCTTGCTCTTGGTGAAGCAGTTCTGGAGTCGTCTCCTGTGAGTGTCTTCTGAAAGTACTGCATGACAGAAAGTGTGGGAAGCACTGCTGCCCATTGCTGCCCAGTAGAAAGGCAGGCTGGTAAACACATCACAGCACATCCTCAGCCACCTTTCCCACTTCTCTGGCAGTGTGCTCTTACGAGTTTCCCTCATGTTGAAAAGGACCACAAATACTTAGAATCAGTTCAGTTACAAAGATGACCACAGCCATGCAGCTAAGATACCGATGAAACAGGACTTCCTGCTTTCCTTCCTAAATTGACAAGGATGATGGAATAGCTGTGTTTGAAGGGAGAGGGGCCATAATGGCAAGAGTCTTCCTTTCACAGAAAGGACTTAAAAACTTTTAAACATGTAATGCATTTTTCAAGCATTTGGCTTTTTATGTAGATTTACTTCTGGTAACACTCTAGCTTCAGTTGAATAAATACTAGCAGGAATCTAATTGCTCCCATGAGTGCAATATTTAATCCCATCACGACATACTGTCAATTGCAGTTCATAATATACCTAGATAGGATGACTACACTTGACAAACAACTTTGTTAGAAGCAGTTTTGTGTTTATCACATTCTTTTTTGTGAGGTTTTCAAGATGAGAACGGTTATAAGCTCGACTAACTCACAACCAGCAGAAAATTTATTGCATTCTTTTTTAGTAGTTGTAACTGGAACTTATCCCAGAGGGATGTACACTAAACAACAGATGTTAGCTGATTCTTTTTCTTTTCATTTTCCTTAGGCTAGAAACTTTTTGTATTTATCAATCGATAGTAACACATATGCTGAGTAATTACTACTCAGCGATTTCAAAGTATATACTATTTCATTAATTTATCTTGTTGAATTGTGTTATATTGGAAAACATGATTTTTGTATGGTTCTTATAATGTGGAGGCATAATTCTTACAATTTAGTTTAGAATAAAATAGCTTGTGACATTGGAAACAGCTAACAGAATATCAATTTTTTTCTCCTTTTGGATTACTTTCCTGATTTGAAATAACCATGCTCTTATTTCCTTATCTAAACATTTCCATTTGCTGTTTTCTATTAAAAATATTTCATGTAATCTTTTAGTTTTGTTTCCCCTCACATTTTTTGTTAGTGTGTATTAGTTGTACAGTTAATTAGTTTTAGTTTGGCAGAGTGGTACACTCAGAAAATATTCAAGCCATTTTCCTTTATTATATCTCTACCTTACCTTCTTCTCTAGTTTCTTATATTTTGGAGAGTTCAATGTGTATAATATATCTTGATTATACTCATACCCTTTATTATCTGATTTCGCCTCCTTTTCCTCTCCTGCTATAATATAAAAGAAATGAAAGTTTCTTTCCTACATTAGCAAGTGAACCAGAGTATTTATGCTTTGGCAACATGGTTTTTTTTTTTTCTTACCAAAGAATATTTTGAAATGAACATGGGGAGCTATACTTTTCTTTCAAAGAGTAAAACATTTGCATTATGGAACACTAAACTCTGTACAATAAGAAAAAAAGATTCTAAAACATTAAATTCCTTAAATATTTTGAAATGATGTCATATATCTGACACTGCTCTAATATATATCTGATATTTGATGCTGTTCTAACCTTCCATGTTAAAACTGGATTGTTACTGAAGTAAAAAAAAACACAAAACTACAATCCAAAACTCTCTCATATTTCACATTATTAGAATTTTATGCCACATTTATAAGAATGCTAATAAAACAACAGATAGATTCTTTTTGTTTGCCAACTATATATTTTAAAATGAGTTTATTTCAGAAAAATGTTCTTAATTTTGCAATGACATAAAACAAATATAATAAAAATTGTATGATATAATAAATATTATGCACTTGATTTTACTAAATATGTTTATCTTAGCATGTTTAAGACAGATTATATTTCTCTGAAATTTGATCAAAATTCATTTAATATGCATTTTTAGAATACAAATCATGAAATGTTTTCCTTGATGGAACTGAAAATACTTATAATAGTGATATACTTATAAAAGGAAATTCATTTTTAGAAATATAGAGTGTTAGAAATAAAATATTAGAGATTATATAATCATATACCATTTATGAAGTTAAATTTCTGAGAAGTAGAAACTATATACTTATTTGTATAGCATATGTTTACAAAACATAATGTCTATATTCCTTATGTGTAGTGGGGATACAAACATAATACTTCTTATTTCCTTTTTTCACTCCCTTTCCCTTTCCTTCTTTCCTCTTTCTTTGATCCCCTTGGGTTTCTCATATAGGAGAAACCACCTGATATTTAAGCTTATGTGTCTAAACTATTTCACTTAACATTATGGTCTCTATGCGCCTCCATTTTCTCTTGTGTGTAACTATCATATTTTTGTTCTCTGTTTATCTGTTGAGCATACAGTCTACTGCCAAATTTAGCTATTATGAGTTGCATTACCATAGATGGATATTCATGTACCACTGTGTCTTAGTAACTTTCTCACAACTGAGATTCAATACCTGCTACTCACAGTTTAAAAAATGGAAGAGTTTATATTGGCTTACAATTTGTAGAGGTTTCAGCTGGCCCCAAGGCAAGGTGGCACAGTAAAAGAGCAAAGTAGCGAAGAATCACAAGGCATGGCAGGGAGGCAGTGGAGACTAATCAAAGGTGGAAGAAAGGAGACAGACCTTCCCAGTCCACACCTCCAGGGACCACTTCCTCTGACCAGGCTTCCTCCCCCAGCATCATTTTTAGCTATAAACTTATCCCTAGACTAATCCATGAAGCTTTGAAAGAAACATCTAGATTTAAACTGCGATGTACTGTATGTAGTATGATGTATTTTAACTGTTTTAGGAAAATAGCTAAAAGAATAGCTGGAATAAAAGAAGAATAACTAGAATTTCTAGTTTTAGTTTTTGAGAAATCTCCACACTGATTCTATAGTGGTTGTACTCTTAAGTTCCTGCCAACAGTGTAGAAGTTTCCTTTATTCTTTCAGTCTTGCCAACATTTGTTATCATATGATTTTTTAATGATGGCTGCTCTTTCTGGGTAAGATGAAAATACCTTCACTGTGGCTTAATATTTTGACTTGAAAGAAGGAGACATTGAGTTATAAAGTAATTCATTTTAAGATCAGGGATATAGCTCAGTGTCATATCACCTGCCCTGCAAGCGCAAGGTCAAGAGTTTGATAACTGGTACAAAAAAAGAAGTAATACAATTTATAATAAGGAGAATTTCACATATTCTACCTGTTTTGGAAGTTCAGTTAATTCTGAAAGGTCTCCATGTAAACACATTTAGTTTAAGTTAATGTGCTTTAGCTCATGTTTTAATGTTTATAAACTTTCGAGTTTAGATTATCTTAAAAGCATTTTACAATCCTTCATTGAGAACATACCATGGATTTTTATTGTTTGTTTTTGTCTTGGTTGTGTTTTATTTTTTTGTATTAAAATCTGTATCATTTCCTCGAAAACATCTAAAATATATTCCAAGTATTTTCAGGATTAAGTCTCTTTCGTAAAACTTCAAATAGTATCAGTGATGTTTTTGATTAGAGTTTTTTGACAGTTCTGAAGGTTGTATTTTTCCAATACTGCAACAAAGGGACACTCAAATTTAGATGACACACACACACACACACACAGAGTTTTTCTTGTTTAGCTAGTATATATAAATTCTCTTGCAGTATCTTTTTGATAAAATAAATTGGAATTAAATCCTCAATTAGACTTATCCTAAGAACAGAAGTATGAGGAGTAAAAACAAAAGATGTGCTCAAGAAATTTTTTTCCCTGGGAAGCAGTATCTTCCTGAATAAGCAAAAACTCAAACATGTGTGAAAGGGGAACAGTCAAAAATCGGTCACTAGTGTAGCCATGTAGATCCTTACAGTGAGAAAGAAACACATACAAATGAGTAATATGCACAATTTCAATTTGAAATTTCCTATGATCGTTGGGAAACTTAGCATTTCTCAACCATTTCAGGAAAAGTCAGCAGTCTTCTGAGGCAAACTGCTACTGGGAAAAGCCCCACCAAAATATGTAATAAGAGATAGAATCGCTGCAAAGGCCGGATGTCGTCCCCAAACAGCGCCCAGGTTAATATCTCAAGCAGCTGTCCTGATCTCTGCGGTCTAAGCTTTTAACTAACTTTAATTAAATGGAACCTTTGGTGTGCAAGGGTACATATGCCTGGGATATGAATAAAAGAAACAAACGGCAGAGCCTGGCATATGGTTGCACACACATGCATCATTGGATTTCTTATTTTTTCCAAGTATATTTTAACATTCATGAGAGGTAAAAGAGATGAGAGCTGAAATAGAATTGTCTCCCTGGACTTCAACTTTTTGCCTACTATTCCTACAATCACAGCTAGGATTAAAAAACAGTATAAGTCTTAATTGTCAGATGCACAATCTGCAATGTTTAAATGGACCCTGTGGATTTGGGTCCAAAACCAAACCAATCGGTTGCAAGCGATTTTTCTCTTCCGTTAGATGTTCTCCTGCAATATTTGCATAAATGTAACCGTGCTGTCCGTCTTTTAACTTTCACTCAATTAATTATGCTTCCAGCCCCCTGCTGATGGACAAAAATGAGACTTCATCTGCAAATAGCTTCAGCAGTTTACAGCTTATTAAATGCCAAAATCTAGTTAAGACAGTTTGAGAATTCTCATGTCAGGCATTTCAACATGCCATTTTTAACACAAAATTCTTATTAAAAAAAAATGAACCCACTTCTCCATGTTAGGGGGAAAAATCACCAGTATAAAGTAATGAACGGAATAGAATTTTATACAAATTGTGTACTTAGCATATGTGGCTTACTCTGAGCACACTTAATTGGTTTGCCTAATAATGAAACAGCTATGAGAGACTACCAAATTGATAGGAAAATGGTCTCTATGAATTACAAAAAGCTTTCATCTATGGAAGCAGCTTTCATAATTTATATAAAAGTCTGGGCATAATCTGAAAAAAGAAATGAATAGGAGTTATACACTCAAATATTCTTTTAAAAATAACTTTACTTGTGCTTCATGTGACAGGTTTTACATATTGCATCAAACATCTGGAGTAATCATGATCCAGTATTCTTTATACCATGTGGGGTTAGTTTCACATTAAAACTACAGAAAAAAAAGAACAATGTATCTGTAAAACTGAACGAATAACTAAAATATACAACAGTTTGCATTCTGCTTGGTAAAGAACAGCAATAATTCCATAATTCATTGTAACGTCTTGACATTCTAGCATCTCCATGCTCTATAAAATGAGATCAAATAAAAATTTTTGTAAAGACATTTTCTATATCGTCATCATATATTCAGCATAAAACATTTTGCTTTTATGGACACTACATTTAGCATATTTTATAATGATACTTTATAAAATGTCTGATTATATTTTCTAAGTTTGAGGAGGGGATAAAGCATTACCTTTTTTCATTGAAGGAAGTATTTCCACTGAAAGAAAAATTTAGTTAAAATATTTGTACTTACCTCAACATTAAGAATACTTTAGTTGTCACAGGAAAGTCAAGTTCTGTTCTTAAGGCAATTGCCAATCAGTCTGAAGTATAAAGTTGTTAGTTTTTTTCTTTCATCTTATTCCACATCAAATGGTACTCCACTGTTTTGGATTTTATTGACAAATTATGTCATGTTTATGTTCTTTTCTTATAAACTACCATGATGGAGCTGAATGTGACATGATGATTTATGACAGAAATGTCAGAGATTATTTTAAAAGCAATTTCTGTCTGATCATATACCTATTAACAGCTTTCATAACAAATTCTCAAATTATAGTTGGCATTTTATCAAAGGATGATATCTTATTCCTTATTTTTTAAAATCTGGAATGCAATAAAACCATGTTATTTACCCTTAATGGCTATTGGGGAGACAATAACTACCAATTTTTGACACAAAATGTTATCATATATTATACCAAAGATGTAGTATATGTCTGCTTTCCAGATCTTTTAATAGAGTATAAAAAATCTGGTATTTTCTTCATGCTTTAATGAACATTGATGAGGTTTTATATATGTTTATTAATAGTAACCAAAGGTGTAGATTTCAGGAGTAGATAAAACTGAGATGATATCATGGTGTAAATGTCTGTGTTTCCTCCCAATTCATACGTTGGAATCTACCCCGCTATGTGACACAATGAAGATGGAGGATCTTTAAGAGGAAGATTTTATCACGTGAGGTCTGGCCTCAGGAGTGAAGTTAGGGTGCCTATTTAAGAGTCCTGCAGGAATTAGTTTTCTCCTGTATGTAAAGAAGACATCGTCAGTGAGGAAAAGGACCTTCACCCAACAGGGACTGTACGAGCACCTAGATCTAGGACTTCTCAGCTTCCCAGACCTATGAGATATAAACCTCTATTGTTTAGAAATTACCCAGTCTAAAGCATTTTTATAGCATTCTGAACAAACTGTGACACATGATTTTGCTAACATAGAATAAGGAAATATTTAACATAGATGAAGCTTTAAACTGAATATAAACTTGGTAAAGCTACATAAATTATGTTGTATACCTGGTGAAGCAACTCTATGCTAAGTGGAATTTTTTTTTCCTGTGGATAATTTGTATGCCTGCCAGTTGGAGAGAAAAAAGACCCATCTTTTGTTATCTCTTGGTTTAAAAAATACAAAGATTCTTTACTTTCTCGTTCCTCAATAAGAGGAATCTGAGATGAAGATATGTTCTTGAGATACTTTATGGAGATTCAAAATTTAGGTGAGGAATGTAGAGCAACTATAACTATATGTAAAGCTGATTGAATGTTACTATTTTGTCTGTCATAACTAGATCGTGTTAGTGCCATGCAGAGGGTCATGGAGACACAACGCCAGCACCACAGTGCAGCAGGAATCATTAACGGGTGAGAGAATACTTTGAGCACAGAAGTAGCAGAACATGTGTATTCTTGTAAACTTTCATTGTTCCACAGCATAAGCTGGGCATGAGTTTTTTCACATGTGAAGCTTCTGTCAATGGGCCACACATGGAATGTAAAATGGGAGGAGGGGATCTTGGCAAAAGAACTAGACCCTCCATTATCCACACTCCTTGCTTTCATATTTGTAACTTGCCTTAGGAAGTACTTGGGTATAGAAATGGATCATTAATGGGATCCCCATATTAGAGAACAATACTAAAGATTATGAATAGTCAGAGCTCTTAATTTAGTTACCAGGAATGATGATACCACCAAAAGCCTTTTCTTTCTAGATTGACTTTGTTTACCTGAAAAAAGTTCTACTAACAAATCAAAGCAGGGAAAGGAAAATTCTGCCTGTGGCCACTCAGTCTTGTCTGTAATCAGATAGAAAATTGTTTTTGGTGTTTCAGTTACTCTAGCCATTTTGAGCTCTCCTGCCTATCCAACAACTGCACATTATCAATTATTTTAAGTGTTAAAAAAATGATTGTTTTTTTTCTCATATTCTTCCAGCTAACAATCTGTTTTCAATTTCTTTTAAAACCAAACTACTCTGAAGCATTCATTCCACTCACTGTGACTAAGTCATCATTTTCTCTGTACTGGGACTCCAGGTTAAATCTGGGTTTTGATTCATCACTCCACTGAAATATTTCTATTAAGACTGCCAGTCACTTCTGTCATTAAATTCATTACACAGGCATCAACATCTTTTGTACAACTCACTCATCTTTTGGATAGCAACACACCTCATTCTCCAAATTTTCCACATTCTTGATTGTTGTCTGAGTTACTTTTCTTGTTGCTGAGACACAATTCCCTACATCCACAATTAAAAACGGGGCTCACAATTTGTAGAAGTTTCAGTCCACAGTTAGCTGGTTCCAAGGAAGTACTGCTAGACACAGCAGCATGGTAGGAAGAGAAATTGCTTTTGGCATGGCTGAAGGAAAACAGAGATGAGAGAGGAGCCTGGGAGGGAGGGAAATCCTTCCAGGCCGAGCCTCAGTGGCCACCTCTTCTAACCTCTTAATAGCAAGTCAGCTGAAACTGGCTTAATCCAATCACCTTCTAAAAGCCTCACCTTTGGGTGCAGGAGACTGCGGGGAACTAGACAAAAACTATAACAACGTGCGGTTACATGAACCATTTCTCCGCAGCCTCATTGTCTCTTGTCTGGCCAGTGCATGCTAGAGATCGGCAAGACTTAATTACATGTAATCCACATTTTTCTCTCTTCTAGACCCTTTAGGCAATTTCATTAATGGCGCTGGCTTCAATTACTGTTGATAGGTTCACGACTTTCACAGCTATATCTCCATCCCACAGATCTCCTCTGAATTCCAGAAATGTGTACTCTCTTCCTAATGAATATTTCTACTTAGATTCGTCAAGCACTTTAAGTTAAACAAACACAAGGTAAAAACGATAACCTTCATGCCAACGCTGGTTTTCTTATGCTCTCCAAAACAGATTTTACAAAATATCCAGCTTGAATTCACTCCTAGCATATACTTCTCTCACTGCAGTATCCAATTTCTTACAAACTTCTGCTAATTTATCATTTAAATACTTTCTAAATGTATGTATATTTCTATGTTGTCACATTTCTTATTATATCCATCACTTTGGCTTTAACTATCTAACTAATTACTAACAATATTTGCTTAGGCAGTTTCCTGATCCTGGCACTTTCTCCTTTTATGTAAATACCTCTATGGCATCTGAACTTATTTTTTTTTCAAAATAAACTTTTATCATTAAACTCACACACATTAAAGTCTTTAAAAAACTTCTTAGTCTTCATGAAGTTGATTCCTTGACATAATGGAAGAAGACTTTTGTGATCCTAAATAAGGCTTATATCTTCAGTCTTCTTTGATTCCACTTTATCTGTCCTTGCCCTGGAGGCCCTTCTATTCTCCAGAATTATGTATGGTGACCATTCCCCACCCCTAAAACCAACCCTGGGATCTTCTCTTGTATCACAAGCAAAGGAAGTGCTAATAACTGGTTTTCAGATCGATCTTTTAGTTTTATGGATACCTGATGATTTCACGTTTGAGTTAGTCTTCATTGTAACATAAAATGAAGAAATCTATAGACAGATATGGGATACAAGATACATAAAGATCTGAATGAGACTTCCTTGCACAGAGTAAGCCCTTTTTTTTATTTTCTTGGCAATTTATCCAGTTAAGAGACTGGCAATGCTGGATGTGGTGGCACATGCCAGTAATCCCAGTACTCTGGGAGGCTGAGGCAAGAGATTGCCAATTCTAGCCAACGGGCAACTTAACAATTTTGTAAAATCCTGTCTCAAATAATAAATAAATACATGTATAGATAAAAACTTAAAAGTTAGGTACCTAAACCAATATTGAAAAATAAAAAAACAAAGAGAGTAACTGGTAATAATTAATGAGATGCAGCTAATCTGTTTATTCCTGTCATCTTTATTAAAAAAGGCTTTATCTAATATAATTCCTTAATATTTAATCTGCCATATAATCTTCACTGATTTAAGCTTTAAGGGAAGGGTGACCATGTCTGTTTCAGCTCACTATTGTATCCCACAGGGACCCCTAACCTCTAACACTCTTTGTAATGTAAGAGTTAGTAAGTGCAGAAAGCAAGAGTTGGGAAGTACTAAGTATAAGAGGGCAGAGCCCACATTGTGATATCAAATACATTGATGCATGCTTTAATATGAGGGTTAATAGCATATTCCTGGAGAAACTCATATTAGGTTAAAGCCTAAGGTTTGATTGGTAGTTGGACAAATTAAGAATATCTCATTTCAGCCTGGAGGTAGAGTTCAGTGGTAGAGTTCTTACCTAGCATACACAAGATTTGTGTTTAGTCCCCAGTGTATGAAAAAGAAAATGCATTTCAAGTAAAGAAAATGTCTTTTAAAATTTGATATTGGAACAGAGGAAGAGGAAAGCATGTCACAGTAACAGAATGAACAAAAAACAGGATGGTTGGAAATAGTTAATGAGAGCACAAGTTAGGAAGAGACAATTAGAGATAAATGGTCCTCAAGTCAGAAATGATTAATGGCCCCATTAAAGATATTGCCAAATAAATTAGTTAATGGAAGTCCCTAAAGGAAGGTGACAAACACTTTTCTTCCAATCAACTTTCACCCTAATTCTTAGCCCTATTCCTACCTATTTACAGGTAAAATCCTCTGCAATATTTTAGAATCTCAATTTCATGTTTATTATTTGTATTTGATAACTGAGGTAAGTTAATATGCATGTGTCTGCAAACCTCTATGATATAATATGGCAAAAATTAGTTTGTAATACTCTGAAAGACAAACTGATATCGCTATTGGATGGAGCACTATCTTCCACACCATTTTTCAGGAAACTAAGATCTTTCATGTAGTTTTCAAAGCTTTAGGCAAAACATGTACACGTATGTTGCCTTCATTTTTTGGCTACGTCCTGAACACCTAATGCAAGAGGACTGGGAAATAGCTGTGGTTCAGAAAGATTAGAAATGCACTGATGTTGGAGAGTTAGCAATCTCTGCCTAATTTATCACAAATATCCATGTAAATTTTACTCTCCACAAACCGAAAACTCCTTTCACCAAAGGACCCTGTAAAATCCCACTGAGTTGGTGAATAAAGTTCATCGCACCTTGCTTTGTTCCCAGTCTGTCTGTCTGACCTGAATACAGTTCTCTTGACCTGGACTAAGAGACCTGTTATATGCAGCCGTCCTGCTATTTCCAGCCCACACCGCAGTCTCCTTTCCGGTCCTCAATGTGCACTTGTGATACAGGGACAACAAAATGCAATTAAGACTTTTATTTGGAGAAAGAAAAACTGTAGACCCAAAGAAGTCACTGTCAGCAACAATAAAGTGCTGCTGGGCAAGGTTTGCAAAACACCTTCCCTACCAGGGGAAATTTCTTTGATTACCTCTCTATGCTTCTAATAATTTTCAGAGGGTCACAGACCCATGAATCATGCATGTAGAAAACCTGCTTACTTGCCCTAAACACCCCTTTTGAATTGTTATATAAGGAAAACAAAATAAACTTCAACTGTGTCTGAGGCAAACATGTTGTGGGTCTCTGTGGGAGACAGGATTTCTTAAACTAATCATACACATAGCAAAAGTGATGTCAGTTTGTGACTAAAGCCACTTGGTAAAGAAAAAAAGAAATATTCCCTATATGGGGCAGAGCAGCATCTCAGAAAGAAACTGGAACAAATTCAGTTCACCAGTTTACAATAGATAATGTGGGAATGATAAGACAAAATTTAATTTATTCAAGAATTACTATGTGATTTTTAAAGAGAAATCAAATTACTCTTTATAACTAAATGCTTTCTCTCTCTCTTAAGAATCTAACATCAGTTAATAAAAGTTATAAGCACTGGTTTATTGAGGGGAAACAAGGAATGTAGGTCCTGAAATGTATAACAATCTCAAGTTGAAATCAAAATTTATCACTTTGTGCACTTTTGAATTGGTAATCAGGATATTAGAATACTAATAAGGGCATTTGAAGAAAACAAAATGTTCTCACAAAATCAAATTGTGAAATTGCCAAGTGCTATAATCTTGTGTAGATTACTATACTTTTTCTTGAATTATTAGCACAAGGGCTCTCATTTCTTGTGTATATTGCTGTAGAAGACTTTTGCCACAGTAATTCTGGGAAAGTAAAATACTAAAATAAAAATCCATTATAAAGTACTTGTTATGATGAGACTAAAAAAAGACAAAATTATCATGATATTTTCTTTACTTTTCTTTACTTGACATTTTCTTTACTTGAAATGCATTTTGTCTTTTTTCCCCTTTTTCCCACTTTTCAGACGTTCATTTCCTCATTGCTATACATTGATGCAACAGCTTGTTCTCTCTGATCTTTGGGAGGACATGTGTCCTATTGAACACCCCACTTTCTCCACTGTTTTCCTTTCTCTTTCTCAAACTACCTGCTGTCTGTCTGTCTTCTTTACTCTATCTCTTCATTTATGGCAAAATACTAAAATTTACAAATGGGCAGTATTGGTTCTGAATGACTATTCACATAGTAAAGTCTTCTTCTATCTTATATAGCTTTATATGAAACCCTTGTGTGCCATAGTGGGTTTTTCTAAAGGTACTGCACATTATTAATTCACAAGAATAAGAGTAAATACCGAAAGACTATTTTAAGGCACTATATGTTTCTCCTATACATAGGTGTTCATTAATGAATTTAATATTATCTGAGCCTCCCTCCCTTTAGCAATGTATGCTTTCATAACCCCATGCTCTCTTCTCTTCAGAGACTTGGATTTATGTTTACCCTAAATGGAAGTCATCTGCAATGATTATTATATATGACATTCAAAAAGTTTTCAACACAACCCAAGTTCATTGTGATGGTGTCTTCCAGTCCTAAATGCCACCCATTAGTCAGTAGTACCTACTGATGTCATCCTCTAATGCATGACTTATCTCATTTCATTGTTAATTTTCTAACTCACCCATTGTACCACTAAACTTTTTAAGTTTACTGAGGGCATAAGAGTATTTATATACTTTCCTTAGCTTGGTGTTATGGATTGAAAACTGGTGGTCAATTTGACACCAGCTGTATTACATCAGCGTGGATGTTCCACCTGAGGGAAGTTGCCAACCGAAATGGAGACGTGGAGAAGGAGAAGCTATTCACGTTGGTTGCATTAAGGTGTTGAGGCGTTGTGGGTTCTCATATGAGTTGCTGTTTCAGCCGTTGATTCTCCTGGAGGAGCTCTGGTCCTCACATTGACCATTGCTTTTTGACTCCGGAGAGGAAGACGTGTGCCACTTGGTCTCCAGGATGAACTCACCACACTGGTTTCCTGGCATGTACCCGACTGTGCTCATTCATCATAGGAGGAGCTCAGGGCCTCTGTGTCACTGAGGATGGCTGTGGTGCTTTCCAGGACAGCCCTGATCTTTGTTGTGAGTGTGACTTCTTGTCTCCATCGTAGAACCCTCAACCTGGCAGCACAGCTCCTTCATCCCGCTGGCATAGACTTTCTGGCTTCCACCGCTGACCTTTGGGCCTTCCCAGCACAGGTCCGTAAAAGAGACTGGCGTGAGTCCTTCTTGTGGGCTCTGGACCTCCAGTTGGACTTGTGGGAAGCATTGTCGTGAGCACTGGGTCTTCATCTAGACTCATGCAGGACATTGCTGTGGGATTCAGGCCCTTGGCTGAATATTCTATGTCTTTAGTGATGTGGATAGATTTCCTGCAGTTTCTTGTGTTAAGCTTAGATGACATCATAAAAATAATATTCCAGTTGTTCTCTGCATAGCCCATGACTACAACACTTGGTAATAGTTTTTTAAAAATCTGTGAAAAAATGAATGAATGGATGGATAGACAGACAGAAGAATTTAAGAGTAAAAGTGAAGCATGTTGATATGTAAGTTACTTTTACGGGCTTTTTATTTTTTTTTTTTTGTACCAGGGATTGAACTCACAACCTAGCACTTGCCAGACAAGTGCTTACACCACTCAGCTAAATCTGTGGCCTATTTAATAATAAGTTACTTTTAATAATATAGCTGGAGCCAACATGCAAATCTGTGAAAGGTGAAAAATCAATTAGAGCTGACATGCAAATTATAATATTTGATCAATTAAAGGCAGAAAACCTTAAAGTGAAATACTCCAAAGAATACTTTAGCTGACATCATCTATTTTCATTCTGAAATTAACAATGCAGCTTTAACATTATTATTCTTTGATAAAATATGTTCCACCTATCATAAAATCACATTTTGGCTTTTTATTTCTAGTGGCACAATACAGATTCGCCTTAGTGCAATTTTAGTAAACTCATGGTTCTTGTAATCATTGTTGAATCCACTGAATTGTGCCTCTTTGGGGCATAAACATAAGTCTCAAAATTGAGGTATACCTTCAACCTTGATTTATGGATTTAAAACAAGTTACATGTTACATACTCTGTCTCAAATCATATCATACGTCATATAGCTTCATAAGATATTTGTCTGTTCTAACAATAGCTAATTTTTAAGAGCAATTTGGTCATGTATTAGATAACCAAGTGCCACTAAAACTAGTTAATTTCAAGGTGATTAGCTTTTTACTTCACACTGTGAAATAAATTTGGATGCTCTGTTTGTAAGCTATAACCCAATGATTACTTCTAGCAAGGACAAGACAGAAAAAGCAACCCAAATAGAAATAAGTACCTATTGTTAACTATGCACTTCCCTTTGACCTAATAGACTCAGTCAACTAAAGACTACCTTTGCTAGAATATATCAGGAACTCTATCTACACTTCTCGGTGTTCGAGAACTCAACATTGAGCCACTCCATCTTTGGTGAGGGAATGTCTGTGGTTGTTAGACTGTGGTTGTTAATTACCCTGTCCACTTGAGCAAAACCTCCATATGAATTAGCTTTTTCTTTTTCCTCTTCTCTTTTCTTCTCCTCCAGCTTCCTTCCCCTCTTCCTCCTCCTCATTTTTCTCCCTCTTCCTCTTGCCCTTCCCTTTGCCCTATTTCTCTTCCTCTTCCTTCTCTTCCTCCTCTTCCCACTCCCCTTCTTTCTCTCCCTCTCCCTCTTCTTGTTCTTGCTGTTCTTGTTGCTGTTGTTCCTTTTTTCTCTTTCTCCTGCTCTCTTCTTCTTCCTCTTCCTCTTCCTCCTCCTCCTTCTTCTCCTTCTCCTTCTCCTCCTTCTCCTCCTCCTTCTCCTCCTTCTCCTCCTCCTTCTCCTCCTTCTCCACTTCTTCTTCTTCTTCTTCTTCTTCTTCTTCTTCTTCTTCTTCTTCTTCTTCTTCTTCTTCTTCTTCTTCTTTCTCCTTCTTCTCCTCCTCCTCCTCATTCTCCTCTCCCTCCTCCTCCTTCTTCTTCATCCTCCTCTTCCTCTTCATTCTCCTCTTTCTCTTCCTTCTCTTCCTCTTCTTTCTCCTCTTCCTCCTCCTCTTCTCTTCTTCTCCTCTTTTTGCTTCATTATTAACAGGGTCTGACATGTAACAAGAATTCAATAAATATTTGCTGAATCATTGCATTAAATCTTTTATACATAGAGTTTTTAGGAACCCATTTTTGGTACCACCAGGCTTATAAAAATGCAAAGAAAAATCTTTTAGGATGGTTTCTTATGACCATGTGATTATTTAAAAAATATAACCTGTGCTTAAATGTCTTTCTGTGAGAATTTACAGCAGAAATAAATATTCTTAGAAACTTTGGCCAGTCCTAAGTATACATACATGTACAATTTATTAGTCCATCTCCCTTATCATCAATGAATGTCAAATATTTGTCACTATTGGTGAAAATGTATATATCTTTACCACATTCCATCTTTTTAAATAACCTAATAATAATTTATACTACTGGAAGTTTTCCTCATTTGAAGATTTCTACTCTACCAATTTTATGAACTTCCAGCAGATGGTGCCCTCTTGTTCAGAGACATTTCTAAACCTGTCTCAAATCCTGTACTTTTTTTTTCCTTTTTGTTTTATTGGCAAAGATAAATTATCTGTCAGAAATGCTGAATTCCCTGCTCTTACACACCAAAGATAATACTTCTGAAAAACTAGTTAAAATTATCTTCTCTGGTTTGCTGAAAGAAAAGTGCTTGTCAGAGCCCACTTGGAATTGGGTAATTGAGGTGGCTTTAAAAACCACATCTGTGACAGTTAATGGATGCTGAGATTTCTTGTAGTGGTGAGTGAATTACAGACTGGCCAGGAATAAATGTAAAAGCAAACAAAACCTCACTTGATTTCAATAATAATTTAATATATAGAAAAATAATTCTAGATTGGGAAACACAAAGCTTCAAGCACTATGTTGGGGGTTCACGGCTGTCTTCCCAGTTTTAAACTTGAGTTTGCATGCAAGGCAGAGTTCTGGCAGAGCAGATATGTGACTTTGAGTAAGGTCTGTGCGTTCATCCTCCAGACAAAAAAGCTCCGGCATTTGACTCCTTACTGCACCCTCCCCACTACCTCAAAGTAAAATTCAACTCAATGTTTCATAATAAAAGATTTTTATTTTTACTTTTCTCACATTAAAATTTTAAAATTTATATGATACCTCATACATTGTAACATTTTAGCTGAGATCAAGTTGTAATTCACTTTTTCAATTTCATTATCTTTCTATAGGTTTGTAGTATTGCACTGAATTGAACCTATCATTCCTTTAAAAGATTTTCTTTACCTAAAAATATTGAATTACAATTAAAAATTCATTTAAAAATATTCTTTCAGTTGGAGTGGTAGTGCATGCCAGCATTCTCAGCATTTAGGAGGCCAAAACAGGAGAATTGCTGTGGATTTGAGGTCAACCTGGACTACATAGTAAGACCCTGTCTCAAAAAAGACAAAGAACAAACAAATAAATCAATAAAAATGTGCTTTCTCTCAATTCCTTCATGTTTTTAGTTATATTTAAGATGTTTTTTTCAGTAACAGTAAAAATAAGAAATGTATGGAAAATTCCCAAATATTTTCATATGCTGATATGGTATATTATTTTTAAGTAAAGTCAAGTGTTTTCTACCACATATAGCTAAATGATCCATTTTTTTCTGTATTGAATTGAACAATAGATGGGTACATTGGTTAATCAGAGATCAAATATGTCATAATGAAATAGCAGATAATGAAGAGACAGAAGCAGTATATCATATTTGTGATTAGTAAAAAATTAGAAAATGTAGCATAATAAGAAAAGGGAACATGAAAGTATTTTCTGAGGTTTAATAACCCCAAATATATCAATTTTTTAAATAAATATTGATATTTGATAAATATTTTATAAAGTACAAACCTAATATATCTTTCCTTATTAAAAATTACTCATTGCCTTTCTGACAAAATCCAAACTCCTTAATATGAAATAGAAGCATATGACAGTGTTAAGTCTGAATTCTCTTTTGTCTCTTACCATAGACCACCTCTTCATCTCCTGTTACACTGAATTTTTTGAATTATGTTCCTTTTTTCCTCTTCACCTTTTCCACAGTCATCAATTTTTATATGTTCTTCGTTTTTTTAACTTTTTTTACCATTTATCTTAGTTAAGATTTCTAGAAGGAGATCCTGAGATGAGATTTCACAGTAACACAGTGGGAGAATGAAAATAAGATATGCCAACAAGTGAAGTTTGTGCTATCAACCCAGCAAATGCATGGGGCGAGTAGAATTTAAACCCATAGGAATTCTTGCAACATGCAAAATGAGCACCAAAGTTATTCCACAGATCATCGGCAAACAATACGGCCAAGATATTTATTCACTGACTCCCAGAAGTCACAGTGCAGATAATCATTCATTTATTTTTAAAAGTTTGTTTGCCTTAATTATCTCTATCATGCCAGTAATATTTGTTGTCAGATTCTTATTTGACTTTTGCCCATTTCACCTTGAGGTTAAAAACTCAGAATTCTGAAAAATAATGAAAAATATAATCCTATAATGTGGATCTGAAAATGAAAATAGATACTTCTAACTCTATATATCTTAACCAGAAATGTGTTAGAGGGATATTTGCAAAGAATATTATGAAACTCTACATATTCAGTCTTATCCTGTAAGTCATTTTTGAAGCAGCTCCGGAAAATTAATTTGAGAACAAAGTAAGCAATTTCAGCAAAGCTTCTGTTCAAGTTTCTATTTTGTTCATTTTGTGTTCTGAATGAGAATTGAAGAAAACCACAACTTTAGTTTTCAGTTGCTTTTTTACTGCTATAATGTCAAATCATATATAGTATATCACAGTAAAACAAACGTGTTAACCTTATAGGGTTTCTTTGAGAGTTAATGATGATGTTTCTCATTATTTGTTTCTGCAACAAAGCATTATAACAACATTGGAAAAAATAAACTTTGTAAAGCATTTTATTACCTATTTATCTTAAACAAAAGTTTCATCATATTTCAATGTGGTGCAATATTGTAGTACAAAATTATGCAAACTAAAAGGCATTTCCACCTGCAGAAACTGATTGCTGTTACTGAATCTGAGGAATTAAAGCAGATGAAGGGAGTCATCTGTGTTGTATTGCACCAATATGTTTTGAAAACACAACCCAGTGCTGTCAATATCTCAGTGATTACCAAATATTTATTTTCTTTATGTGCAGATCTGCTGGCCATATTTACCACAAGCAAGATATCAACAATAATAAAGGGGAAAATAAAAATCTAAATGCAAGTGATACATACACAAAAAGATACAATACTTTATGTCATTCTCCACACTGAAATCTGAAAATAATTTTTGAAACATATAAATACAAACTTGATTTCTGAAGAATATAATCAAGAGTACAAGACCCAAATATCAAGTGCAAGCCATTCTGTGTGATATTTTGCTAATGTAGACTATGATCATTACACTTATAACTCTGGATTTCAGTACTTAGATGGTTTAAGTCCTTGCTTCTCCAGAAACACTGCCTGGTCCACAAAATGTGAAAAATGTCCTCTTTCAAATTACTTGAGGTGCTCTTCACAGCACTGTACCCCTCCAGAACAATCAGTGCATGCACTCAAGGCCACAAAGCTCTAGATCACTCAGGTGCTTGCTGGAAAGACCCTGAGAGTGCTTAGGGAAGCTCTTAAATGGGAGTAGCTGGAAACAATGGGCGAAGGGAAAAGAAGATGTAGACAGATTTAAGGTGTGTTATGCACGTGAGCCAACTTGCAGAGATGGATATAATCATTATATACTGCAAACATGTACTAATTAGGAACAAAAATTTTAAAAAGAAATGTATTCTAAAGGGAAAGAAAGAAGGAAGGCAGGGAAGAAGAAACAAAAAAGGAAGCAAGGAAGGAAGGAAGGAAGGAAGGAAGGAAGGAAGGAAGGAAGGAAGGAAGGAAGGAAGGAAGGAAGGAAAGGTCATTTTTTGGTCTAAATAGATGTTCTTTTGTCAGGTGTGATGAAGTTAGATGGCGGTGAAAAACCTTAAATGAGTCCTCAGATGAACAAGGTAAGAGTTTCACCTTCAGCTCACGCTTCTCTCTTAAAAGGATAGTCACTGATGGTGTCAGTTTTGGGAATCCATTTTTCTGAATACCTAGGATGCTTTCAACTCATGATCATGTTCTTTTCTCTTACCTTTCTGCTGATTCCAATTTCTGCATCAGAAATGCACTATCTGAATAGGCCTTTTATATTCTGTCATCAGGCTTATTTTTTTCTCATAATTGTTACATCTTTGGTTTTTACTTGGCTTCAATTTTGGCAGTGTCCTTGAAGTGCAGCTGTGTGTCCATGGAGCCCTGTGTCCCCGCACTGTCTTAAAAAAAATATGACATAAGCACTTTTACAATGTACTACGTATCTTCTATTCAGGGTTTAATGTTTCTTTCTCTCTTCTCATATTGCTTTATGTGAATTGGTCATTTCTTTTGTGTCTTTCGCGACTTTATTTCCTTGGTTTGTGTTTTTCAGTCTACCTTTATATTTTCTCTTATTTAAGGGAGATTATGATTTCTGAAATATTCATTG
The DNA here is from genome assembly GCA_004027455.1 of Hydrochoerus hydrochaeris. NCBI lineage: Eukaryota > Metazoa > Chordata > Mammalia > Rodentia > Hydrochaeridae > Hydrochoerus > Hydrochoerus hydrochaeris. The sequence goes on along the minus strand of PVLA01000034.1, from coordinate 649,089 downwards.
TGATCACTGAAGTAAACGTTGAACCCTACCTTAAGGATTATATTTACTTTGATTTTTTTCAGCATTATTCCATATTAATGGAATTTCACACAGGAAATATTTGTTCCTCTCATTTTAATCTGATTTGGTAATAAATTTTATACCCAGGCAAAGAGGATTAGATGTGTGTGTAGTGTTCGGGTTCTTTCCTCATTTTTTGGTCTACAAAGATGTTCTTTTCTCAGGTGTGATGAAGTTAGATGGCTGTGAAAAACCTCAAATGAGTCCTCAGGTGAACAAGGTAAGAGTTCCACCTTCAGCACACGCTTCTCTCTTAAAAGGATAGTTGTTAATTGCTATTAAGAACCAATTAGCAGTAATTATAAACTATACCAGAAGCAATAACTATTAATATTGACTTTACTTAATAGCTAGGAAAACTAGGTGATATCATCATAATTTTTAGTATTGAAGTGCTGTAGATGAGAAGCCTAAAGATGGACTTACTTTGACCTGTTCACGGATTAAACCTTTATGTAAAAAATATGGCCAAATATTAACAGAAACAACAAAGGAGATCAAATTCTGTAGCTATGTGGTTTCCTATATTCATTCCAAAATCTTCATATAAGGAAAAATAAATTAAAATATGATAAAAACTAAATATAAATATTTCCAGATTTTCATTGTCTATAAAATTTTTTGTCTATAAAATTTCATTTGAAGTAATGTTTGTAAAAATGAATCTTGATCTTTGAAAACCTCATACGGTTTTACTTCTCTTAGATTAAAACAAAAATTTATGAAGTAATACTCCTTTTCTTTTAAATTTTGCTATTAGACAACATAAGAACTTTAAAAACTTTTGCCATTTTCCTAATAAGTCTGCCTAGTAATTTTAAATCTCAGATTCATGATAGCAAAAATCCTTCAAAATTTTGTTTTCCTTGCATTCTATGAGGAATTGTATTATATATTTCTGTTTAACAATGCTTGCTGTTTCTATTTAAGCTTCCTTAATATAGGTTCCAGACAGTTAAATATATTAGAAATGTGTTGTAATTATTAAAATTTAATATTTCTTTCTTAACTTACTTTCATTAAAATGTCATTATTCAAAAACATATAATTACCTTGTTTAATCTTATCATCTTCAGTTATCTACTAAAGTAATTAGTTTTTTCTTTTTTTATTTAGAAGATTGCTGAGGAATCAATGTACAATATATCATTTTCTACTATACATCAACAATTACTTTGACTGTCAGTATAAATTTATTGATTTCTCTTATTAGTATATTATCACTAGATACAGCATGATGCTTATTAATTAATAAGAGAAATGTAGGTTTATGTGTGACTAGTTCATCTTTTAAGTTTCTTGTCTAGAATTTGTGTAGTTAGCATGATACCTGTTAGTGGTAAACACACAAAAAAAATCAAGGATGGTATCTGTTTCTCATTTGCTGATTTTCTATATTTTTCTGCTGATACATAGAATAACCCTAGCTAAAACTACATAAATACATGTAGAAAGTGGTTATGTAAATTATAAAAGCAGCAAAACTGCTGTATTTTTCAACATGATTCTCACTTAGCATGAAAATTTTTCTTTTCTTATAATCAAAGAATAAAACACAAGCATATGGTAATTCTTTCTTACTGCAATATTATATTAAATAAAACTTGTAAAGAGTAAATATAATACAGTATATATAATAATTTGACTATACTTTCTGATTACCAGTACTTGTCTTATTCATTTACTAGATCAAAATCCTGTAGAGTGGAAATGGAAATAAATGATAAGGAAATAATTATTAAGCACAATATTGCATTACAACTTGTCAGGTATCTTTATATGTCATTTTTATTTAACTATTATTCTATTTTCATTTAACATTCAAATTCCCCGTTTGTGACAGGAATTATTGAATTCTAGGATACAGTAGAAAACAACAAAAACTCATAGGCTACTAAGCCTCAATGGTAATATGAAAGGCAATAAAATAATTATATAGAATAGAAATAAAGTTTGATCAGGCAGATAAATGGAGTCAGAGATTTAAAAAGCAGGCATGATATTCTCAATAAGGTAATCATGGAAGATATTCCTAGAGATTTGAAATTAGAACAGAAAAAAAACAGTTGAAATAATGAAGTCATCCATGTGGACCTGTGAAAGAACAGAATTCTGGAACTGCAGTCCAGGAAGTACAGGGCTTCTGACCGTAACATGTTTGGTGGAAGGACTAGCAACAAGGCCAGTGGTAAAGTACTGCTTCTACCACATTTCCTCCATCTGTTGACTCATTCTTTCTTGTTTGTTCTGTACTTATTATAGTGTCAATGTTTTTGTCTTCAGATTCACTAACATATTTCTTTATGTATATTACAGGTTTAGGAAGTTGAATATACTTTAAAAGATACCTTTTTTAACTCAAGATTTTATGAAGCGTTTGTCCTATGTTTGCTATAACATATAGTTTTTATACTAAATTTTAAAAAAATTAGAATTAATCACTAAGAGAGACATAGGTACACCTTTAGATTAGTATTTATTTTCCTAAATAAAAATATAAATGATTTGATCTCATACATTGTCTATTCTTTTACATCTTGCTTGAAATAATAACTATCATCTCACAAATTCCATTTTTCCATATATCACGGTTTACAGTTATTATTTCACTAATGTCTATACTTACATAATTTTCATATTTTAAAAAGTATGTATTTATTTACTTGAAACATAGTGGATATGTTTGAATTTGACAATAATTTTTTTTCCAAATTTACATGACATATAATTAAAAAAAAATCATATCATTGTATTATATGAAAAGCTCCTAGATTTGATTGGGACACTTATTGATTTGATAGATGAATTAGAGTTCTCATCTTTATAATTTTTAATATACTCATATATTCTTTAGATTTTTCATCAAGAAAGATGTGGGGGTTTTTTCTACAGAAGTTTAAGACATTTCTTACTTAGTTTATATGTGGACTTTATTGGCCTTGTTGATAATGTATGTGAAATGTTTGTACAAGTGACAATTTTTGAGTTATGCAATTATTTTTGGTATTTGTTTTTGTAGATCAAGGGAGAAGAAAGTACAACATCTTTATTCTAACATTTGAACCTTATATTGTCATCAAACAATGTATGACGATCAGATCATGGTAAATGCACATCTATCACCTTAATCTTTTATCATTGCTCTAAGTTAGGAACATTCATAATCCTTTCTAGTAGCTATTTTGAAATACATAATGCATTATTGCCTCCTATAATTATCCTGCTGTGTAAAACAGTGGAAACTATTACTCCCATTCAGCTCCACCCTACATTTGCTATCTCCTCACCGACTCCCTGGGCTCTGGGCATCACTATTCTCCTCTCTACCTCTACGACATAAACTTTTTAATTTTCACAGAAATATAATGTTTGAAAAGTAACACTTAGTTTTCATTATGTGTATGTTCAGCCAAATTGCACATATATATAATACATTAAAAATTCATTTTTCCAATAAGCTACAGCAACTAAAATTCAACCCCAAATGGAGTTTATGGATTTAACATTCTGCTTTGATGAAATTAAATTCATATCATTAGAAATGCTTACAATGAAGTAACTAGTGTCTATATGTTTTATACATTCCATCTTACTGAATTTCCTAATAAGTTCCTTGTAAGTAGCTTTGAAGGCCAACAAACTCCATATTCTCTTACATACACAATTACTTACTCTATTGATCTCAAATAGGATTTTTATTTTCTCCTGCTGTTTAAATCCATTATTATTGATGCTTATGTAAAACACATTTGGAAGGCCCACAGAATAAGTAAATACCTATGTACACAGGCATTTCTGAGCACAGTGTGAGTTTTTTTTGTTTTAAAATATGTTTTGATTAATAGACATGTGGCTTGTATACATGTGCCTTAGCAGCTTAGCTAAATATTCATAGGCTTGCTTTTTTAGAACTAATGTTAACAGATAAAATTTCAGGATTAGATAAGAAAATTAACTGTTAGGTCTTCCATTAATATGAAATAATTTTGGAAAAACTATCACTATCTATGTTGCACATAGTGCAGCCAGTGGATATGTTTGTCACAGAAAATGATCAGCTGTTCCCCCTCTTTGTATTATGGGATCACAATCCCTCCTACAAAGTTCTGGCTTCCAAAGGATACACTCCTGTTTTGCCTTCTTTACTTTTTTTAATTTTAAGAACAAAACAAAAGATATAAATAATACAGAATTTCAAAAAAAGTAGGAAATAAATACTAGCTAATAGATTGCAATTCATTTTCTTAGAAGTAGTTGTTAAGGTTACAAGATTTAGGCTTGAACTTCTCTTTTTTCCATTATGATTGTTTTAGTATTCCAGTAAAAAAAAAAAAGATAATCATTTCTCAGTTAATTATCCTAGTATTGCTTCAGAGATTAAATTCTGGGGCTAAACTGTGTTTCAGTTTAGGTCTTAACACTCCTTGGCTGTGTGAACTTGGCAAGTGGCTTTATTGTTCTGTACCTCGCTTTTCTTATCTTAAAATGACAATATAATAATAATTACCTTACATTCCTGTGGCTATCATTAAATATAATTTTTCACATAAATTGACTACTATAGTGTTTGATACTCTTAGAAATTATTTATGTCTATATCCCCATCTCACTGGGGCTCTTATCTTGTACATTGGTTCAATATTCATTATTACAGGTAACCTGAGCACATGACTAGATGATTTCATGTTTCACAACCATTAGATTTTATAGTGCATTGAAACTAAAATTCTAATTGTAAACTGGATGCCAAATCATGTTCTAGAAACTTTATTAAAATTAATGTTACCATATGCCAGTGAAAATCTGATTTATCTCAAATCTGTTTTTTCCTACTTTGAACTAATGATTCCTCTATTTTCCTAGTTACCCAACATTTAAATATTTGACTGCATTTAAGCTACTTATTCCCCCATCTTTGTAATTATTCTGTTCCTAGAAATACTTACTTTTACTGCATTTCTCATAATCTATTACTATCTTAAACTCAGATCTCTTATTATCTTAGTCACGTATTATTTAATTGATGTCCAGTTTATATAATTTCCATACTATAATCCATGCAGGCTGTTACCAAAGATCAGTTTCTCTTACAGAAAGATGAAGTTGAGCCCATTCCATCTTCAAATTTTGAATGGCTTTCATATTTTTCTTAAGGCTGACATTGATGGACCTTTATGACTTGGCCTAATCTACCTTTTTAAAAATATTTTAAGTATTTAAGTCACTTCTGAACTGACCTTCTGTGTATCATCTTTTCATTGATCATGCTCTGCTTACCAGGTTTTATTTCCCCCATTTATTCACACTGTACTCTTTTCACTGATATTCCATGTTGTGGAAAATGCATTTTTAATGTATTGCAACATTTCTGACTCTGGCTTGAGATGCATGTGATTTGCTTACCTGCCGGTATCCTGCTTTCAGATATGCCATGGGAAAACATTCAAAGCCCCAGCCCCTGGCTATAAAGTTGGATGGAGCAGATTCTGTGCTTGCTTCTGGGACTTAGTACAAACTTTGAATATGTCTAATCCATCAGTCATAATCATTTTGTTAGGGTTATCAGTTCAGTTATGGACATATGCCCCAATCAGAGCAAATCTTGGGTGTTTTCTGATGGGAAAGGGAAAAAAGTTCTTAATTTTCTGGTAGATCTATGATAAATAAGCCTCTATAAAAGATAATCTAGTATGGAGAAAAGTGCAGTCAAACTATGATGATTCAGGAAAAGAGATAGCATAGAAGTAGTAGTGGCAGTAGAGGGAGAAAGAAGATATATGATTCCTGGGTATTTGCTAAATACTTAAACTTAGTATATTCACAGATAAGGAAAATAAGCCTTCTTGGCTTGAGATAGTATGAGTGAGATGAAAGTTTAGCTAGAGTTAAAACACAATAAAGGTGAAGTTTTTATATCTAAGAAAGACTGGGTTTCCTTCTTGATACCATTTACTGTTATTTGTTTAAAATAAACTTTCAGTGTCTCATTTTCTTGTAATTGTGAAATAATTTATGTATTATTAATAGAAAGTATTTTCTTACATGTGGATTCTATATATATATTATGTCACAGTAATTTATTTGATAATGCAGTGATTTAAACCTACTATAAGCGTGCTCTTTATCAAACGAGTATCTAAATGATAGAAACAACTAGGCTAAATATTAAGTGTATTACACAGGACAAGAGGTGAGGCATGTTATGAAAAGTCCATGTGCTTAGTATCTGATATCAGTTGTGCCAAATAATGTGTTTCTGTAATTCTGTTTCTTCTGTGACATAATCTGTGTAGATAAGGCTGTAACTGTTTTGGATGGTACTTTCACTGTGTTGTGACTTTTGTTCCACCTTCTCCCTTGAACAAATCTTTTTTGTGCAGGACAATAAAGCCTATTTTTTAATAAAACTGATAGAACTTGGCCCGTGAGGTTGGTTCTTGTATTTGCCTGAGTCAATCTAGATAATTAAGATGAAAAGCACAGTCACATGAGAGCAGAAAATTGTGATTAAAGAAAGCACTGTTAACTTTTGTTATCTTGTGTGCTCTAGGTGTTAAGAATAGACTGAGTTCAAGGAATTTTTTTTTCTCAACAAAGTCAATTCACCTGAAAGTGAGGTCATTTTGCTTATGAGACAGGAAAAGCATAATTGACAAGGCCTGTGATTCTACTATCTACTCGGCATGCTTGTGTGGTTTTGCAGGGTATCTCTTTTATGAATGACTGAAATGATTGAAATCAGGTAAAACAGCAGGTGTGGTTGGATAGAAGTAGAAAAGTATTGAACCAACATATAATTGCAATGGAATTACTGATTCTGATATGGTGCCAATCTCATTTCTTTCAAACATATTTGTTGTACATTGCAAGTGATCCTCTACTGGGGATGTGTATGTGTATGTGTATAAGTATGTGTAGTATTTAAAGTATATTTTAGACACAGATGTATAAATGATCATATTCTATATATCTAAGCACACAAAATTTCTCTGCTTTTTTCTCTATATAATCTATCTAATAAATCTATCTAATGTATTATCACTCTTCCTCAAAAATATGTATCTTTGTATTTTGTTGCCATAAAAAATTAATATAGCAAACAATAGGAAAGTCAAGCCAGTTTCCGTATGTTTCCAATCATAGTGATTATTTATAGTTTTCCAAAGGCTAGGATGAAAAGACTGTGAGGTCTTTCTTGGGTCTATCTGGACATAGCTGTGATTAATGCTTATTATCCGAGAGGCGTACAGTGCTGGGGTATAGTCATCCTTGATATCCATGGAGTATGGTTCCAGAAACACTTAAAGACAATATATTGGTCTTTTTTATACTACTATAATGAAAAATGTGAGGCTGAATAATTTTATCAAGAAAAGAGTTTTATTTGGTCACAGTTGTGGACGGTCCATGGCACATAGCTGGTGTTGACTTTACTGTAGGTAGAATACAAAGGCTGAGCAGGTAGATAATGGCAAGATTCGAAGGAACAAGTTTCTTACCTGATTTTTCTACCTCTTATACACCTACTGGACATGGAGACTCAAGAATAATAATATCAAATTCTGACCATTCTCAAAGGTTCCACTTTTAAACCTAATGGTAAGATTAAGATTTCATTCTTTTACTACCTCGTGATGGGGATTAAGTTTTAATTCACAAACCTCTTGAGCACATCTTCAAGGCATATCCAAACCATAACAGATACCGAAATCCATACATATGCATGTCTGTTTTTAAGATGGCATGGAATTTGAATATTACCCACATGTACCTTCTTTCAGAGTTTAAATCTTTTTAAAATTACATATATACCTAATACACATAAATGGAATATTAATAATTGTTATACTCTTGTTATTTAGGAAATAATGACAAAAAGAGTGTATGTTCAGTGCAGACATAATTTTTTTTAATATTTTCAATCTTTGGTTGATTGAATCCATAAGACAAATGCTGGGGATACAAAGAGTTGGTTACATATATTTTCTGCACCCTATCTAATGAATTAGCATTTTCATTAGCACATTGTTTATTTCTTCATTTAGGAAAAAGTGTATTTTAATTACAACTAAGCCTAAGTTTTTATGCATATTGAATTCTTTTCAGGCTATTTATCCTCAGAAAAATTTCTTACAGATATTTCATATCCTTGACTTTCAAATCAGAAAGCATTACCATGTCATCAAGGAACATTTTATTCCACGTGTTTTGTTTCAAATGATGCGCACTTATGTATCTGTATTTGCATCTTGTACACATGGGTCGTCCATCCCTCTCCCATCATACCCATTACTGAGGCACATTGATGGAATCTACACAGAGGCATAGATATCACCTTAGTGAAGACTTTTGTCACTAATCAATTATTCTTTTGGCCCCATCAATGATATTTTGTGCTTAACTTTTAAAAATTATCATCTAGATTCCAAATATTTATCAGTTATTTTCATTTATTCCTTAGTGTGCAGTGTTTTTACTAAGTTATCTCTGCCAGGACTATTTTTATTAGCACATACTTGTGGTGCATAATATTCATTGTAGAGAGCTGGTACATATTCATATCACATCTTTTTTTTAAAATCAGGATTTTAGTAGTAGTTTCTTCACTAATATTCTTGACTTCAATCACATTATCCCTCTTTTAGCCTCCAAAAAGCAACCACGCTGATTTGTATAAAGCCTGTCCCTGAAATAATTCTTTGCCTCTGTGTGCACTTTGTATCATCATTGCCTCAAAATACAGAGAAACCCCTCAAAACCCTCACCCATCCAAGGATTTATCCCCTGTTTATTTCTTCCTTTTTAATCTCCTTCATTCTTATTTCCCAAATATATCCTAATGGTGTTTGATATCTGTGTTTTGGTTGAATCATCTGCTCATTTAAAATGCATTTATTCACTTGTTTTAATTACTAACCCAAAAATATAAATTGAAGGCTTGGTATGTTTTGGGTGTAATAAAATGATCTAGGAATGCCTGACCTTCTTGCACCCTCCAACATTTTAGTTAGAAAATGCAGTTTTTCAGCATCACTTTAATAAGACAGACCTTCTAAATTGTCTTTATGATTATAACTGTGCTCCCATTGTGACATATCCATCCTTGTATTTGTTATAGAATATCAAATGTTTTTCTAGTGTAGCATACTGATAAACAGAAATATGATTAAAACTTTTTTCTAAAGTAATTTATGATTTCTGATATTAAGTGTAATATATAGATAGATACTATTTTATATGTATATATCAGTTTACAAATGTTGCTTACTGAAACAGTGTATTTTGTGAATATTTGGATGCAATTACTATGTTTACTTATCAGTTCTATGACATTGCAGAATTTTTGAATTCACAGTCCTCAATATTTTCATTCTTAAAATAAATGAAAGTTATCATTGTGCCAAATGGAACAGATATGACTAATGTTGGCATATGATTGAGACTAGATTCAAACTTAGTGTCATATGAACAAAAGCAAATGTATTGCCCTTGTTACTGGAGTTTTAGGGCAAAATCCCCAACTCTGGGCGTCCCAACACCTCAGGCTCTTCCACCCGTCCCAAAATGCTAAACAAACAGAATAGTGCTGAAGGGCAGGAAGGGACCTTTAGTCATGCTGGCCATGCGGAAAGGACAGATGTAGAGGTTCAAGACCTGTCTTCAAGGGGTTAACAGGAATTTTGCATTTTTATAGAAAGAGAGCAAAGGTAGGCATGGGGCTTTGCAGAGTGTGTGCTGATGGGGCAGGGGAAGTGTATAGCTAGCAGTTATGGTAGCAGGGTGGCTTCGTCATCAGATGGAATTCTGGGAATCGCAGGCAAATGAGCCTTTGGGCAATGGCAGGAGACCTTTAGGTGCTGCACCTGAGGCCCAGGGTTCTGGAACATGGCACTGCAAAAACTGACAATCGCATGTCCCTGCAAAACCAGAAATCTATTTTAGTTCTCTCTGTCTCTCTCTCTCTCTCTCTATCTCTGTCTGTCTCTCTCTTCTCTCTCTCCACCCTTAATCTTGAAGTGGTTTGAGATCACCTAGGCTAATTTAAGACTAATAAACTTTCTGCTACTAGTTTTTAGACAGACTCTAATACAGTACAGTACAGTAATTAACAAGACTAAGTGCAGAGATGAGCATGGGTCTGGCCCAAATGTTAAGGTAATAAGAGACAGATACAGGATGAAGGGAGCTAGGTCAGGCTTTTCCCTGCTCTTAATTACCCACTGTGTCCTTACAGCTGACCTCATATGTCCTTGTCATCCCCTTTCTGAATTATAGCATATCCAAAAACAAACTATGGTAATAATTTGTGCCATTGACAGTAGCTTCTCATGATCTAATAACATAATTAAAATATTTTGTAAGTTATAAAGTATGACAAAGAAAAGGTATTTTGGACTAACATTTCAGGGACAGATGCCATGTTCTTGCTGGTGCTTTTTCCATATCCCGGTGAAAGAGGTGACCACTTTACCAATAGCCAGCTGTGGTGGGGGTTGGCTGCTAATGACAGCCTTCACCTGCGCTGTCTCTGGAAATTTGCCCACAGGCTGAGCCTGAACAGAATCTCACAGGGACACAGACACTTTTTCTGTCTCCCCAGAGCTTGCTTGTAGTAACTGATGAACAAAGGGATGAAGGTTCGGGGTCCACTTGCCTCACCTTGAGAGTGTTGTGAAATGCAATTCATGTTCTAGAGCTTCCTAGCAAATCAAGCTGGAGATCATCCCGCTCAGCTCCTTCACCTCCTCTATTCCAGACTCTGCACTCCTTTCTTACAAGAAGCTCAAGTGAATCACATGCACCTCAGTCTTTTGTTCTGGGATCCCAATTTACCGCATTGCTCCACGTAAATTAGAGCTTGTTCCTTCATTTTCTCCTAAACTACTGAACCTACATGTTAAATAAGTATTGAAACAACGGCTTTAAGAAAAAAAAAAGCAGACCACTTTGAAAAACATGAAAGGTTGGGAAAACAGTGCTGTGGGTCCAACAGTGTCAATGCCCTTACCTAGGATTGTCAACAATTCAGATCAATTTCAAAAAATGATTAAAAAATAAAAATATTTCCTGATCAAGGGAAATATATAGGGAAATAACATGCTTGTTTTTTGGGGAAAATCTTTAATAATTTAAAATTTTGATGTGAAAAAATCATGAATGGGAATAATCTTCTCTATTTTGTTTATGTATTTGAATTGCTTTATGCTGCTTTTAGTTATTGTTAATTAGAGATTAAAATATGAAACCTGTATCTTATTCCATGATTTTTTTATCTTAAAAGGATTCAAAATATCTAAAAATAATCTCCATACACTCAGAGGAAATGTGGCAAATAATCATGAAAATAATGAAGGAAAATATAAATTTACAGAAAAATACTCTCCATAAGAACACTCCAAAATATTTAAATATGCCTTTCAACCTCAGCAGAGGACTAATCCCATTATCATAATTTATTAACCAGATCTTTTGTTCCATGTAGTAATACACTGTGTTTCCATGCTGTGTATTTTTTATCCAGTGACCTAATTTGCCTAAAAGGAAACTCTTAAAACTCCCCTGTTGTAATGAATAAAATATTAATGAAGAACTGCAGAGAAATCCCCTTTGCATTAGTTCCATATTCCCAGGAACATCATCATAAATTTGTTTGCCTGGCTCTGACAATGGTAGTGATGTTCCAGCTGCGCAGAAGCATAGTAATGCTAAATGGTTCTGATGGAAAAGTTAAAGATGTTCGAGGCACTGTCATCTGGGATGGACGATGAGAAGTTATCTTTTGGAGGGAGCTTTTGATGGGTTTGGCTTCCAGCCAATTTTTTAACATTGATGATTTGCATTGATAACTGCATTACTGGAAGCTTTTTTGCAAAATTTTGAATGAAAACTAAGCACTAAGTTTTTTGAAAAATGCAGTGTTAAGTCGGTGCTCTTTATTTCTCCATATTAATATCACCTTTTCTAATTTCTTGATCAGATTAATATAAACACAAAAATTAAAGACTTAAATATTTAAAATCATTCTTGACTGTATGCCCTAACCTAGTCTTTTGTGTATGTGTTTAGATCACTGCAGTGCACTATGAATGTACAAACAATAATTTAAATAGTGATATGGGACCCATGATAACTGAAATAAACTGCCATGCCTATATTTTAACTTAACCATTGATAGATTTAAATGAATATAACATTGATAAAATTTCCAAATATAAATTTAAAAATTTATAACTACTGAACTTTGAAACCTGAGTGTCTTTCATACCAAAATCTAAAGAACAATTTATTTCTTAACACCCTATGGAAAAATTTGATTTTAAAAACTTTAAGATCATAATGTGTTGGTATCAACTTTAACTCTTCCAAAAAGATATGTCTATATAATAAACAAGAAGCTACACTTTTATTTACATAAAATACTTTAAGTATTTAGTTTATATATTGAAAATGAAAAAGGGAAACTCTACAACAAACACATATATGCACCTTTGTTCATGTTCAGACAATACACATAGTACACAGAGAGGGGTAGGATGCAGAGTGTTGCCGATAAGGCCGTGAGATCTTCACAGTGAGATTAGATAAATCCATTACAGTCAAACATAATGACAGATAATAGATATCATAACTATGAAAGTAAAAACATCGAAAAATGAGAACTGAAAAAAATATGTCAAAATGCTCAAGTTTTGCCAGATTCCAATACAAGAATATTAATATAAAAAAAATGCTCCTAGGGTCTGGGGATTAAGCTCAGCCACATAAGCGCCTGCCTTGCAGGTGCACAGTCGTGAGTTCAATCCCTGGTACAAAAAAAAAAAAAAAAAAAAAGAATATTGATAGTAAAACAAACAAATTAGTAGCTTTTTTTCATATTACTATTCCTATGGCCTTTGCTGAAAAGTGGTAGGATGGTTCAATAGTATGTTAGGGGAAGAGTCTATTAAGTTCAATAATGTTTAATGTTTATTATAAATGTGTAGCATCAATTAAGATTGGAATATATTTAAGAATTTGAATCCATAGAAATATTCATAAATGATAATATAATTGCTATCCCTGTGGTCATATCTGGTAATAATAACAGACTTCCATTATAAGCTCTAATCTATGAGGATTTACTACTTATTAAAAGTATATAATCTTTAAGTGTTGAAATATCTCTAGTTAAATTTCTCTAGAGCATCCAATTATTTTAGTTCATTGTGAAACAAATTCTAAAATTCTGTTTCAAGGTTCTTATGCTGTGGGAGACAATGGTGAAATTGCCTTTCTTTAAGTGCATTTCTCCTAAGGTATTCAACTATAATGGTGCAGCAAAAGGCACGCAAAGCAAAAAAAAAAAAAAAAAAAACACCCAAGGAAAAAATTGCTTCCATTATCAAACTTCTCATATTAAATAGGAGACAGGAAAGTTCATCCCTCTTTCCTTCTGGAAAGCCTCACATTCTACTTCACTGTTTACTAAGAGAGGTCATGTTAAGGGTCATTTTTATTTTTTTTTTTTTGGCTTGTTGGTTTACTTGGATTTAACGTGGCTTCTATCTAACCAACTCACATGATGCTCCAAGAATTAAATATTCTTAAATATCTTGTACAGAGAAATAATAGATTTTTAAAACATAAGAATTGACACATAATAGAATAATATCAAATATTGGAAGACTTTTGCATGCAATAAAGTTATATTTGAAAGGGAATATTCTGAAGATGGAAGGAGGAGACTAGAAGGTCTATGAATTCCTTAGAATGCTATAAACCACACGAAATAACCTCAGGTCAGTAGCAGCAGAAGTATGATCCTAAGGTCAACAGTAAATCTATGCTTATGTATATTAAGATGGACAACCAGAAAGAAATAGGATGTGTGGTATAATGATGCTGAAAAGGTCTGAAAAGTTGTGTCTTAAGACTAAAAAGGATAAGAGCTCAAAAAAAAAAAACTGGCACCTTACACTGCTGGCTGTGGTTAATATAAGGAGTGTAGTCATGCACTCAATTATTATTCTTAAATTGCTTGAGATGCCTTAAGGGGTCATTATTGATGAAATTACTTTCTTATATATTAGAAATTAATAATAAACTGCTTTCCAAAGACTGAGTACCATGAAACTAGAAGTATTCCCATAGGAGATGAACACCGAGCTGGGGGTTTGGCTCAGCAGTGTAAGTGCCTGCCTTGCAAGCGCGCAGTCGTGACTTTGATCTCTGTACCAAAAAAAAAACAAAAACAAAAACAAAACAGTTAGCTATATCATTTTTATAGAACAAATAACTGTGATACACTTTGGGGACTGTACTACTTATTATTTCATTTGTCTTTTAAACTCATCTTTCTGAAAATATTCATTCTGTAATTTAATATGGATATTTTTAGGTAGTTATTTCTTGTATGATTATTTTTCAGAATAGATTGGTTGTTCCAATTTTCAAATTAGTAAAGAATGTGGAAAGAGAACAGTTCGTCTCTGGAAATCAGGCACAAGTCTTATTCCAGGAGCACTGGACCTGACTCAGCCCTAGAAAGGGAATGTGTTCCTTAGGCATTATCAGCTGAAAACTTTCTAAATTCTATATGTTACAAAGACATGAAAATATACAATAAAATGATTAACACTGAACATGTTCAAAAAAGCTTATTGAAATATTAATTAATATGTAGATATATACATCCGACTAACATACAGGGGAAAGTACAAAGTAATGCAAATTGCAAATTGAGTAAGTTCAGACAAACATGTCACAGCATGATCATGAAATCATCTATTTTGACTGGGTTGATAGGAAATAATTCATTTTTACTAGTAATATTTCCAACATTCTAAGAAAGCAATAAAACTGATTCCAAGATGACACTCAAAAATTAAAATGAGTTTATTCCTAATTTATACTGTAGCCAAACACATACTAGATATAACAAAAATAAATCATTATTTATATTCTTACTTTGTTTTATTCACTCTAAATATTGAATAATGAATATTTTTCCAACAACTATAAAAATTGGATATTAACTTGTCCTTTTAGATGGCAATTTTTTAAACAAAGAATAAGATAGGTGAGCTGTTATTCTTGAATTATGTAAACATAATCATAGTTCCCAGTGTCAAAGAACACATGCATTTAGAAAGATATTGACATAAGTAGAGTGCTATATGGACACACAAAAATAATCTAGTTTTGAAACTGAAAAAAATCTTCATGTATTTCTAAGAAATTCTAAATCAATTTCAGGAAATATTAGCAACCTAATAAAATGAATCTGGCTCTGATACACGGAATTTAAATCTCCTATATGTGTAGATTATCAATAAAATTTTATTTATCCCTTTAGTAAATGCATTATTTTGTCGAGTGTTTTTTGATGGATGCAAATCTTTTTAAACATATATTGCCTGTTTTAACAGCCTGAAGTACAGTTGGACATAAACAATTGAATATGTAGAATGTATAACATAATAAGGATAGTGACACAAAGAGGTATATGTTAATGCTGACATCCATAGAAAAGATGTTATCGTTTACACATTAGAATTATAAAATGTTTTAAAAATACATTTAAGAAGAAATATATATATATAGTTAAGATATATATAATTTAAAAATAATTTTATATTAAAATTTTCGGTTTTTTATAGCTACAGCTTGGTTATATCAAAAATCATGCAGTGAAAATATTTTCTATCAAATTTTGTAATTGATAGGCAGTGTATGTAATTTATTCACAAAATCATATAATAGTAAATAATTTATTTGTGGAATTTCAATTCTTTTTACTTAATCAATTTTATTATAAAATTAAACATAATAAATATAGGAATATCTTCTATAAGATCTATGAATGTTTACATTGAATAAGTAAATCTTGACACTAATTTTGGAAAAGAGAATATGGTAAAGTAATTTTAGTATCTAGCTTTTATACATTTTCAAGGAAACTCAAAGTTAATGTCCTTGTACGTAAAGGAGTTGTTAGCTCACAGAGTATTAGATTAGGAAAGGTCCTTAGCTCACCTTAACCATAATTGTACCCAGTTCAGCAATTATTTCAAGTTATTTGTTCCTGACCAATTTGTAAATCCACCTGAAAATGGATGAGCCCACTTCTAACCTAGACTGAGTAATTCTATATTGTAAAGCTTTAAAATTGTCTTGTTATCAAAAAATTAGTTCAAGCAATTGTGCTTAAATAAAAATTTATTTTCTTTTATTTTTTCTTGTTTAAAAAGTTTACTTTCAATGTAAAAGAAAATGAAAAGAATTTGTTTACCAAGAAGCACCATCTCAAAATAGTTTTATGAAATTATGCATGTCTATTTGAAGAAAAATTGAAATAAATATAAACTATTAGTATAACCTTGATTTCAAGGCATAGCTGAAGGCTAAGAAAAGAAAAGGTTAGTGAATGACTCTTATTAATCTAGCTTTAAAATGGATGAATAATATGTTACAACCTCTCTGACATATGGTGAGGTTTGAAGCAAGTTTGGCATAATGGTTTCACTTAATAAACACCTGATTAGCATTGTTTAACAGGTTTGGAGTGCATGGAAACAGTCAAACAGCAACATTCTGTCTAGTTAATTCCTCATTAGCAGACTTACAGTTCCTGCATTTGACAGATTGTATACCAGCCTTGCCACAAGGTGACCTCTTGCTTGGACCTGTTCATCACCTTCAGTCTGTCATAAATGAAGTGAGTATAAATGTCAGAGTGAAAGCAACATCACCAGAGACTTCATCTGATGCCTTGAAGGTTATTGTTTTCCCAATATTGTTATTATAGTCGCAGTGAAACTATGCAGTAACAAATAAAATGAGAATGATAAGTTAGGGTAAATTTCACATACAGTATGTGAAAGCTTCTGATTAACATTGTATATTACTGTAATAATGAATGTGACCCTGAAATCAAATTTAACAATGATTATTTCAATTTCTTCACATCAAGTGTTCTTCTTCTCAAGACTGTGTGAGCTTCAACCAGAAAGGATAATATATAGAACTTTTGTAAGATTAATCGTGATATTTAATTAATTTTGAAACATTATTCTCCTTATTTAGTGCATAAATCTCACTTTACTTTATTGCTGGCTTTATTTTTCAAAAATGAAAGCCAAGTACTATAGTACAAGAGTTGCACTGAATTAAAATTGCAAATATAAGCAAGTTTTCAAGGAATGTACTTTGTTAAAGAAATCTTTGTAAATCCTCAGAAAAGTGAGTGTGTAAGTTCAAACTTTCTATGAAAATATTCTCCATATTCCAAGGAAATACTCATTTACTATTTTCATCAAGCTTGACAAATTATCTCTACCAAAGAAGCCCATGTTTAAATCATAAAATCAATTATACAATTGCACAACATTTATATCCTTCTACTTGACAAGTGAAAATTGAACCAGTTTCAATTTATCTGAATAAAGCTTTGATTAATGCAATGTTATTATAAATATAACAAATTGATGTTTTCTTTTTTTCTAACCATCTATAAGTTTACTACCAAGAAAAACTTTAAAATATGATTTCTTAAACTTATACATCCCCCTCAAAGAACTTCAATATTTAAAATCAGAGAAATGTATTCCTCTGACTGGGCAAAAATAATCATTTAATAAAAACCAATTTTAGTTCATAAAATATTAAAAGAAAATATATTACCTGGAGGATTTTTCTTTTTAACAGGAAAAAAGTGAATTAAAATAAATCTTCATTATAAAAAGTGATCTTTATAGTATAAATGTCAATGAGTGGCTTTTAAAAAGCATTTTAAAGTGAACACTTTTACATTTTAAATGAAGTATGTTTATTCAGTTTGTAATTCTTTTCTCATTTAAGTTGTACAATTTTATGTGTGGCTTAAAGTGATCATAGTAATTGTAGTTACATATAAAAATTAACATTGTTACCTGACTATATTCCACATCTTTTTAAAATCTATATCCATTATTTCATCTAAACCTGCATGTTTAAGTACCACTGCTTTTCATATAGTCAGATAAGAAGGAACACATTGAGTAGGATAGAAATTTCCAATACTGTGACTGAGTTAGCAGTTGGCCTAACTGGCTTTATTCTCTACATGACTTCATACCTCAGATTTTGCTTGATAATATGTTCTTAGATAGGGCTTCCTGACATTTTGTAATATCAACCCATATGATAGATCCTGCTGTTATTCTGAGGGAGGAAACTGAAACTCAAAGTTAAGCAATTTGACCCAAGTCCTATAGTTACTGATTACAATGCTTAGGATTCCCAACTAGGCTCTGTGTTATTCTAACGTTTATACCAACTCATGAAACTCTTCTCTCATTCCTTGTTCACAACTCATTTCAAGACCTAATTTTTTTCTTTTTGTTTTTCCTACTACCATAGTCTGATTTTCTTTCAATAATCATCTTCCTATAATTACTTTCTTGCTAGGTGTATATGTACATGATATATGTCGAATTATTATTGTAATCCTTTTATGTTTTATCTCGTTTATAATTTATAAACATCATTTAGTGAATCAACATCTTTCATTGTCATCATTAATTAGGTACAGTCCCTTTTCCTTTTGTCCCCAAGATAATTGCAAGTGATTCAATACTGGTGTACAATTTTCTTAATAATCTATGATATATCACAACAGAGGCAGCTGATCTATAAATGCTCATGTTTTTAAGCAGTATTCCTTATCTGCCTTTGTCAAATGTCATTCTTCAGTGCTTTTCATTATTTTTCTAATTGTGCAAATGTATTTTATTCATTTTTATTGTCAAAGACAGCTTTACCTGAGGCCAGGAGTTAAAGATATGAAGCCATTCAGATTCATTAATAATTTCAAGCACCAGATTAATTCATTTTCATTATATCTGTTATCTTCTAAAGTTGCAGAGAAATTTATGAATAAATATATTTAAAATAACTGCTTGGGTATTTTCCAGTATCCTTGTAAAATCAAGTAACAGCAGTTTAAATGCCTTTTGAAAGTAGTACTATTGGGCTAGGAAGTTGCTGATTAAAAACTATGAAATTGAAGTTAGCTAGAAGAATAAATTTCAAGACAGCTGTTACTATACACCATAATGACTAAAGCTAAAGATGATATACTGTATTTTTGAAGAATATGGAGAGTGGATATTAAGTATTCTCACCACAAAATTTATGTGAGGTAATGTGTGTTACCTATATTTCCATAATATATATGTACCTTAAGAGATCATGTTTTTTACTTGTCCTTTTAAAAATAATATTTTATACTTTTAGAATAAATAAATATATATTTAAAATAAATTTATATAAGTACAATTTCAAGAGTTCACCCTTACTGTCTTGATGGTAGCTATAAACTGAGGAGACAATGTAGCAAGCAAATTCTTTTACTTATCTGAAGTGGAGCTCTTCAGAGATTGTAGTATTTTTTCTTAGATTTCAACATCACAAACATTACCATTTAGCTTCATATATTTTGGAATGTTGGGAGAGAATCTTTATGAATAAGCAAAAACCTTCATGATAAGATTGTTTGCTTGCCCATATTTTGTAGGCAAACTTGAGAAGTTACAGGCTGACCTAAAGAAGAGTCCATGCTCTTCTCAATGATTGCATAAACACAGAAACAAGTATTGTTGTTCCATAGTTTTAATGCTTTTCTCTCCCTTCTCCAGAATAATAAAAAATTAGGAACTTGCTTCTGTCTACCAGCTTCTTCTGTACATATTTCAACAATCATTCCGTTTTCTGATATGCTTTGGATACCTGAATGACTTTCTCCTGCTGATCAAACTTGG
Organism: Hydrochoerus hydrochaeris; assembly: GCA_004027455.1. Lineage (NCBI taxonomy): Eukaryota > Metazoa > Chordata > Mammalia > Rodentia > Hydrochaeridae > Hydrochoerus > Hydrochoerus hydrochaeris. The sequence goes on along the minus strand of PVLA01000034.1, from coordinate 629,251 downwards.
GTTGAATAATCAAACATCTCAGTATGTTCTTAGTGCTGCTCCATCGCTCTTTCATCTTTTGCTTTGTGTTGTTCATGTCTTTCTTGTAAAATTAGAGACTTATTGTATAATTATTTGGTTTCTGCTTTTGGTTCAACTCTACGGTCAGAAAAAATATATATATATAGTTGCTTTTTTCACTTAAAGTTTTATTTAAAATGTACTTTGTCAAATTAGCTTTTTTTTTTTTTAGTTAATTGATGAAACAGAGCCAGAAAAAATTTATATGTACTGTATGATTCTTCAATTTATGGAATAATTGTTAAATTTCTTCCTAAGAACTTTTGTAGGACTTTAACAGTTAAGAAAACTTCATGATGTGTTTGTGAAATTGAGATGACTCCAGTGTTTTAAAATTGCAAAGTTGTTCTAAATTTTTGGCACAGAAGTACCATATGAGGGAAGACCTCTGTAAATAGGTAAACCATTTATGAATCTAAGGATTGTCAATGTAGACTGAGCCATTTATGGCAAGATATGTATAATACATTGTGAATATTATGAAATATTACTCATTTCTAATTCATTACAAAAATACTTTCCTAAACTTGCATATGTGATGGATGGCAAGAAACCAAGTATTCACATCTAATTATAAAGTTTTTTCCTTGTGCTAAAATGGACTCTATTTATCTATCAGTGCAATCAATCCATGCATTTTTTTCTTTGTGTCTGTCACTGTACTACCTAAGCACTTAGCAAAGATATTAAATTAGCCAAAAACTGTGGAGTGGGATATTTTCCTTGTCTTTACTACATTTATCTAAGCCAACCTAAAGCTAAGCAGACTGTGACTAATATTGGAAGCCTTATTCTTATCTCAGACAAAGTTGTTTTCATTCTTGTTATTATTAATTGGTTGAATGCCAACAATATATTCAGCACAGGACATAATTGCACAATATGTTCTTTCTCTTGCAACCTAGAAAGGAATCAACTGCTTTCATCTGCTAACATCGATGCCAAAGTGATGAATGCCCCTTTATAACCTCCAGTTCCCTCTTCTGCATCCCTTCCTTTATCTACTTTCCTCACCAACGCTTTATCTTTTAAAGAAATTCAGTAACAGTTTTTTTCTTCATTTGAAAAAAGGATTGTGTAACAGAAATAGGCAGTCTCCTTAAAACTCAGTAAGTATTGAAACATGAAGCAGCCCATATGCTTATTTTGTTTCTTTGCAAATTATAATGAATACATGTTTAGAGTTTCTGTTGACATATCTGAGAAACAAGATACATGTGAAATGCATCTATAATATAATATAATATAAGTATATATATATATATATATGGTAAAAAAACTATTCAATTAGAGTAAGTGTGAACTATGTTTGTGATACTCCATAAATACCATAAGATGTACAGATTTTTTTATAATGTCATCCCCAAAATAACTTAAATTCCTTTCATGATCCTATCCTATCTGACTACCCCACCTTATCTGACACTACATCATTCACTGAAAAAGAACAAAACCCACCTGTATATCTTTAGTTTAGTTTCAGAATTTTTTCTAGATTTTTTCTTTTCTATGTAATTCCTTGATAACTATGTGTATTATATCTAAAATCAAACTAATATATATTGAAAACTAGGGAAAACAAATACACTGAATCATTTGTGTTCATCAATAACAAGAGCATATATAGCACTGAACAGCTTTATATTAATTACAAATGATTAATAACACTGGTAAATTACAGTACCCATTCATTTTACATATTATGCCTACCCAAGTGGAAATGAAGAGCGGATACACCCATCAGGGCCTTCTAAACTTATGAAACTTAAACCTATGAAATTTGAACCATGAGCCATTAAAAAAGTGCCAACTTTACATTAGATAGGAAAGTCAGGGGTAGGTAAATCATTCTGATTTTTACAGAACTTATCCCTTGTGAGTGCACTGCCCTGATGGGTTAAGGTTTTAGCTCAAATTGTATTCCAGAATAGTACAAGACTTAAAACAGATTTGTTTAAAAAAGAATGCAAAAAATAGTTTTCTTTTATATATTTTATTTAATTTTGTGAAAATCACCCAATAACAACATGATTATGACTTAAATATGTAAGATAAAATATAAAAAATATTCAAAGATCTTTCTGTAATCTTAATTAATAGAGATATGTAGCAGCACTGTAATATGTGGTAGATAGCGTAGCCTCAAAAACTTGCAAATTGTTATGGAAATCTAGGAGAACAGAAAACATTTAGAGCATGATAATAAAACTCACTTTGAACAGGTCTGATAGGAGGAAATGCGCTGTAGCAACTAGGAGCATTCTGGGTAACTTTCTGTGAAATCAATAAAGTTAATTCTCATGTGAATTTTTGATCAAATTTCAAAGGTATTGCTATAATCTGAAATAAGAAAGCAATGTAATTTTAAATGCTATTTAATTTAAAATTTTAAGAATAAAATCTACTTAGTTTAGTTAATCAGGAGCCAGATATTAGAATCTAAAGGAAGCCAAAAACAGGAAGTTGTTTCATATTTCCCCTATTCTACAATACTTCCTAAAAATTTTTATTAGAGAACTGCAGAAAAGCAAAAATGTTGGGCATTCTTAAACTATTTCATTGTCTCTCTCAGTTTTTAAAATTTCTGTAATTTCTTTCTTAGTTAAGGCTTATAAGATGAAGGATTAGTTTAATAGTTAGAATCTCACTATCACTCCATAAAAATAATTTTTTCCTAATATATTATACTGTTTTTAGTAAAGAGAAACCCAAAGTTTGTGGGTATTATAATAATGTTAAATGCTTTAAAATTCTGGTCCGTAAATCTTTAATGCTTAAAAGCATTAGACATTCATATTGTGTATGCAACATTCAGGGCAGATGTAGAGGTCAGAAAAAGGTTCTTTTCCACAAAATTATGCACGCACACATGGTAAGATATGCTCTGCCATTTCTAATTATAAGTTCCATATCACAGTGCTCATCTAACACTGAGATACCAGAAAGAAAATAGATCACAGATGAACATGACGGGAGGCTTTGTGGGGTTGGCCCTGCAGTGGGGTTCATAACTTCTATTCTTGCTGTTTAGTATAGAAGCCACTCACATATCTGCACTTAGCTAAAAGTGTGGCTGAGAAGTGCTCAGTAGCTGGCACTCAGTCAAAGAGAATATGATTTTGGTGAAAACTAGTTTGTCTGTCATATTCTTACCGTCACCACCTAACCATGTGTGCCCAATTCCCTAGGAAAAGAAAGACGGTCGCTTACAACTCTTAGGAAAGCAAATCAAAGTTATTTACGATACCTAATTATGTTCTGCTTCAACAGAATACTGTAGGTGGAGTACTTTACATATATATATTTGTAATAGTATATATGAACACTGCCTTTTTAGAAGCAATAATAATTTATTTCTCAGAGTTTCGGAGAGTGGAAAGTTCAATATCAAATGTGTCTGATGAAGGATTTCTCACCACATCACCCTGTAGCAGAAGGCAAAAAAAAAAAAAAAAAAAGAGAGAGAATGTATGGGGAGGATGGGTGGGAGAAGAGAGACAGAGACACAGAGAGGAACAAAAAAAGACTGAAGTAAAGCATTTTCTGGATGGGAACCCACAGTGATAATGAACCTATTATTCCATTCATGGCTGAATCTGCTGTTAAAGGTCCATCTTTTAACACTGTTACACTGGAAATCAAATTTTTAACCTATGTTTTTGGGACAGGGAGCACATTTAAACCTGAGCACACACTAAGGACATGCAGCTTAATGTCAGGATATTCATTTGCTTTGTTTGAAAGACTGGTCTCCATAGCTCACTGTTGAAAGACCTATGGTGTAGAACACAAGTTATCCTCCTCTGCTTTCCTCAGTGTTTGATCCAGAAGTTCAGAAAAGCATGTCCACACTAACCTACACAGTTTAAATTTGGAAAGGAAAGGAAGAATAAAAGACAGAGAACTGTTACTGTTCAGTATCCCTGAAAGAACCATAATTAGCAGGCATTATGTAGATCATATGCTCAGAGCAAATTGCTGCTTTATATTCGGGCTGCCACACCTAAAAACAAACTTTCTTGGCATTCTTTCTGTTGTCTCCTATTTGGTCTTTTAGATTCTCTGCCTTGCCATTTGAGAAATGTCTCTCTTGCATGGTATGCTTTCTTTGGAGGACATTTTGGAGAATTACAATTAGTTATACATCTACAAATTTTCCCGAGACAGAATCAAGGAAATAAAATTCCCTCTAATATTTAGAATTCTTTCGGTCTGTTTGTATCCTGACAGTTCAAACAATAAATGACCAAGTACAGTGCTGTATGCCTGTGATCTCAGCATTCAGGGAAGCTGAGGCAGGAGGACTTCAATTTTAAGCCCAGCCTGGCAAGTTAGTGATTCAGTGAAACTCTGTCTCCAAATAAAACAATAAAAGTGGTCTGCAGAAGTAGCTTACTTTGAAGACCCTGAATTCAATACCCAGTAGTATACATACGTGTGTACACACACACACACACACACACACACTGAAACAAACTGAAGTGAAACAAATAAACAGAAAACTGTAAGTAAATACATTTAAAATTATTACTTGGTCTAGTCCTTATGTCTTTTTCACTTCTCTGTTTCATTTCAACTTATTCCCTGGATGGGGATTAGGAACCAGTATTAATAGCAACTAACTAAATTGCCTCTCAGCACCTCATCTTTTAAAAAAGCTAGATATTTATGTACCAATAAAGATTTCATTATGAAAGACTAAAACTTTATTTTCATTATGTCAGGCTAAAACTTTTTTGACTAATATCCCACTATTTTAGTCCCCAGAAGCTGCTAGCTCTTCTAATTGTAGGCATTCTCAGTTTTGTGAGAGATCTCTTATTCCTTTTTATTTTTGTTTGGAATCAAAACAATTTCCAATCATCTGTTTCTTGCAATATGTTGCTAAATGGAACAGGTTAAAACAATATACAATACCATAGAGAAATAATACATTCTGGCTCTTTCTGGCTGTTACCTCTAGAACCACAAACATGTTAAGTATTTGTTTTCCTTTCTAGTTGTTGGGTAGCAACAGTTTTACTAAATGTTATGCAAAGAAGTAACATTCATTTATTTCTGCTGCTAGTCTTTCAAAATAGTCTCTAAGTATAGACACTCAAAATTTATGGTTGTTTTTGTAATATGATTTTACTTAAAGTTCTCTATTACTTAAACTAAAGCTATCTAACCTTATAAATAATATAAAAACATGGCTCCAAAATGGGGAGTTTATTTCTTGCATATCTAATGCAAGAGTAAAGAAGTAAGGTAGCCTAATGAGCTTCTTCTTCATGTTGCAAATTAGTAATTTCATAAAGATGTTACATCATCATCACCATTTGGTTTTCACTTTTGCTTTGGTCCACTAAAGATAAGGACAGAATTTGGGAAAAATTCATTAGGAAGTCATTGGTAAGCAGGTTCTATAATTTGCATAACTGCCTTCTCATGTTTGATTGAGTAGATCTTTGCTACCTGATTATAATTTATTACCAAGAAGTTTGGGAAATTTGACCTGTATCCTCTGCCAGAATTAGAGATTAGTCAGAGATAGCTACATATCTGGTGAATTAAATAAAATTAGAATTCTAGCTTGTTTACCAAAAACTTCATGATGATTGTTTGAATTATAAAATATAAATCAAACAAAATGTATAACATTTAGTAGACCATATTGAGCAATTTTACACTTAATAGTTTGTATACATATAGAAAATTATTAAGCTTAGTTTATGATTATTGTGCAAACATAATACTAAGTTCCATAACTTGCATCAGACTACTAGAAAACTCAGAAGGGATTCAATGGTAAATTGTAGTTGCTTCTTTGAAACTCACAGCACTTAAGTTTTGCTCCTCATTGAAACCATCACTCCTTACTGAAATAATACATATTGGCTTTCTATTTTAGTATCATCATCAACTTTTGAACAGACTCATGTTTTCTTTGGAAGAAACATTTTTCAATCTCAAACACTTTAGAAATAAGTTGAAGCAATCATACTTTATTTTGAAGTCTTTTTATAGCATGAATAACATGGTCGAGAGTTTAACTTGGTTGAATAGATTGCAATTTAAATTTAGATATTAGAGGGAAACCTTTATTATAGCAATGAACTTTCATTCTGTTGGTATAAAGGATATCCCTGACAAATTATAGTTTTTGGTCCATTAAAAATGATTCTGAAAACTTCTAGACTGGAGGAAAGTACCATTCAGTTCCAGTTGATATGAAATGGGCTTTTAAAAGTGCCATTTTTCTGCTTAACAAAATCAATAGTCTTTATTATATACAATAAGCATAACCTGCTGCCATTTCCCAGATCAATAAAATCTCCTCTTCCTTCATGATATTCAAGTGCCTTGGATACAATAAAGCCATTTGAATATTAATTCTGCTACCGATCTGACCTCTCTGTTAACTCTTAAGTCAGCAATGTATGTCTTAATTTTATAGCATTTTACTTGTCATGAATTTCATTTGGCAAAACAAGTTTATATTAGAAAAAGTAAACATTTACTTTGTACAATGTAAAGAGACAAAAACATATTTTAGGCTTCTTATGGAGACTTTTCTTCTTAATTGGATGTGTTTTATCTAATTGCTTATTTTGACCTGTGGTGGATTGCTAACTGGTGGGCACCTTGTAACAACCAGCTGAAATGAATCAGCATGGTGCTGCGTATGGATAGCCCACCTGAGGATTGTTGCCAACATAAAAGGGAGAACTGAAGAGTTGTTGGTTTTTTCTTTGCTACTGATTCTCCTGGAGGAGCTTGGTGAGATTCTTCATAGGAATCTGGAGGGGAAGACTGTGTTGTTCAGTCTCCAGGAGAAGCTTGTCGTGCTGGTTTCCTGTTATGAACTCAGCTGTTCTCATTGTCAGAGGAGTTTGAGACCTCGTTGTTTCTGAGGATGGCTATGATCCTTTTGAGGGGAGCCCTGGTCCTTACTTTAAGCATCGCTTCCTAACTCCAATGCCAAACCCTCAGTCTACCGGCACAGATCCTTCATCCTGCTGGCACAGATTTTCTGGCTTCTGCTGCTGACCTTGGGGCCTTCCCAGCACAAATCGATGGAACAGACTTGCATGAGTCATTACGGTGGGCTCTAGGTCTCCAGCTGGGATCGTGGGGAGCACTGTCATGGGCACTAGGTCTTCAGCTGGACTCATGCAGGGCACTGCTGTGGGATCCAGGCCCTCAGCTGGATTCCTTGAGTCCTAGTGTGTGGACAGATTTCCTGCACTCTTGTATTTAACTCTTGGGTGACTGTTATAAGGTAATTTCATAAATTGTGTGTCCTGTAGTCCTGTATTATTTTCCTTGCAAATCCATGACTACAACAACAAAATAATAAAAATTTTGTTTTAAATCACCAAGTAAAATATATCTAGATTAATTACATTTTCTGCATCTTTGTGGTACCGTGGATTGAACCTCCATACTGAGTTATACATCCAAGTCAGCCCTGCCTACTTCTAAAATTTTGAAATAAGGTCTCACTAAGCCACTGATTTTTCCAGGCTGTGTTCGAATTTGTGATCCTCCTGTTTCAGACTCCTAGAGGACTGGAATTATAGGCATGGGCTACCATTCCCAGCTCGTTAATTGCAATTTATGTGACATTGCCACAGGCCCTTCAGACAGTATACAGGAATGTAAGACTTTGTCTGCTAGTTTCTGTGAAATTACAAATTAAACTTCTTGGTTTTACACCTATCTAACTTAGTCTGTTGTCTGAGTTTTGAAAAACAGAAAGAATGCTAAAGGAGCAAGCTAAATGTATTTTTTTCTGCAAAGTATTAGATAGGATTCATCACTTGTATATAATCTCAATTAACAGTTAATCATTGTAGCATTTATGTATTCTTGAATTCATGTATGCTTGGCAACATTCTTATTATTTGTGCAGTAGGACACTGTATTATTTTTGTACCTATTTGGAAATTAATCAAATGGATAAGTATACAACATCCCATATTGAATGTGTTGCTTTCTAGGTCTAAAAATTATATAAAAGTCTGTATGAACTCAAGGAACCAATACAGAAAGTGAAGTTTACTGTGTTAGGTGATTTATTTAGGATCGCACAGGTAATGTGAGGGAGAACACTATGAAACAGTCCTGCATCTGTTACACTTGCGTAAGACGGGTGCCCGGTTACTCCTCTGTTGAAGGCGTGATTCTTGGTGAGGCAGTGTTCAGAGGTGACTGTGTCATGATGGCTCAGCTCATTGGTGGATTCATGGATGGAATTATAGGGAACTGGAGGAGACTCAGGGTTTGGGGCCTCACTGGAGGAGGTTGATCACTAGGGAATGCCAGAGAAGGATACATCTTGTCTCCATCTCTGTGCTCTATTTTTCTGTTTCCTCACTACTCCAAGGAGAGCAGCCTTCCCTGTCTCATGCTCCAGGCCCAGTGACACTGTGTCCTACCTCGGGATCAATGGCGCCAGCCAATCACGGCCTGAAACTTCTGAAACCATGAGCTCCAGTATAACTTTGCTCCTTTCAGTTGGTTTTCTCAAGTGTTTTGTCAATATGTTAAGATAATTTTAAGATAACATGAATATCAAATTTATTTTTAATGGAAGAGAAATATATTATCCTGGGTAATATAACCCTGATCTGAAATTATACCATTGAACTTTCTTGCCAACTAGTTGACAAATGAACACAGTTAAAACAAACAAAAAAAAGGAAATGGAATCACAGACTATCATTAATAAATCTGAATTATATGGCATATCTTTCATATTGATTTAAAAACAAAATTTAATCTGCTACTTCTATCACAGGCAGTACTTAACAAAACAAGGTAGTAGTGTCTCTATTTAATATCATAATTTTCATTTTATATGAAACTAAGGACTTTGATAGAGGAGAATCTGGAAATGTGAGGAGGGAACATTTGATATGTTACAGTTTCTCAGGGATGCTTCTGTTATTAGTGATCGAGTTTCAGAAATAAATGTCTCCCAATGCATGGATCGGTCCGTATGCAAATAAAGCACCAAGTGAGAAACAGTAGCATTATTTTTAAAAGTACTCCAGCCCACAAAGAGGAAGCTCTCCGTCAGGCCTTTGCACCCAAAATAGAGAAGTATGCTCCTTGCTCTCCACACATAGATCCAAATGATGGCAGGCAAGACTCGAATCAATCATTCTTGAAACATGAGGATCACAAGTTTGAGCCTAGTTTGGTAACTTCACAAGACCTTGTCATGAAATAAAAACAAAACCAAAAATACCCTACCCCAGTGTGAAGGTAGAAAAAGAAAATTCTCCTGGGTGCAATCATCTCCAGCCCTTCTCTTACCCCACTGCACACAAACAGTCGCACTGAGGCTATCTGCCCGCTCCCCAAGTTCACCCGTGTAGCAACTTAGGAAGAGATAACTAGAAGCTCTCTTCTTTCTCCTCTGGAGAACAAGGGATTGGCCACTCATGTTCACCTTTCGATCTTCATGTTTTATTCTTTCTTTTACTCCTAGTCTCTCTTCCCCCTGCTTTGCTTTTCTCTTCCATTTCAAAGAAGTCAAGAGATCTGTTTGTATGATGGCTCACTATTTTTAGATGTTTATTTCAATTTGTAATGAAAATTTATTGGGGGCTGTATTGCTTATGCTTTAGCAGGGACCATTACCTAGCTCACCAGTGTTTCAAGAATCATGCCACTGGAGAACCAAGGCTTAAACCATGCCCTTCACAAACATAGAAGTTAAGAAAGCTAACATAAGAGAAAACTTGTTGGGTATATTGAGTGACTTTATATTAATTTTTGTTATGTGGAAAAATATTTTTAAAGTTTCAAATTATAGTTAGGTGGACCACACACGTTGTATAAGCAAAGGTGCATACTAAATACATGTTAATAGAATGTAAGGTATTATTGTCATATAATAGGCATGTAGAAACAAATGAATTGGAAAAATAAAGTTGCATGCTTAGCAATATGATTGGGATAAACCAAACATTATATTTAATGTCACTGTAATTGACTGGATATTATAATGCTTCCTATACACTATTTAAAATAAAACCAGTTACCAGATTAAAACTTCAAAGCACAGAATTAGGAAAAAACTTCCACACATTTATACTCAAAAGTCAGATTTGACCATAATTTCACATAATGGAAAACTATAATCCACTTAAGCCGATAAAGGAGAGCAAAAGAATGTCATCACTGAACTCTAGGATATCCATAAACTCCTCATCATGATCAGTTAAAAAAATAAAGTAGCTACTTCTTTACAATCTCTAGTGAATACTGCTCCAGAGGAGTAATAGAAAACTAGAAAAAAAAGAAAATTCAAATGTCTACTATTATTAATCTTTATAAACCTTGTAGATAATTACAAGTAATGCATATATGTTACCTCATTTAATCAATGTGGTGTAATCAAAGGAAGTTATTATCCTGATATAAAAATAAAAACCTGCGAATCATAGAGTTTAAGTAACTTCATCAATTCCACGACACATATTATGGGGACTCATATATAAAATCATATATTGTTGAACTCATATATAAAATCAAAGTTTCTTTGATGCACAGCCTGAATTCTTAGATGCTATATTCTGAAGAATATTCTAGACTTCATAGTGGGACCTTCTTCCCAGTTCTTGACATCATGAGTCTGTTCCTCAAAACTGGAACACAGGATCTGGCTCTCCTCTCCTACTCTGCACAATTGCACTTTCTAGAAGAAATCTGAGCAGGAAGACAGACTTTCTTTTAGTTCTCATTTCAAATCTGGTATCTGTATCTGTACCTTTGTTTATAAAACACGAACAACAAAGAGAAGAGAAAAAAGACAGTAATGAACTAATGACCAAGAACATAACTGTTAAAGAGAAGAAACTATTATTATTAATTAGTTTTTGTGGTACCTCAAACTCAAGTTTAAGTGAAGGCTCTTTGTAGTAGTCTCTCACTTCTACTATTGATATTATCCAATCTAAGTAGACATTTAAGTATTGATCAGAGAAGATACCTGTAATAAGTCACTTGGTAAATGTGTCAAATTCAGATTTTCTAAAAATAATCATTGAAAGCTCTAATCCCTCACGCTTTTATCTACTCTTTGCTACAATGTGTATATTTACATATATTGCTCAAACAAAAATTGGATTTAAATAAATGACAATTTAAAAAATTTATACTTGCACATTAAATCCATCTGATTCTTTTCTTCCATCAATCAGAAAAAAACTTACTTTCTCATTGTATGTATTTATGTCTGAGGCTAGAGTTCCTTTAATAGTGGCAAATTCAAGTACATCATTTAATTTATATCCTTTACTCTCTCATTCAAAGAGGTCTTTACACCTAAAATTTGCATTTTGATTTAAAAAATAAAGAACTAAGGTAGCACTAATTCAACATTACATTATCAAAGTTAACAGATTAATGATGTTTTATTCCTATGCCTCTTTTTTCTATTAGGGTTACAGATGATTCCTGAAAATTATCTGTGCTCTTACATTATCCAAGGATAATCTCCCTCCTCTTTCTTGTGATCACCAACATTACCATCACTATCATCATCATGTAGTAACTATTACTTGATCAGATAAGATATACCAGATACCCCCATACACACTTCACTCAACTCTCACAACAAATTGTGATTTTATTTTCTCTATATGAATGATGAAGAAACAAAAGTCATGACTTTCCTTCACTGGGCATTTTCCTCATATTAATACAAACCCAACCTAAAGTAAGCCATTTTTCAAAAGATGAAAAAAGTCTCTAGAGCAACACATTTTTCCATTTTCTATACAACAAGTTTTATCCCTTACGAGATGACTAAAAGTGTTTACCCTTTTTTCTCCATTGTCTTGTCAATACAACGCAAACAAGGTTCATTATTTCCCCCAAATATCTCAAGAATATATAGTAATCTTCTTAATTTTGTCAGGTCAAGGGGTCAATTTCCTGTCTTTGCTTTTCTGTTCAGTTTGTGACAGGTAACTAATTTCTTTTTCAGAAAATCTTTTCATTCATACTTTCATATGGCCCCATTCTTCATGTAGATTTCTTGTAATCACTGTATAGAATTTTTCAGTTGCCTTTACTGTTTCTTACTTGATAAATGATCAAGTCTCTGTCATGTGCTGGCTGGTCCATTTTCAATCTTGCTCTAAAGAATTTGATTTTGTCTCTTGATGTACATAATATAGATATTCAGATGCCAAGAAAATGTTTATCGGGGTTCCAACCTCTAGCATCATTTCCAGTTTTTGTCTGTAAGCCCACTGAATACACATATGGTGCTATTTAATGTCAAGGAAGTTCTGATCATTGTACATCTCATTCTTCTCCAGCGCTTCCTTCTCCACATCAGTAACATAACTGACACAGGTAACTGAACAACACCTAAGGACCGTCTCTGATTTCCACCTTTGCAGTTAATTCTACAGGGAAGTCAGCAATGCCTCTATTCTTCCTCCAGCCTAGTGTGGACTATGTAAGAGTCTCCTGTGCCTTTTTTCCTCCTCTTTTTATACCTTCTTCTCTCTCCATTTTATATGCACAAAATGTCTGAAAGTCTCTAAAATATATATCTATAATATATCTCTCTGGCTAGTTAGCTATCATTCATCTTCATCTGTCCTTTATTTGCAACTCTTCAATGGCTTTCCAACTGAATTTAAGTAAAAATTAAATGCCTAACCTTAGAATTAAGTTGCAACAGAAATGTGTACTAAACATTAACACTGTTGCCAGTACATATTCAATGCTCTATGAGTTTGAGAGAGTTGTCTTGTTGTTGCCAAAATTGCTATTTGATCTCCGATGTCTCTTATCACATCCTCTTTCTTTAAATTTTTTCTGGTCTCACTCACTGCCACTCCCTTTGTCCATCCTGCCCCAAGCTCCTTGCTGTCAGATCTCAGTCTCTGCAATGCCGCTCAACCACTGCTGCCCGGCTTCCTTCTTGAACATACTCAGGCATCAGCGTAAGGCAGCCTTCACATATGCACGCTCTGCCCCCCATTGCCATGTCTTCCACCTTGTCGTTCTCTTCACAGGACACTTCTCAATGTTGAATTTTTCTTATTATTTTACGTGTTAGTTGTTATTCTTCTCTGATCATGACTTGAATTTGGTGAAACCAAAAACTGTACAAAATATGTGCTGTATTTGACAAGATTGAAAGCATCCCTAATCTTATAATAATCATAGTGAATAAGTTATAATTCACAAGCTCTACATATTTGTTTTGTCTTGCTTCAACTAAGTGTTCATTTTGTCGAATAACTTCATGAAATCTTTGAATTTATCTGAGAACGTTTCCTACCATCCAGAAGCAATACCGATTTCTCTTGGTAGCAATATGGCAAGGTATTAGATATTTAATAGGATTCATCTGTATTTGTGTAGAAAGGAACATACTTGAATTTATCTCCAAATATATATGTTTTACTGTTTATTTTTATTAGTATATGCTTTGCCTTACATAATAGTCACATTCATCATAGGCAGTTTGTACCTTTATATAACGTATCTTAACTCTTCTTTTTTCTGTCATTACCCTCCCTTCTTTTTAATACTTCTTCCCCTCCACGTTTCACAAGCTTTGTTTTCATTTTTTTCTCCTATTCTCTTTTACAATCCTTTTCCCATTTTTCCCTCTCCTTTCTCCTTCCTTTGTTCTCCTTCCCACTTGAACATGTTTTTTCTACTTCCCAATATCTATCCTCTGCTTTCAGAAGTCAGGATTTTTGTGTAAAAATCTTACACTCTTCATTCTTAAGGGTATAATTTTTTGTCATATCATTATGGAGATCTTCCTTTTTCCTTTCTATTAAATAATTTAGAATACATTATTCTGCTTAACTTAGCATAAAATAATTTTTTAAAATTATATATTGCATTTATATTTTTAAAAACAACATTTAAAACCAGTAAAATTTTGTTCATATTTTTCCTTTAAGTCTCTTTTTCAGTGATTACCACATGGCATTATGTCCTCAGTTTCCAAAATACTACATGAACATTATATTATTAAAGACTTTCTCTAAACATATCTTTTCTATGAAGTTAATGTATGTGACTAAATTGATTAATAAATGATAACCTTGAAGAGCTTCAAACTAGTATAATATTTAAGCCACAGAAGTACAATAATTTTAATCTCTGGGTTAAGTGTTGTTACTTAAAATATATATTTTATTACAGTGCTCATATTTTCATTAATTTCCACCAGGAACATTTGCAACTGGTTTTAAAAATTGTTTTAATTGCTTTTTTTTCTTATTAGAGCAGGGGACTTTGCAAATTTCTTTTCTAACTGTTTCACTTGGAATTTGAAAAACCATTTAGCATCATTATATTCCTGAGCCATACCAAAGTGTCTATTTACTAACAATTATTCGTATTAGGAAAGTATCTTCCTTTAAAGATCCATAAATGTACACACACTGCACCACTGGTCCTTTTGTTATTTCCGTAGAGATAACATGCTAGAATTTGCTGTAAATTTTTATGGTGTTACAGAACTGAGGGTTTCATAGCTAATTCACAGCACTGTCTCCTAGCTTCTAATATGAACTGAGAATGGCAGATGTTACACAAACAAAATTATGCAGCCATCATCATTTTTACTGCCAAAGCAGGAAAGATTTTCCTATTACCTGTTTATTTGCTCACCTTGAAGACACTATCACACTGAAAAATCTTAGTTTCTGACAAAGCATTGCTAAAGGAGATGATTCTCCTCTCTTCAATGTTTAAATGTTTATCAAGGCATAAATGTAGCATAGCAAAAGTCAGGTTGTTAGTTATAATTTCAGGAAATCAAATATTCTAAGAAACAGCCAAATTCCTCTGGGAATAGACTTGTAAACACTAGAGCTTAAAATGTGTATGCCTTTCTTTAGAAGTCAGTCATAACAATTTATAAGTTACTTGAAAAATTTATTAGCAAAAGAATTTTTTTATTTCTAAACTGATCAGATTATAGTGTAGTAGGTTTCATAATTTTTTACATTTAGGGCCATCAGAATCACCCAACTTTTGCATATGCATTTTTAAAATGGCTTAAAATGCTTGCATTTAAATAAAATCATAAAATGAGTAATTGCATTTATATATTATACCCTCTATTATTATTGCAAGACTGAATCATATATGTATGTAAATTATTCAAGATTATACATTCTTCATGATGTCATGTTTCTCAATCTGCATTATGTAGGTAGTTACTACTACGCGAACTTCTCTTTTGGGGAGAAGAAAACTTGTGTTTTTTTCCCTTCAAATGAAAATACATCATTGTTATTTTAATAATTTAGCCTCAATATGAATATATTGTGGTAACATATTAAAATTGAATCTAAGTTTTAAGATAAAAAGTTTTTCTGGAAGTCTATGGTCATCCATCTTGAACTCCAAGCATGTAGGAAGACGTAGGTAGAAGTATATTAAATCTGACAAATGACCTCCCATGTGCAAAGGAGGAAATAAAGATTCATTCTCTGTGTTTGTGAGATCATTTTGATGAAGGAAAGACTAATTGAGGATGACATACATTCTAAATCTAATTCAAATCAGCATTTTTACATGAACACTCATCACATTTCCATTGGTACATGCGACCATAAAACAGCTTAGTAAAGACATTTAGAATTTGATTCATAGAATTTTTTTTAATGCTTCATCAGAACTGACAGTTTTAGTGGTAATGAGTTTCCAATCTCAGTATTAGTCCAAACAGGGTATCTGTGGTATTTTGAACCTTTTATTAAAAGAAAGTTTTTTTTGTTAACATAATTAAGTCTTATGTTGCAGAGAAAATTGCAACTAATATGTGATTATGCTTAGCAAACATGTGGAGAAAGTGCCAACACAGGGCTTCTCACAGTAAAAGCAATTCACCTTGAAATGATTAAAATGTTAAGTTATGAAAGACTCATCTTGTGGCATTCAAAAATAATCACATTCTAAGACCAAGTGGCACTACTGTTGTTTTTAAAATGAAAAGGTGATTGCTAACTGTTTCCTCTTAAAATGCTCCAAAATCAGCTTTAATATTATCTTATTAACACACATTTAATACTCAACTCTGTTAAAAAACCATCTCATTTTTTAATCTGATAGGTAGTTTTCTTAATCCTGCAAATTTCATAATCCTGCAAACTTAATAATCATTTATTAAAAATAAGGGTCATTTGCATTTTATACTTAAAATTGTATCTGGGCTACGTTTATACTATCACAATTCCAAACATGGAAGGTAGGCACTTACTAAAAGATCAGAAAAATACAATATCCAGGAGTTGCTACTTAAAGACTATATACTACCTATCAGTCATTATAATTAAATTTTAAAACCAACATATCTGTGCAAGTCAGTGGTTGTAAAGATGTCACACGCAAAGATCATCAGCCATGCCTGCTTCAGGTACTATGTATTTTTATCTATATTATGGCCATTTGGCCTTCCTCCAAGGGTAAAGTAAAGCATATTGCTTAGCCAACTACTTTTTGATTCAAGAAAAAAATATTCCAAGTAGAATATATATATGTGAAAAATTGCACGCCAACTCTGTTTTCAACATTTGTACATTTGAAAGATTTGACTTTACCTGTGGATTGAGCAAAGAGCTTCTTTCTATTCTATGTTTATGTAAAATATCTCATGTTTTAAAGGTCAACTGTTACAGATAGACATCATGCCTTCTTTACTCCTTAAATTTATGTTTAGCTCTCAAATCAAATGAGTGTATAATTCTTCCACTTATTTCCAAAAAGATTTGCAGAATAACAAACTATTTGTTTCCAGAAATAAATGGGAAGAATATTATTATCATCAGCTATGATCATTTTGATGGAATGATAAAAAATTAAACCAGTTGCTCACTTTAAAGGCTCAAAAATTTATGAACCAGAAATTCTAACAATTTTTCTGTGTTTTCTTCCCTTCATTGTGGGGTATAACACTTTTCTCACAAAAGTATCATGAATAAGTACTAATTAAATTTATTTGAAATACATCTTTTCAGGTTAGTTTTCTAACATATTGTTACTGAAGAAATAAGAAGACATCATGAGGGCTGGGTATTTTGCTCAGTGCAATAAGCATCTGCCTTGCAAGTGCACCTTCCTGAGTTTGATCCCTGGTACCAATTAAAAAAAAAAGACAGCATGAAAAATATGGAATCACTTTCATTAGGGAGTTTAGATTGAAATTTAATTTACATTTTAAAATTTTATTTTATTGATAATGTGTTTATATTTATGGTTAGTTGGTACAGGCATACAGCACAACTTGTGTCATCTCCCAATTCCTCTTTCCATCCCCTATCCCTCTTTTTTACCCTTTTCCCTTTATTTTTTGATTCATTTCCCCTTTGACAAATATGTATCTTCCTCCTCCGTCTTATCTTTTATTTTGCTCTCTATTTTACTTTGTGTTTCTCATATAAGAGATTTTTGAGCTCCTGTGTCTGATTAATTTCATTTAACATTATAGTCTCATGGTGCTCCTGGTTCATCCATTTTCCTACAAATGAATCAAATTTATCTTCCTTTTATGGCAGAGTAGTCCTGGATTATGTGTAAATATCACATTACTTTACTTGTTTATCTACTGTAAACATGAGTTTGCATGTGTCACTGTAAAATGATGTTTGTTTGTTTGTTTGCTTGCTTGAGACAAGGTCTGGCTATGCTGTAATAGCTAGACTCAAATTCACTTTGTAGCCCAGGCTGCCCTTGAATTCATTGCAGTCTTCTTGCCTCAGTCTGCTCAGTGCTAGAATTACAAGCGTGCACCATCATACTTGGCTAAAATGATGTCTTGATATTGTGTTTTTAAAATTGAATTTATTATAGGGTTATGAATGATGGACAATGGATCTGAGTACTTATCCGCTTTTTGTAGACAAGAATTTATCACTTAAGTATATTCATGTGTCTTTTGAATTTGTGCGAATCTTGGCTCTTAGGGGGAGCCTCATTCTGATCGTTTTTGTTAGCATCACTTGGAAGATGATATTAATAATTGCAATCATAAGGAGATTGCAAGATGGCTGACTGAGTGGCGGCACTGTAAGAGAGCTACTCTGAGGAAAAAAAAAAATAAAAACAACTCAGATGCTGGAATCTGGCAAAATGGAGAAAGCCAAACAAAAGGAGAGGAATTCTCACGACCCAGGAAGAAACTGAGGAAAAAGAAAAAGAAAAAAAAAAAAGAAAGAAGAAAAAGAAGCATGGACAGAGGGCTGTAACTGGGCAAGCCCCAATCACTGTACTGGCAAGTCTTAAATTCAGGTGACTCACGATAGAGCTGAGATCACGGCCCTGCCGAGAGTGGGGGTTGGTGAGCTCCAGACCCTCCGCTGGGGGAGGCGCTGAGACAGGGACTGGAAACAGCCAGTCAAGCTGCATGAACTTTGGTGAGTGACGGGAACTGGAATCCCCAATCCGTGACATTTGGCTGGGTGACATTTTGGAGTTGGGCAGGGCCGGCTTGAATCAAAACCTGAGGCAGCATCTGCTGATGACTCCTAGTCCAAAGCATATTGGTGGGATATGCTCAGGCTGGGCCATGCCCCTGATTGAAACCCAATAGCCAGGGATGAGGCTTTTCTGGGCCAGTAGCATCCCCAGGGAACACACAAACCTGTTGAAGCATAAACTGGTTGACTGGCATAGGGGGAGAAGCCAGCTCTCAGCATGCAACTCACAGATCCGCTGTAGACTGAGGGGAGGTACTTCCCTAGCAAGTATGCTGCAGAAAAATTGTAAGCAAAACGAAAGGCCCAGAGACCTCCACCACCCACCCGTCTGAAGGGGGCCACAAACATGACAAGACAGAGAAAGAGCAAAAGGTCCCCAACTGCAGAAACAGGGAAAGTGAGTTCAACAGAGGTAAATGCAGAGGAGGTTGAGAGCAGCAAACCTGTAATGTCAGAGACAGCCTCATCGGCAAAAAAGAAATACATCCGTGACCTCATTGTCGAATTTAAATCTGAAATTCTAACTCAGGTGAAGCAAAATATAAGAAGACTAATAAAAGAAGTCCTGGGTAATCCTCAAGTAGACACAAATGAAAGAATAGAGAAACACAGAGAAAGGAGAGAAGCCTTTGATGAAGAATATAAACAAACCCTAGAATACATGAAACAGATCCAAAGAGAATATCAGGAAATTAAAAACTCCATTGAAAGCTGGCAAAACCTTTTAACAGAAACTAAAGACAAACTTTCAAAACTTGAAGATAGATTTGCAAAGTATGATCATGAAAGGAAGGATCTCTTAAAAATAACAAGGAACCAGGAAGCAATGATACAAAGGCTAGAAGATGACCAGGGGATTTATAACCTAAGAATAAAATATGTGAATGAAGATGCAGCAACAAATACAAATGAAATAAAAAGTCTATTCACAGAAATAATTAGGGAAAACTTCCCAAACATAGGTAACAGAAGTGATGTTCAGATAAATGAGGCATATAGAACTCCAGCCAGTTACAACTCAAACAGATCTACACCCAGACATATAATAATCAGGATCCCAGAAATCCATCACAAGAAAAGAATATTAAAAGTGGTCAGAGAAAAGAAACAGACTACCTATAAAGGAAAACTCATCAAAATCACAGCAGATTTCTCAGTGCAAACCACCAAATCATGAAGAGCTTGGAGTGAAATATTCCAAGCCCTGAAAGAAAATAACCACCAACCCAGAATGATGTACCCTGCAAAACTGTCTCTTAAAATTAATGGAGAGACAAGATATTTCCACGACAAACAGGAACTGGGGGAGTTTGTGACCACCAATCCAACCCTGCAAAGAATACTGAAGGACATTCTAGAGAGAGAGAAGAAAACCACCAGGGTTCCAGGAATAATGGCAGAAAGGCCTCAAAGAAAGGGGCAGACAGTGGAATGAGGGAGAAAAGTAAACAAATAACAACAGAAAAATAGCATGGCAGAGATAAAACAGAGAAGATTGGTTATATCACTGTTTTATCTTGACTGATTTTATTTGAATCTGGTATGCTTGAGAGTGTCGAGTCTGAGAGTAGGGGCAACTACTCTGAAAATGACAGGATTCAATAGGATACCCATTCTGGTTTGATTGTTAACTGCCTTTGAAGTCCTATAATATCTCCAATGTTTAGATTTTATTAATAGTGTAAAGCAATGCTATGTTTATATTATATTTCATGATATAGACAATTTTATTGAAAATAACTAGAGACATCATAGTGACTACCATAGATCACCTAATGTTGTGTTTTTGTATGTTCTTTTCATTTCATGTTTCTCTAGGAATTTGTATTGCTGACTTGTTTTGATTTATTTCTCCCTCTAATACAGAAAGGCTAGGTATATGTGTAGATACTTATACATGTGTAGAACTTATAAGTAGTTTATGAGAATGGATTATAGTTATTGTAAAAGGAAAAAAAAGGAAAAGAGAATATTCTAAAGGATATAACTGCATGTATGTTTGAGTGTGTGTAATTAATAACTATGTTGCTAAAGTTTTAGTTGGATGGATGAGCAAAACTGACTGCAGTCTCACTGTTTGGATGTCCACTTTGTGGACTTTAGTTTTTTAACTTGAACAACTGCATCTAAGAGGAAAATATATAATTATCAACTAGTGATTTTTACTGGTTACTATTTTGTTTTGTTTTTGAGATTTTGTATTGTTTCTACCCTCTTTCCGTTTCAAAATTTTTTCTTTAAATAAAACAATTTAAAAAAAAAAGCAAGAGGAGGAAAAGAAAGTGCCCTAAAAGAGATAACTGTATGTAACCTTAAGTGTGTAGGATTGATAACCATGTTACTAAGTTTTTGTTGGATTGGTGAATAGAACTGTTTGCAGCCTCACTGTTTGAATGTCCACTTTGTATGCTTTAATTTTGTAACTTGAACAACTATATCCAAGAAGACAATATGTAATGTATCAAATAGTGATTTCTTACTGTTTATTTTTTTTTGAAATTCTGTATTGTTTCTACCCTTTTTTCTGTTTTTCTTCCCCCCTCTTTAAAAAAAATAATTGCAATCATAAATATTGAATATTTACTCTTCTAGGTATCCTTTCAAATATTTTCAAAAGGTATCATTCTACACATCTAGAGGCTTACTGTTCATGTTCTGTAGATAAGCAGACAAAGAATCTAGAAAACATTCATAACTTGGTTATTTTAGCACATCTCAGTAGGGCAGCTGAGGACGGCTGCCTGCTTCAAGGCCAATAGACTTAATTGACAAAATTAAATTAATGAGATGAAATATCCTAACACCATGAGAAAGTAGAACTATGGGAAAGGTATTATTATTGTCTTTCTTAATTCATCAGAAATATGGTTTGACCTTTAGTATTTTCCTCAAATGTAAAAATATTCAAGGCCAAAATATTAAGCACAACAAGCAAATGGAGAGAAATTGTAAGCAACTACTGACTGTGTAGAAGAATATAATTAGTTATGGAAACACCTCAGGTTGGATCTTAACCAGGAGGAAAATAACTCAGGGAAATTTTCATTAATTTGAGCCATAAAAGAAGGTTAGAATGGAGTAAAGAGATAAATATATGGAATGAAAAAAGAAAAAGGAAATACAGGCTTAAAGTCTATACTGTTTTTTGAAACTTTCACATACGTCTGCAAAGATAAGAGATAACATAAGGGTTTAGAAATGAAGTTGTGAAATTAAGCAAGAATAAGGAGTTAAAACATTGTCACAAGTAATAAGAGGCACCATTTTTTCATATAGTGGTGCATGAAAGACTTACTGTTGTAGGATTATGTATACCAACATGAAGTAAGGTAGGTTGTAGATTATTCCCATGAAATGCAGGCCAGCCAGGAGACAGAGTAGCCTGATTCATGAGGGTGTTGAGGGTAATATAAGCATCGGGAAGTAAAAGTGTTAAGTAACACATGTGTGCTTTAGTTTGGTAAGAGAAAATGCCTGGTTATGTTTCTTCAAGATCGAGTAGAGAATTTTAAGGTATCTGTCAGGTGGTGGTTTGGCCATCTTGAAAAGAACTGGTGCACTGAGTGAGACAGTCAAGAAAGAGTATTTTCAGAAAGAGTACTTCAAGGATACTTTGAAAAATGCTGATGATTTGTGGCTTATATATCAACCCAGGGTATGATATCAAAGCAACAACTCTATGTACAAACTAATAATCAGAATCCAAAAATATTTTGGAATGAATAACAAGAAACAATAGTAATTGTTTCAGGTTCCATAAACTTGATGAAAGCACCAAATTATAGCCCTATAATGTAATAAGATAAAACATGTATTTTAATAATGAGGAAAATGATGTTGAGACACAAAATCTTTTCTGCATTTAGAATGTAGTAGTGCTCAGATTTCAATATAAGTAGCAAAAAGTGTATGTGTCTTTCTTCACACTACTGCTTTCTCATCTACAAGTAGTTATCCATGTACAGACAACAAACCTGGAGGATGAATGAGATCACTAATGGAGACTATTAAAGAAAATGAAGGCCAAGGTGAAATTATTAACAATTTACAATTTTTAGAAGTCAGATGCTGTGAATTTAGTGAAGGGAAAACATAAAATGAGAAAGAGAAATGAGGTCCCAAAAGCAAAGTTAGAAAATAATTTATTGAAGACAGAAAATTGAACAGTAGCACATAGTACAAAGCATCACTGCTGCCCTAGACTGACAGCTCTAAGGCGTAAAACACCTATACTTAGGCATCTATCACAACTGTACATTTTGAGAAGATGAATATAAAATGACAGGTGGTGGTAAAACTTCTGTGGTTGCATTTTCATGTTGTGAGAAAAACTATGATATTGGGTAAGATTTTTATTCTTTGGTTCCACTTGTGTGCTGAGAAGAGTGAGGTTTCCAAATGGTGAAGTTTAATCAAGTGTGAGAAATGGAGTATAGATAGGAATTTTTTCACAGAAAGTACAGTAGGACTATTGGAAGACTTGAATTTTTATATTTAAAGATGCAACTAGCACTAGACTTCAAAGTGTTCTAGGTTTATATACATTACAGGTGTCAATTGATAAATTTCACTCAAGGGAAGCCCTTGGGTATTTGAAAAGGAGCTACATCTCCTTTCAATTTTTCCTGTTCCCTGGAAGGATTGTGTTTTAGGCACTATGTGGATGAGGCCTGTCTGGAAGTCTTTGAATCTCTAATGGAAATTGTTCTCTATCCTACTCTGTTCTCTTAGTAAGGCACATTTATACGCTTACCTTTAGTTACTGTGTGTACTCCAAAGATTTCAACTGTGTGCTTCCAGCATAGAAATCTATTCTGAATATTGCATCCCTTTCTGTTTCTCAGGGTTTTTTTTTTTTTTTTTTTGTATTGGGAATCAAACTCATGACCTCACTCTAGTCAGGCAGACATTGTGCCACTGATCTATATCCTTGGTTCCTCAGCTCTTTTTGATAGATATCTCAGAGAGTTTTTGCCTTGGTACATTCAAAGATCATCTTCCTTCCACCAAATGTTGCTCAATCTCTGTATTCTAAGTAAGATATGAAACATATTTAGTTGCACGTGAAATCCTGAAAGTCATCTTTTTATTTTACCCATTCCAGTTCTAACCTATTATTTCTTTCATTTTTCTAAATATACATTGAATATGCTCATTTTTCTCCACTCTTACTATCTCATTATCTGTACTTCCCTTGCTCAGTTTCCTGCCTGCTGGTTTGAATTACTGTAACAGTGGTAGTTACCATCTTCCATTTTGGAACATTACTCTCTTTACCAGTTATTCATGTTAGAATCAATAGGTTTACTGAAGAAAAACTCTAATATAATAAATATATTTTTGTATGTAAAATACTGTAATTTACTGAAGTTTAACTTTCCTTTTATAAGAAAATGGGAGAAATATGCCCCAGTAACTACTAAACTCAGTTTAAATGACCTAAGTCTAAGTGTAAAGGGCTCTTTATGCCATTTTCCCTGTCTGTATCCCCAGTCAAACCACAGTCTCTTTCTCATTTTTCCATCACATTTCACCCTTCTTTCTGATCAAAGCAGGAATTTTTGGTGTTTGCCAAAATGTTCCCCACCGCTAGATCTAGGTAACTTGCTTGTTGTTGCTTTTGCTACAGGAAAATATCTGAACCAATAATTCATGAATAACAAAGTTTATCTTCCACAGTTTAGGAGGCTAAATCCATAGAGTCCCAGAGGTTCAGGTCTGATAAGGGACTGGGCTTTGCTTCTAAGTTGATGCTATATCCTCCAAAGGGGGCAGTACTGTATCCTCACATGGTAGGAAGAACAGAAAAGGGGCCAGGTATATAGCTCAGTGGGACAGTGCCTGCCAGGCAAGCATGAGGTCCTGAGTTCAATTCCTAGTATCCTCTTCCACCAAAAAAAGACACAAGGACTAGAGAAAAATGCTGGGTCCTCACAGTTCAGTGAGAAAATGAATGAGAATTAAACTCTGTGAAACCACTTTTAAAAGACACTAATTTATTCATGAGGGGACAGGTTCATATATTAATCACTCTTCAGAGAACCACATCTCCATACACGTGGATTGGAGATTAAATTCCAATATGAACTCAGAAAGGGCATCTCTCATTTACCAGGCATCATCCTAGGAAGTCTTGGCAACTCTTTCTTTTAATTAATTTAGGTCCCCTCCATTATTGAGCCCACAAGGCACCCCACATTTTCTTTCTTTCTGATCTTATTCTACTGCTGTAGTTTTAACATGTTTTCTACTTGAGCTGAGCATATTAACTGCAAATTATACTGCTTTTCCTAGGTTTTCATTGAGCAACAAGAATGCATTTATAATTATGCATGAATATCTCACATGCTCAGGTATCTGTTTTTGGTACTTAAAGATGCACAATTTAAGAATCATTAGTCATTAACATCAACCTAGAAAACACTACTAATAAAAGTTCCAATATAATATATATTTTAAGATGCTCTACTTGTAATGATTGCACTGTTCTTTTAAAGCTTCATTTATTCTTGACAGAAACAATTATGTGAAGTAATTATATATAAAGTCAGGCAATGTGCAGTGTTCAATTTGGAAGGTAAAGAGCATTGTTTGAAGGTTGTTACTAGGCACATTCCTGACAGAGAACAAATACTTGCATCAATAGGAATCATGCACTTCATAATTTATTCTTTTATTCACATATGCTGTTATCTTAATAAGTACCAGGTTAACCATCTTAAACACAGGACAAAATTACTAGAAGAACATCACTGGAGGAAAATGATGTAGTAGCGGTTCATCTGTATTTCACTGTCATGGTTTGTTATTTAATAGAGGGTCTTTTTCTTTGCATGACCAAATGTTGCCTAAATGACTGCCCAAAATTATTCCAGATATCCAGATTGAAAGACCAAACAAAATTATTCTTAGTACTGAAAATAGTTAATGATACCAGATTATGAAAATTAAATGTTGTATACCTTAGGCATACTTTATTTCTTTACTCAAAAGCAAATTAATTCATTTTTAAAGATATATAATTGGATACAAAGTGTTGTTTACATTAATACGTAGTTTCCGTGTAGTTTGAAGGAGTTCACAATTCCTTTGAAGTTGTCTAAACTGTAACTAACCAAGCTGACATATTGTCTTTTGCTTAAATCTCAATAAATATCCATGTATGGTGTAAATTTATTAAACAATTTCTGATAAGAGAGAAAATGTAAATGTTAAACATTTTCACCTGAATCTACCTTGTTCCTTTTCTACTGTGTTTTAATTGATAAAAAATTTACCTATGAATTGATTAAAAAATTTATCTTTGTTTCAAGAGGAGAGCTTGTGTATCTTTAAGAGATTAAATTAAGTGTTGTATTTGAGGATGTCCTATATTTATTTAAAAGAATAAGAAACAACAATTCTGTGTTTCTATTAGATTGCCTTGAAAATGCCTTTTCACTTTCTCAAGAAAGATAGTGGTATTATTTCAAATGTATTTAAATGCCTACATGTAACATATATCTTAGTCCAGAGAGGTATTAATTCATGTGCAAAAAGTTCATTTGAAAGCAAAAAGAACTGGCTAAAGCTATCAGATACTGAAAAACTTTTTACTTTTGAGTGTATGTCTCATTTTTAACTGAAAAAAAGATGGAAGAACAATTAATTTTACAGTTATATGGAACATAATGGTAGATTTTTAGAAATATGATTATGTTGGTTATATCAAATACAAGTGAAAAATAGTAATTTGTCCTATATAAATTTCCAGGGTCTAGAGATGACCATTTAAAATTCATGAACTCCTAAACTATTGTGAAATCTTTGGTTCTGTCATCACTGTCAAAAATTTTGGTTAGATTCTCAAGAAAATTAAATATTTATAATATGTTTCATTTATATTTATAGATTTTTCAAATTGAGAAAAACATACAGAAAATCATCCAATAGGCAAGGCATGGGAGCATATGCCAGTAATCCCAGCACTCTGGAGGCTGAGGCAGGAGAATCACTGTGAATTTGAAGCCAGCCTAGGCTACATAGTGAGACTTTGTCTCAAAAAAAGTCGAATAACTGAATTAAATTTTGAAAAAGAAGGAACATGTATACAATAGATTTAAAAATATTTTAAAAGAGAAAAATTATTATACATCTTGCATATATATGAAGGCTAAACAATTTTGGAAATAGTGGTCAGATACTATCTTATTCAATGGGGTCAATAGAAATGTAGAAATATTATAATCAATGCAAGAATAATAAATTGATATTAAGTGAAATAAATATGATCATTAAAATAAAAATGTGTTGAAATATATAAGAAATGTACAATGTATAAGATTGTATGTTAAAAACTGTGAAATATATAATGTATGTATAAGAACTCTGATTTTTACTGGAAATGTCTAAGATCTATACAGAATGTATACATTAGAACTACACATAAGAATTATGATTTTGTATAAGATGTATAAGAAATATATAAGAACCATGTATAAGAACTATAAGAAATATAAAAGTATGTATAAAAAGTATGATTGTTGCATAAGAAATCTATAAGAACTATATAATGTATAAAATGTATAAGAACTATGTGTAAGAAATGTGTAAGAACTATGATTTTTACTGGAAAAAAGAAAATATTAATACCGACCTAAAAATTAAATATAAATATAGTTAGTACCACAGCAAAAGTTCAAAAGGAGATTGAAAAACAATACCTATGTATAGGAACTTTATAAGAAATCTGTAAAAACTATGAATTTTGGCCATGCTGGGACTGGGAGGATCCAACAAGAAGCCAACCAGCCAGGCTTTCTGGAAAGCCATGCAAGCTTTGTGGATTCCAGGAAGAGAAAAGTCATTGCCTCCAGTGAGCCTACCTGCATGCAGGCTGAGAATCAACACCCCCTCACGCCCATAGGGAACCCCCTGGTTTGGAGCACAGGCTGAGTTGATAGCAACTAAGGTATATAAAGCAACTAAATGCTTGTATTGTCTGGTTGATTTTGCAGGCCTGGGGCCAATGGTTTGAGCATCTCTTGGGAGGATGACAGTACTCAATATAGCAAATATGGGGGATTTCCTTCTATCTTGTCTTTGAAACCCAGTATTATTCACACTGTTTTGCTTTGTTCTGATTGTTTTGCTTGGTTTTATTCTGTTTTGGCTTTTTTTTATACCTGATGGAATGGAAATTATTGTGAAGATAACAAGATATAATATGGTAGCTATTGTTATCCTAGTATCCTGCTTTGAAGTTCTGTACCAATTTTGCTGCTTTGTTTTGATTGGCTTCATTCTGTTTTGTTTGGTTGGATTTTACTGTCTTTAAAAGAAAATCTTTTAAAAAAGCAAAAAACCCTATATTTTTACTGGAAAAGAAAATATTAATATTGACCTGAGAAAATTAAATATAAATATCATAGTACCACAGTGGTTCAAAAGAAGATTGAAGACCAATACCTAAAAAAGGCTATCTAATGTAGTGTGACATTCAGATTATTTTAATTCTTCAAGACTTATTGAAATATTTTTTCATTATACTAAACTTATGAAAAAAATGAAACCATCTGAACTATTATCAAAACATTGATCCTGACAAAGATTCAACAAAAATAGAAAAGTCCAGAAAGTTAAGTGCAAAAATTTTAATAACAGAAAATAAAATTTAATAATACCCTAAAAGTAATATACCATTACCCTAATCTAATAGAGTTTAAAAATATATAAATAATGCAAATTCTCCAAGAATTCATTGCTAAAATCTAAACTTGACAAAATTCAAAATACATACTGAACTTAAAAGCCTCAGAAAAATAGAATAACTATAATTTTCTTAACACCATATAAAATTAAATTATCAGTGTCTGATGTAACATTATGTGGGGTGGATTCAATACCATGAAAAGTAACAGAAACATATGTATCCCTAATAATAAGTAGATTATTATCAGCTGTATAATCTACAAGCATTTCAGAGTTTTATAAGAATGAAATTGTAGAGTGTAATAATCATTTTAGTTGTTTTTCAATTAGCACATTTATTTTCAGAATCAACCAAGTTGTACTGTTTCAACACTTCTTTCATTATCCTTGCTGTGTAGTAGACATACCAGGTTGTATAATTAACACTAGTTTTTAGACATTTGGATTTTCCTCAGTGCTGTTTTTATTTAATATATTAATAGGGTAGGTTTCTTTGATGAATTTTTATATTTATTATAAAAATATGCATATACTGTAAGACTGCATTTTTATGAAACTCTAAAAACGTTAACTTGTACCGATTGAGTGTTAGTGGGTATCAGAGAATTCAGGCAGGAAGAGGAGAGGGGATTGTGAAGGAATTGTTGATTTATCTCTAGATGCCCCCCTCTAAAACCCCCTGCACTCATAGACAAAGCTTTGAAAGGTGATTGAATCATTGGGTGCTATATTTAAATGTGACATTAGGAAATTTGTCTTGGTGCCAAGAAGAGGTCACTGGAGTATAACCTGGAGGGGTGTATCTCCCTTCCCAGTCTCTGCTCCCCTCTTCCTGCTCCCTGGCCACTATAATGTGAGCAGCTTTGCTGCTCTAGGCCTTTTTACCAGCCGATCCTTTTGCTTTGGGAGCCATTGACCATAGACTGAAAACATGAGCTAAACTTCTTTTAAGTTGTGGGTGTCTGGTATTTGTCCTAGCAGTAAGGAAATAGACTAAAACAGAGACATAGCGAAACTTACGAAACAATAGATATGCT